>CM062935.1:44112500-44467500 GCA_031878705.1 Tapirus indicus | reverse complement strand
TCTGCTCTTTTGATTCCGTTAGGTTGTTGCAAAAATAAAACTAGAAGGATAAAAAAAACTCTGAAAAACTAAAAAGCACAACCAATCTTCTGTTCATTCTAAAGACAAGCAAAATGCAAAATATAACTCAAATGACCTAAAAACAAACAAAATCTTTATTCAAAGAACTTTCTCAAATCTTTTTCCAAACTTAACTACTCAAAACACTCTGTATTATAATTTTAGGAGTACTTCAGAAATGATCATAAAAACAGGTCTGTTCAGACAGTTTTCATCCATTAAACTAAGTCAAAGCACCCTTAAATGTTCCAATCCCCCTCCTAAAAAGAAACACCGTTGTGACCCAGCAACAGTATGGTTTGAAATACTTTCCAGACCAGTGAGCTGTGCAATACCTTCAAAAATGGGATGACGAAAGGTCGCAGTGGGAAGTTAGTAGCTTCTTGCAGTTTGGAATGAAATTCTTCAATTGTCAAAGTAGAGTTCTGTGGGAGAAAATATGTATTATAAATACATTTGTCTCTTGGTAAATAGTAAAAACAGTGAAACTAATAAATTACTAATATTGTTACAACACAGTGTAACAACCAGCAGACACACATACAGGGACCAGTATTTTCAATATAAAGCCTTTTGAATTTGTAAAAAAGATCACATATTATAGTTTATTTTATCACCCACCTCTCAAAATCGCATCTGAAAATGAAACAAATGAAATATGGTACTTTGAGAATAATGTGCAGGGAACTTAGCATAGTTTAATTGTCAGAGAAGTCTCTACAATTATGAAGAAACTTCTAATATTACCTTTATAGAAAACAAACACACTTGGACGTATTTAAAAGCACAGATGCTCACTTAAAAGGCCAAATTCAAGTGTTAGAATCTCAATTCATCCCACGTGCCATGTCTGTACTACTGCTGGTGGAAATATTCTTCTCCTGTCTTTCCATCTTACAATCTTTGTCTACCAAAGCATCCTTGCTCAGGATGAACAGTTAAATTGGATAGTGTGCTGTGCTAATGAAGCCAAAGAAAAGGTTTGAGCCTTCTCTGAGTAACTGAGTCTCATAGTGGGTGAAAAAACTCCCCAGGTATCAAAGATATTCCATTTACCCCAGAGGCAATGTGTATTGCTCAACCCAAAAGAGACGCACAAAATCACCTGAATTCACTCCTAATCTATCCCATAAAAACAAGTCCCAAATACTCAAAGTCTGTACCCTACAGTGGGCAAAATGTATTGATAAAAGCATCTACTTGATAGACAGCCAAGCTACTGTAAAGATGTTGAGTAAATTAACCATATCTTGGTTCAGTTTCCTTAGTCCTTAGGCAGAATCACAAATGTAAACTTCAGTCTCAACTTCTTTAACCCTTCAATTATCTTCATGCCTGACACAATTGGAGTATTTGTGACCTAACACCTTTAGAATTTGTACAGTTCCTCTTCCTTTTAAGATCAAGTACAGGGGCACCAAGTTCTAAGTTTTTTATACCCCCAAACTCAAAACATCTTCACATGAAACTATGAATAAATACTAACCTCCTGTCTGTAACAATAGAGGTTAAGGAGTGCAGTTTTTTATCTTTCATTTTGTTTCTATGGCTCATTTTCTAAAGCCATACCAGTTGTGTCTTGCACAGTTCTTACGAACACTTTTCTTAACTCCATCTGAATAACAGCATAACGTGATTCATTACAGATTTACTACCTGAGTTCAAATCACAAGCCTGCCACTACCAGTTGGGGAGACTTGAATATTTTACTTCTGTAAACCTCAGTTTCCCCACATATAAAATGTGTATAAAAACCTATATCTCAAAGGGTGGCCCCAGGATTTAAATAGAATGCATGTGTAAAAGCTTACAGTCAAATGCTCAAAATAGAACCTGTGGCTATTGATTCACTCATTTGACAAATGTTCACTGCCTGCCTATCATATGCAAAGCACTATTAATTAATGTCTTCCTCTAACTTATCTCTGTAAGGTTTTTAAAAAATAAATATCTAAAAAAAGCACTGCACTCAAAAATATGCCACTGAATATGTGGGAAAATCTACTTAAAGCTACCAAATTGTTCTTTATTTGAAGTTATGGAAACCACTGTTAAAGAACATATCAAATTTACAAAGCAGTTTTCAAGAAACCATTTTTTACTAGTAACAACATATTCACCATTTACTTGATACAGTTACCGCTTTGGATTTACTTTGTAGTTCTTTGGTCTGACGTACGTGCTGAAAAGCTTATTATGCAAAACTCAAGAATGAATAAAAAGGAAAAGATAAGTGACTGACAAAAGTAACTGCAGGATGCTGACACACTGCTGTCAGTCACCTTCTGTCCTGGAGGAGTAGAGGGTGAAGCTGATGGACTGCGGGAAACGTGAAAGCTTTTTGTTCTTAGAGCGCGGAGGAGAGTGAGGTTCACAGTTAAAAACTGAATTGCAAAATCTCTGTCAAAGGCGAGATACTGTGATTTGAAGCATGTCCACTGCACTAGACTCTCACTCAGACTTCTTTTGCAAAACACAACTGGTATGGCTCTGCCTATAAGTCCACACAACGAAAATAAATGAGCTATTTCAAGAAAAAGGAGGGTGCTGCCCATCATCTGCACTTCAGTTCCACCGTAAGCCTGGATGATGGACTGAACACGTGACTCAGCCTCTTCACGACTCAGTCTGCTGTGGGAAAACCGCCTTCCACACGACAATCTCCCACTTATCCAGAAAATCACAGCATAGGTAAAAGTGATTTAGGAGGCCAAAAAATGATATATCTTCTCATTTCCAGTGTGATAATGTACAGACTGTAGTATAATGTGCAAAAATCAACACTTCTGTCCTCAAACTAATGGTTTAAGTAATTCTACCTATAACAAAGAATTGGTTTTTTAAAAAACCAGTGAGTGGTTACCAGGGGTTGAAGGAAGAGAAATTGAGGTGTTATTGTTTTATGGGTACAGAGTTTCAGTTTGGGATGATGAAAAAGTTCTGAAGATGAACAGTGGTGACAACAATGTGGATGTACTTAATGCTATTAAACTGTACACTTAGAAACAGTCAAAATGCTAAGTTTTATGTTATGTATATTTTACCACAATAAAAAAAAATTTTAATGTTATTAGCCTTAGAAATGAAAACACATAAAAGAATGTGTTACTTGTTATAAATTCCTGTTCATCTATGCTGCTAATAAAAATGCCCTAAAGCAACTAAGTTAAAATGGGCACCAATTAGATTAAGTAAATTATCAACATAACAAAAACATTGTCATTGTTGAAAGCCACTAGCCATGCCAGGAGGATATACTTACTGAATTTTATACACACACATATTTATGGCCAAGATAACAATGAGTTTGTATAACCATATCTTTATTAGTCAAACAGTAAAAGAAACCATGGTGGGGGTCAATACATAATGCAGGATCGAAAACCTTGTTACTATAGAATTATCAGACTTGCATGCAATCTCCAGGTACAGAAATGATTAGAACAAAATAGCTGTAGGAATGGAGTCTGTATTTTGAATCTCCTGCACACACTCTCCCTTACCCCAGAAAATTGGGCCAATTTCCGTCTGCTTACCACCAGTCCTAGAACGAGGGTGCGGACTCTCTCTCCTATCTCTGGGGAGATGTCATTACCAAACTGCTGCAGGGTAGTCAGGAACCGTTTCAGCTTACTGAGTTGCCTGGCGCCACAGGCTGGGGGCAGCTGTTGATTAGCCAGAGAAGAAGAGGAAGAAGAGGAAGGCCCATTGCTAAAGCCATTGGGCGGCGAGGGCGCGCCATTCAAGGCTGTGGGTGAATGGCTCGTGCCATTGGTTACTGTCAAGGGCACAAAATCAGAAAGAAAAAGTGAACTTACAGAGAATATGCACAAGGAAATTACAACCAAATTTCCTTCCCTTTAAATCTGGTGGATTTTGTAATTTAAAAACTGTCGGGGCTTTTTTATAAAATGCTTTGACTTGATAGGATTACCACGGGCTCAGGTACTCTACAGCTAAATGGTCTACTCCCCACACTGCATGAGGGTGTTCTGCACAGAAGCTGATAATAAATGGAGTTGGCTGTAACACAGGGACAGCCCTGCCTCCCACGTGCACATATGCCAACCACCTGAAATGTTTCAAACATAGAACAAACCACGTTTGGATGTCAGCCTTTTGTCACAGGCTTACATCAATATAACAGGACTATCCTTTCTAAACTGATCCCCTAGAGAAAGTGTACATTTGGTGGAGACTAAATTTATCAGTGAACATTTTTAATCATGTTTTGTACACACAACTGACAGCTGTGTTTATAGAAATAGGACTTTCAAGTTTTAACCTTATACCACCCAATTAGAAGGCTATTTTCTCCCCCTCATATTTCTTAACCACTTCTTTAGGGAAAATGCAAATTTTATTTAAGAAGCCAAAATGGATATGGTAATTATCAAGGAGTTATTTCAAGAAATCAAAAGGGGACATCTCAATCCAACTAATAGCATGGATTGGTGGCAAATTCAGTAAATTCATTTCTGGTAAAATGTATCTGAACATCAAAAGGATAATCCATAAGAACTAGGCTAGAAAAATTTGCACACTTCTCACTACAGAAAACGTTGATTTTATCATGTTAAATCAATTAATTTGACAAACTGATCTTTATCACATCCATCTCTTTAATATAACTTTGATAAACTACCTCCAACAATAGTTTGAAGATGTTTTAAGTACCCTATTATTCCTAAAAGTTTCAAGATAGTAAAATGGACTCTTGTCCCAAATGAGTACCAAAGCAACCTGTCAAGAAATGACAGCTCCCTAGTACCTCTCACAGGAGACATGCCTATCACTGCGGCTTTGGGTACCAACAAACCAAACCCAAGATGACAGGGTTACAACTTGGCACTGTTGCAGCCTCCTGCTCCTTACATGTTTGGAAAGGTCTTTTAAATGGCAGGGCAACACTGCATAAACAGGCTGGGATGTGTATTTTGCCGATTCCTCATAATCCCACGGATCTATTTTTGCCTGTTAGCTATTTCTCATTCATATAGATTTCATGGCATGTGGTCTGTAAATAGTATTATCTGCAATAGATAGCATTTATTAGTTTCACAAATCCTTGATGACAATTTTAACCAGGACTTTCAGATTGATGAAAACAAAGCTATACACCATCCCTACTGGAATATACAGGAAAGAAAGGGAAGTTGCTACTCCGTCAGAACGTTCTGTCCTTTCCTTTGACGACACAGAAAGCAACACACTCCACTGATTCAGAACACAAGGCTCGAGCCAAGCAGAATGGAGCAAAGGTTTACCAACAGTCTGATAGGTTCAAGACAAGAAAGATGCTCCATATTTCAGAAAGTTTTCTGTATGTGACTGTTGCATATAGCAATACCCTTTGTTAAGGATGTTAGATTTTAACATTATTTGTAAATAAGAGAAGAAAGTGGTATCAGAAGATCAGAAGTAACCTGGAAATAATTACAGCATATTAACATGCTCCAAGTCAAAACGAACAAACTAAAATAAGGAGCTCTTCATTAGTCAAATCAAAAGTTATAATGGTAACAACTGGAGTTACAGACCAAATGCAGTGTCCTTCACTGGTTGCAATCATAGCAGACTACAACTTTGAAGCAATAATGAAAAGACAGAAAAATATTGGCAGTCACACAAATTATACTTAAAATATGACATGTCTGTGCTCAATACCTACTCACTGGCAAACAAATGATATTTTTTTGGCTTCATTTCTGCATAAATTGATGCTGGATCTTATTTTCCCTGAATTTTTACTTGCAGAAAAAAAATTTAATTTGAACTTCAAAATGGAAACAGGAAATGCAGAAACGCCTACTCACACGTTGTCGGTGTAAATGAACTGGTTCTCGGAGCTCCTTGAGTTGTTGGGGGAGGTGGCATGGTGGGAGGAGTCAGCCTAGATGGGGTCTTCACATCCACAGGTGAGTCTGGCATCGTGGAGTGCTTCTCAGTCCGATCTGGAGGATGCCACCATGAACATGTTATTTTACTGCTTAAGCACCTCAGCTTTTTAAGTGGGGTTCATCTTTTTAACAAGCAAGTGAACAGAACAAATCTAACATCTTCTATCAACAAAAGAGGCTTATCTATGGAAGTTTAAATCAAGACTTTATCATCCAAAATCCACTTAAGAAGGTGTAGCACAGATGGCAGGACCTCATTTGTAACTGGGTTATTTTATGTCCTATTGTTATTTCTGGCTTGGGCAGATGCTACCTTGGTAGTGTTATATGCAACAGCACAACTTCACTCGAAGCTAAAGCCAACTTTAGCAAGAGGTAAAAAATAGATGAGGAAGTAGGATGGTAATGAACCCCTCAGCTCAGAAATAACACAAATCTGAAGCTCTGCTATGCAGGTGTGATCCTGGTAGAAATCGGCATTTTGCGGATTCTTGAAACACCCGCCCTCCCCTTTCCATGCTTAGTTTTCTGGCCTATTACGTGAAGCCAGATAGGTCTCCCAGACATAGCTCTCACCCCCATTTTTTCTCCCCTGTACTCTACGTAAATGCTGTATGTCACACAATGAAGTTAAGCTACTATTTACTTAGAATTTGTGAGTTTATGACCTACCATTTTAAAAATATGAGACCAATACTTCAATTAACAATCTCAGGCAGAGTAACAACCTCAGGCAAGTAACTTCTCTTCTCAGGAGAAGTTCCAAATTGAGAATTACAAAGAACGAAAGACCCTCCTTATATTTTTTCATGAGTATGTGACAGATATGGAGACATTTCCTGATTACTCAATAATGAACATTTGTACTTCAGGACTGTTTTCTACTAAGTATACTTTTCCCTTGAAATTCTGAACTTTTTTTCTCAATCTAATCCATTTATCAAAGTAACAGATCTCCAGTAAAAGAGAGGGTTTCTGTTTGTTTCTTTAGACCCAATTTTCTACAAACACGTGTACATATGCAAACATACACACCCCAACAATGTTTGAGGTGCCTCTCGGTGCCTTAGGCACAGATATTTCCCACTTGAACTTTCTGAAAGGTAAAGCAACACAGACTATTGATGATAAAGAATGGGTCATTTAATACATTATGATGACCATAATGAGAAATTCTCAAAATTATTTAGAAGTCAAGTACTAAAAGAAAATTAAAATCCCAATTACTACAATGACAATTCCAAATCTACCTCACCTTTATTCAAAGCAATTTCATAAGACTTGGGTTGTAACAGAACACAACATATAAAAGTTGAAATAATGCTGATACCATATTAGGGAAGATGTAATAAAAGAATGAAAATAACCATCACTCTAGTAAGAGCATTTTGAATGACTCTAGTAACAGTAGCAGGATCTCTTTTTCCTAATCTCCACTGCTAGCTGGACAACAATGAATGTCCCTGCCGTGAGCAAGTGTTCTGAGTGAAATGATGGTAAAGGCACACCCGGAGAACACTTCTCCCTTTATCTTCTGCTAAAAACTTGTCTTCATAGTGCTATTCCAGAGCACTTAACAACCGGTATCAATAAATCATTTAGACTAGAAAAATACAGAAGTTAGGCAGGTTTAAAACCACTTCTTCCATAGTTAAATTCATTGCACAGTCTACTCACCTCAACCAACCTCAGCAACAAGGGAATAAATAGCTTTCCGCTTATGTTGCAGCTGAGGGCAGAGGTACAGCAGCAAGTACAAGTCTCCCTAAATAAAGGCAAATATTTCTGTCATGCCAAGGAAGGAGGGATAGAGGGAGGCTTGCCAGAGTCGGCTGGGAGATAACGGTGGGAACTGCTGGTCCATCTGGTTTTCATTCTGCTAACACTCACACTGAACCGTTAGAGAAGGCAGTCCAGATACACAGATTTGAAGCACGTGGGTGCACAGACAGAGAAAGGAGGAGCAGGAGGGGGAAGGGGAAGTGGGACTAACAAAAAAATAAATAAATAAAGCAGTAGAAGGAAAAGAGAAGAGGGAAAAGACCAAAAAAGGGAGAAAAGAGCCTGAAGGGGGAGAAAGGTACCCTGGACAGCTTCGTCTACCTCTAAAAGCTGAGCCCTAGTGGGCCCAGCCCCTACCTTACTTCATTGTAGTTCTCGGCAATACCTAAACTTGAAAACATATCTTAAACCCATTTTTCTTTATTCTTTTTTAAATAGCCCTACACTAAGAAAAAGGAAACTGTAAAGTTGACAACAGGTTTGCTCTTCAAACATCAGATAATCTTCGTATTTCTATTTTCTCCTACCCAATTTTAGAAAGGTTTTTGATACAGTCATAATTTTGATTTGAAAATGTTTTGATGATTTCATAATTTATAAAAATATCAAAACACTATGTTGCACACCTGAAACTAATATAATATTGTATGTCAATTATACCTCAATTAAAAAAATGTTTTAAATATCTGTCTTGGACCACATTTGTAACATGATTCCTAATAATAATAATAATAAAGGTAGATGAATGATTTTTTTCTAAGTTCTTGAAATGTCATCAGTATTTTAGGAACAAGAACCACTGAGCCAATGAATAGCAAAACACCAGGACTTCTAACAGGAATATATACATTCTAACTGGAATATATGTATATGTGTTATTTAGGATTTTGACACTAGCCAAATTTCTGCGATAGTTAGCTTCTGATCAAATGCAGTTCCAACGCTGAGGTCCTACAAAGTTAGGCAAAGTGGGACCATATGTAACTCATTCTGTGCTGTTCAGTGCAATCAATCCAGGATGGAGATAGATGGTGAAATAACCAGCCAGGCCTAACCCATACACACACAAAAACCCTCTGGAGTAGAGAGATTTAAGATAAATTCAGAAAATGTGTTTCAAGTATGCTGAGTTCTGTTGCATTTGTTTTGGATTATTTTTTTAAAAAAACATTTTGAAATATATATTCTTGAAACTTTTATAGCAAACAGCAAAAGAGCTATGATTTAACCACAGAAGTATTTCACTCCATTTCAAATTAGAGGATACAGTAAAACCAATATTAAGTTATAATATTTCTTATGTAATTTTTCGAATTCATGAAAATTATACTGTTCTTGTACATAATTTCTATTTTTAGTTGCTGTAGTGGAATGCTGACATTTATCGAAAGACTGACACAAAATGATTTTTTAAAAAAAGAAAAATAATCCCTATCAGATCAGGAAGGTATGTATAATCAAAAGGAATGACTTTACTTCTACTTTAATGATTCATACCACTTCTAAACAAGATATTCTCTATGTGGTAATATTTCAACTCACATGAGAAATATCCAACACATATGTACCAAAGATGGCTGATACATGGAAGAAAATGTGGCATATATAAATACATTACTGATACCATTTCAATGTCCAATTCAATGTTAGGGCCTTCTAGAAGTGGTATGTTTTCCACTTCCTTTTTTTTTTTTTTAAGTAAAAAGAAAAGGTATGGCATAATCTGCCATGGCAATTATTTTACTTTTAGTTAGTTCAAATAGTTCCAGATGTGTTTTTAAGGTACGAAGAATAGGCATTCTACATTTTCCTTGTTTACATATCATTCTAAAGATGATTAGCATAAAAAGACAGAAAGTTCACTATTGGTGGATGGTACAACTTTTCGTATCAGAGTTCATCAAGTCATTATAATAGAAAAATATCCATGTCTCAGAGGTGTTGCGGATTGAGGAACTTCTTGGTCAATTAGTAATTAATCCAGAGTTGGTCTTACTTGAATAAGCGTTAGTTAAGGAAGCTAGAAGGTATGCACTCAAGAGGATTAAACCCAAGAGGAAGCAAGGTACTACTAATGGAAAGGAGAAGACAGCTAGGGAGGAACAAAACTGAATACAGAATTTGGTTCTTATTTCTCTGGAAACTACGGCAAATAGAGTTCTGACAACAGAGTCCTTTCGTGACTTCAGCATCCAGGTGTGAAATGTTAAGAGGACTTAAGACTAGAATGGTGACCATCCAGGCTCCACAATGCTGCCATCTCATTTCTCTGATGGGCACTTCTGGTAATGCCCATTCCTGCTCAGAACCCTTCAACAACGTCTGAGAATAAAAGTCAAATGCTAACATTTTAAGCACAATGGGATGATATAGCAGAAGGATAACTGGCACATAAGGGGAACTTTCAAGCGAAGACAGACATGGTTTCCAACGCCGGCTCTCTTAACCATTAGTAGTGAGCCCTCAGGCAAGTTAGTTATCCTCAGCGTCAGTCTCTCACAGGAATGAGGAGCCAGCCCTCTCGACCTCACCAGGACCCTAGCACAGTGTCTACTCGCATCAGGCTCAACACACGTGAGCTCCATTCTCTTGTGCCTTCCTCTCCGTGATCTAGTCATGGCTTTATTTCCAGTTATCTTCCCCATCGAGTCTATGCTCTACCTATACAGAGCACCTAGGTATTTCCTGGCTTTTCTGCCTTTCTGTTTCATGCTGTTGTTTTCTTCATCTAGAAGGACCTGTCCCATCTTGCACATTCTTCACTGCCCGTTACAGATCCCACATCCTCTTACAGCTTTCCTCAGTCGCCCCAGGGACCAACCATATCACACTTCCTCTGCCTCTCTTGTAACATTTACCACAGCCCATCTGTACAATAGTTGCATATGTATATTATACACCCAGACACCCCAACCAGTGAAAATATTAAGCAACCTCATGGCATTTTTTTTTTAAATGCTTCCTTAGGAAGGCATTTAAAAAATAAGCATAATCATGGTTCTCATAAGAAGGATGATTACATTCCCAACTTTTACAAATCCACTCCCTGTATTATAGCCAGTTCAAAGATATCAACCCTAATTTCATGGCAAAAGACACAAAACCATCAACAGCATATAAATATATAATGAGAGAACGGAATGTAGGTAATATGGAAAGATACTGGAGACCTGAAATTTAGTTCAGCTCTGTGACCCAATTTATTATGTGGCTTTAGGTCATTTAAGAATGACCTGTTCCTCATGGCTTATCATAGGTGTTTTATGAAGACTGCTATTTTTGAAACACAAATCTGATTTATCCCCTGATTTAAAACTTTTGGGAGTGTTCCATTGTCCATAGAATAAAGATATACAGCTTATGTCACAGACACTGTTGACTTCCTATTCCACAGCCCTTCTGCCCGTCTTCCTTGCCAGAGAGCCCTGATTTTGTGCAGGTACACAATTCTTGGGGGCAGATCCTCCTTGTTTTACTTTAATCAGGTTACCACATTCCCCTTATCAGCAATCAGTTTCAGATGTGATTGCTGTGCTCCAATTCTGGACAAGGGGTCATGAAGGGAGGTTTAGGCAAGACTTTCTCATTCTCTAAGTGGAGACCCAAGGAGGAAATAGTCCCTCTTCCTCTGATAAGCACTGTTGTATCTGTGTAAGTGATTCCTTCACTTCAGCTCTTTGGAGTCTACTTTCCTTATTTATAAAATTAAGCATCTTGGATAACATGACCTCAAGGATCTTTTGCAAACTCTAATATTCTCTGGTTTCTTTCTACAAATATGGTTTATGATCATCTCAAACACAAAGATGACTACCCAGAGAACATATGACAATAAAGTGACCACAAACAAAATTATCTTGAAATTGGTGATTATAACCAAACTTCCTCTCTTCACATAAATTTCTATGTCCATAAGAATATGTCTGCATAGAATTTTTTTCCCATAAACATTAAAATTACCAGCTATCTCTTGTTTTCAAATACATTTTCAATCCTCATTAGTAAATATCCATCAATGATTTGGCTATAAATTAACTCTATCAATATCCAATTATCCCTGTTTAGTTACCATCAAAACACTCACTTTCACAGCCCAGGTCCTTGAAAGAGTAATCTACCTCACTTTCTCTGCTTCCTCATTCCTCTTTCCATCTTACACGTACTTGCAGTAAACAACTATGAGACTGTTTGCCTACAAAGTTTCCCTCCCCGACCTGGGATCTGCTACCTTGGGAGCCACTATGTTCTTTCACGACCTCATACCCAAGATACCCAAGTGACTAGCCCAGGCACAGCACCTAGTCCAAGATGGGTAATCTCAGTCATTCCCCAAGATTTTCATCTTCAGAGCTGAGCAAAGAAAAACAAAGTCTAGAAAGCCCTCCATGTCTAGAAAGCAGGTCTGCAGTGAAAAGGAAGACAACTAACAGGCAGAAAGAAACCAAGAAGAGAAACAGCAAGAGGTTATCCTGATAAGCTACGTTTCTCATTCTACCGGATCCTAGGGGCTAGCTGCATCTTTAAAATTCCTACAGTTTGGATCTTCCAAACCGTCTACAGTTCCTAGTCAATCAATCCCTCCTTTGCCTAAAACCTCATTTGTTGACTTTTCACTTGAAACCAAAGAATCCTGACTAAAATAACCTTAGAATGAATCATCAAAGTACCCTCTTAACTCCCACTGAAACTCTTCTCAATTGTTTCTTCATTATTGATCCAATAAACACCTGTGTCCTTTATCTGGCATCTTTGTAGCATCTGACACTGTTCCCCACTTCCTCCTCCTTGAAACATTAGTGTCCGCAGGACTCCACGATTCTAACAATCCCCTCATTTTTCTCAGCCCTTCTTGGCTGCTCCTTCTCAGTCTCTTTTAAGGGCTCACCTTTCTCTCCACCTCTGTGATAACTATTGGTATTTTCGCCCCATGTTCCTTCATAGTTCCTCTTCAAATTTTCACTGTATACCTTTTCCTTAGTGACTTCATTTGTGCTGTGAGAGTCACACCATGGCCACTATGTGGATGCCACAGACCTACAACTCTAGCCCTAACACCCTTCCAAACCCTAGACCCAAACTTCCAGAGGGCTGCTCATTTCAACAGCCTGAACTCAAACCTTCATCATCCATCATCTCTCACCTGGCCTAATCAACAACCCATTGTATGGACTTCCTGCTCTGTAATACTCATCTCTGACCCATTCTCCAAATCACATCCAGTCATTTTACTACACATGCCACAGATGTGATCAGAGATCTTGCCCCTCTCCTCTTAGTAATCTTCAAAGACCTTTTACAATGTTGAGCATAAATTCTATGTGCCTAAACAGGGCACAGAAAGACCTCTGTGACCCATCTGCCTTCTGCAATCCTCCAGACCCATCTTCATTTCTCCCATCCACGTCCATTCCCACCTCTAAATTCCATACTGAACTACTGCGGCTCTCCAAGTGCCTCTAGATCGCTCAGGCTTCCATCACATTGCATCCTTTTCCTGGAATACTCCTCCCCCACCACTGCCTGGTTAAGTCCTTTATTCCTTTAAAATTCCATTCAGGAGTCACTTCAGCCAGCAGCCCTTTGCTGACAATTCTTCCAACCCAGCTGGCCCAGACTGCCCCATATTTCCCCACTATACTGTCAGTCTCTCCTCCTACATCATAATTTACTTCAGGGTGATGATAATATCTTGTTTGTTTTTATATTTCCAACACTCTGCACAGAGCCTGACACATAGAAGGTGCTCAATAAATTTAGTATTTTAAATGAATATATACTACTATAATTTCATTAAGGCAGGCCTACAGTCACAACTTTGAGACTCTAAAACTTTCAAGAGACATGACAGATTTAACTTAAGATAAAATCCCCTATATATCTTTTTTTTCCATCATCCAAAAAGAATCCAAAAAAGAATTTCTATATTCTGAAAACATTAAGTCACCAAAGATAAATCTGGAAAAACACTAGTAAATTATTAAGTTCACCAGTTTTTAAATGCCCTTCAGTAATCACAACATATTTCCTAAGACCTTTCATATGATATTAGAAAAAAGGCTCTGTAAGGCAATTTATACACATATGACCTATAGTCTCCAGAGGCTCCTTTTTTTTACAATAATAGTATCACTGTAGTCATACATATGCACATTCAAAACAAAGAGAAAAGCATATTATGAACTAAAACCAAATTTTTTCCACATTCCACAAATTTTTCTGTTGCTTGTTTGTGGATGGTGGAATTACAGGTTATTTTTAGTTTCTTCTTGGTATTTTTCTCTTTTATTTAAATGTTCTACAATAAGCATGTTTTATTTTTACAAGCAAAAAATATATGACAAAAAACTTCTTAGGATAAGTCACCTAAAATCAGGTGTGAGGCACTATACCAAATGCTCTACATGCATTATCTCATTTTAAACTCCACTATGAAAAGGTACTACAGATTTGCCATCTTATAAAAAGGAACCAGGGCCCAGAGGGGTTGAATAATTTGTCCAAGGTGGCAAGCCAGAACTTATTTCAGGCCTTCTCAGAGCTCATTATCTCCTAAAATTAATTTTACACATGATCTGGAAAACTGAAATAAGGACACAATCAGTAAACGTTAAATCTAGAGTGAGCGTTATACTAGAACTGCATGTTCCAACACCACTGTACGAACCACACGTGACCACTGACATTTTAATTAACGTTGGATAAAATTTAAAATTTAGTTCCTTGGTCACACTAGCCACACTCAAGTGTTCAACAGCCAGGACTACACAGCTATGTAGCTGTGGCTGATGGCTACCATATTAGAAAGCTCAGTTATAGAATATTTCTGTCATCGCAAAAGAACAAGCCATACTAGAATAATGGCTCTGAAATACAATACTAGAACTAATCGCTCCATGGCAGGAGCCCATGGAGGTGACAATGCAGCCAGAAAGGGTGGGGATAAGGGAAAAGGAATGTCTTTGGCCTCATCCTAAACAGCTTCCATTCCCATTCAGATCTTTCACTCGTTTTATAGGTTGGGCTTCTGCATATGATTTCATTGGATGGTTAAGAGGTAGGAAACATAAAAGTCGAAACCCAATGATTAAGATAAGGAGCTCTGAGGAATCGGAAGAGTAAGACACACTCCGTCCAGGTAATTAGTAAACACTGGGGGAACTACGCTAATGAGAACAAGGCCAGGGGCTCAGTCCTGGAATGAGCCGGCCAGCAGCTGGGTCAGCAGTTGGTCTGGAATCAGAGATGACAGCCTGAAGCACAACTTCATGCCTTTAAAGAGCATGAACTTGAGTTAAGACGGAAGATGGTCAAAAGAATGAGGTAAATCCATACTAATCTATCACTATTTCCAGAAAAATAACTTCAAAAATGTTTGAGTCATCTCTGTATAGGGACAAGAATAGGCATTTCCTTTCCCTTTCTCTACAGCACTTATCTAGCCAGTACTTGTTTTATCTTGTTTTTGAATGTCTCCCCAACCACAGTGTCAGCTTTGAAAACACAGAAATTTCCACCTGTTTTGTTAACTCCAGCTTCCATAGCATTTAGAAGAGTGCCTGAAATAGTAGGCATTTGATGAAGATTTGTTGAATGAATGGATGAAGAAAGTAAGCAAGGAAGAAAGCAAAGCTAGTTTCTGACAAAACAGCAAAAAACGTATTAGTAACTCGATGGTTACCTAGAGGGGGCAAAGGATGAGGAAGATAGTTAGGATGAATGCTGAAAGCACACTCCTGTTTAAACAGAGATAGAAATGCTAAGAAGTAAAAGCTTAATAGTCTAAACCCATTTGCTCATTTTTTAACAAAGATGATCTGCTGATCACCAAGAGAAAGCACTTTAAACATTAACAAGTACCCAAATGGTGGTTCTAGCTAGAAAAATCAATTACTAACCTCATAAAGTGTGGAAAGGACTGCTGGTCACATGAATACTGGTGGACTTGTATGTGTGACTTGTATATGTAAGTTCCTTAGACATGTCATCTCTCCCACAGCTGTTACCGCCTTTACTCCAGTGATTCCTGCTTCCGAGTCCACCACCTGGAGGCGGCTCCTGGAAGCCATCAAGCAGCCTGAGGTCTAACCACCCCACTCCAACCAGCACAGCCCCCCGTTTATCTGCTTTATGCACTGGTGTTCTGTTTAAGATTTCCTTTGCAAAAGAAGGGGTCTCCTGTTTAAGAAAGAACAGTTTGAAACTCCTGGCACAGGCAGTCAGTAAACGTTCGCTGAATGACTGTGATAAAAACACTCCCTAAGGAAAAAGCAAGTCACCCAAATACACAGAAAAGTAACTTCTGCTTGTGTAAGGAGCAGAGAAAGACACATGATCAGCAAGGGCCCATAAACTGAACATAAGCATCTATGTAACACCATGCTGCCAAATTGCAGATTATCCCAGAAGGTGAAAAAAACCCATTAGATAGTGATCCAAACCTTCTACATTCTTTAAGTACAGACATTTTTAATCCAGTAATGTCCAATGATAAAGAAGACTGCAGGGAAGAGCTGCTGCAGAAAGACGGGAGCATACACATCCAGTGCAGTCAGTTATGATCATCCAGTAAGAGCCAGCAAATCAAGGCCGAAAATCACAAAGGTGCACAGAGTACTTGCCTACGGCTAACTCACAGACAATCAAATAGCAGGAGCTTGAATGAATATCTGTTGAATTTAATTGAATGTACTCTTAAAAAAAACAACCAGTTCCGTTTGTTTCAACTTCACATTATAGGCAATGGGAAAGCTCTGAGAGTTTTTAGGCAGCTGAATGATACGCTCATTTCTATATTATGGGTATACAGAGAGAGCAGAGAATAAACAGGGTAAGAAAGCCAAGAGGGCAGGAGTACCAGACAGCAATAGCCTAGCCAAGAAATGACAGACATCCAGCATGGAAGCGGCTCTAAGAATGAAGAAAAGGAGAGAGACTCAGGAGACATTTTAAAAGTCTATGTCAAGTTCACAGCTTGGTAACAAAATAAAATAAACCTTGAGTAAGTAGGAATCTTAAGGCACACAGTGATGTCAAAAACCAAAACCAAAACACAGCAGATGGAATCGTTTGGAAAAAGGGTAGGATAAGTTCAGTTAAGTCACAGTGACGTAGAGGCGCCCCTGCAACACTCTGCTGTTCCTATATAAAACATCCTGAGCATCTTCCTCTCTCACATGTGCCAGCATCAAATTATTCTGCCTCTTAAATGTGCTTCTCCATTTCCATCACCACCCGCATGCACCACCATCTTTCATGTGGACTTTTTCAGGAGCTAGTCTTCACAACCTCTCACCCCACACTGCAATCTGTTTACCATACAACAGAGGGAACAATCTTGTCAAACACAAATGTATTCACTCATTTAAATAAAAGTATTTATTCAAAATATCTGAGTCATCTACAAAGTGCCAGGTACTGTTTTAGACACAAGAGACAATGAACACAAAAGAAAATCACCATGCTAAAGAACTTTACATACTAATAATCAAATAAAGTTACTCCTCTATTTAGTGTTTCAATGGTTTCTTGAGGAGCATCCAGACTGTTTTTCTTCAGTGGCTGCACCAATTTACATTCCCACCAACGGTGCAAGCGGGTTCCCTTTTCTCCACATCCTCTCCAACACTTGCTATTTGTCTTTTTGATAACAGCGATTCTGACAGGTGTGAGGTGACATCTCATTGTGGTTCTGATTTGCACTTCCCTGATGATTAGTGATGCTGAGTACTTTTTCATGTATTTGTTGGCCATCTGAATGTCTTCTTTGGAAAAAAGCCTATTCAGGTTCTCTGCCCATTTTTAATTGGATTATCTGGTTTACTTGATATTGAGTTGTATGAGTTCTTTATATATTTTGGATATTAACCCCTTATCAGATATATCATTTGCAAACATATTCTCTCATTTGGTAGGTTGTCTTTTAGTTTTGTTGATGGTTTCCTTTGCTGAGCAGAAGCTTTTTAGTTTGATGTAGTCCCATTTGTTTATTTTTGCTTTTGCTGCCTTTGCCTGAGGAGACCATTACTCAGGATAAAATCCAAAATCCTTTAAATGACCTACCACCTAGGTAGACTTAGTCTCCGCTTACCTCTCCTATCTCATCTCACATCTCATTAGTTTAATCAGCTTCAAGCTTCACCTCCCTCAGGGCCTTTCACTCAGCCTGGAAAAGCCAGCTCAAGTCAAACTCACTACCTCAAGGTAGGCGACTTTGATCCCTCCCCCACTCTCCTGTGTTATAAGCTTTATTGCACCATCTAATTGTTCTTTATAGGGCTTATTGCAACTGTTATAAATAATTGTTTGTCTAACACTCCCTCACCAGACAGTAAAATGCCCCATAATGGCAGGGAGCCTATCATTTCATATCATATCATATCATATATCAACTCAGTCCCAGAATTTATCACACAGTTGAGAACTTAGTACAAGTAAATAGCGGATAAATAAAGGAATTTTCTGTTTAAAAATATAGATTTGGATACAAGTAGAGCAAAGCAATTGGATTCCTTAGTCTTCTTAAAAGGGATTTCAAAGTTTCTTCAGTGACAGAAATGATAAAATAATGGTGATAATAATGAATCCACTCTCTCATATTTATTCCCACTTCACTCCCACTGCAGTGGGGTTTCCACCACCACCACTCCACCCAAACCTCCCCAGCAAAGGGACAAACTCTTCTGTGGTTAATCCAAAAGAAACTTTTCAAAAGAAACTTTATCTTACTTGAACTCTCAGAACCATTTGATCTTCTCGGCCACTTCTTATTCCTTTTCTCCTGTGGTGTCCTTCTTCTAGATATTGCTAGGAGTTTCAGTGAATTCTCTGGGACCCTGGCCTCTCCTCTCCACCAGGGCCTCACCTCCTCCCCTTCTGAACTGGCTCCATCCCTTCTGGTCTCTGATGCAGGCCGTCTCATCTCGTGCAACAAATCCTGCCAGTGCTTCAGATCTCCAAGGGAAGGACTCTCTCCTGAGAACCAGACAAGTTCTCTACTTGCTTAACAATTCTACCTGGATACCCCACTGACAGGTTATGACAGGTTATTTAGAACCAAATCTAACGTCTTCCTTGGAAAATCTGTGCCTCCTCCTGTATTTCAACCACTGGGATAGCATCATTTTCCAATCAGCCAACCAAACCCACAACAACACAATCATCCTAAGACTGCTCCCTCTCCACCATCCTCCTTCCACACCCCATCCATTCCCAGTATTCTATCCATTTCACTTCTAAATACCTTTAGGATCACCCTCAGTTCACCTCTGGTCTGGGCTTTAGAACCTACAGAGCCTCTGAAAGGTTTTCTCTACCTCCAGTTCCTCTCTGCTCAAATCCTCTCCTCTTTGCTCCCAGAGCAACATTTCTAAAATATAAATCTGACAAAGTCTTTTTATAATCCTACAATATGCAATCTACTTAAAATCCTTCCATAATTATAAAAGTTGGCCAGGATAAAGGATGTAGGTCCTTATCTTTTCAACTCTGTATCTCTGGTGTCTAAACGAGGATCTTGGACACAGTGTTAAATAGTTTGTCATAATAAATCATTTAAAAAAAATTAAATTATCAAGATGTCCATTCTACTCTCATTTAGTATATACTGTAATCATTAGCAATTCCAACCAAAATACTAACTGAATTTTTTCCAGAATTTTATAAACGTTTTAAAGTTAATCTGAGATAATAAAAATAGCTAGGAAAACTTTGAAAATGAAATATAATGAGGAGATTTAGCCTAACATTTATTAAAACACACCATAAAACTATAATAATTTGAACAATGTGTTATTAGTACAGAAATTGCCAATACAGAATAAAAATTAAAAAGCAGAAAAAATATAAAGCTCAGAAATGGATACAGATTTATCTAAGAATTCAGTATAGGATAAAGATGACTTCTAATATTAGTGAGAAAAAGATAAAGCAATTCAATAAACTTTCTTAGGAATTACTAGACAACAATTTGGAAAAAAAAAAAGTAAACCCCTGTCGTCTCATACCATATATCCAAAGTAATTAATTTCCATATGAATAAAAACTTGAATATAAAAATGAAAAAATACTAAATATGTAAGTACATACTTATTTAATCTGAGGATTAGCGAAAAGATTCTAATCCTTTTTTTTTTTTACTGAGGAAGATTCACCCTGAGCTAACATCTGCTGCCAATCTTCCTCTTTTTTCCACTTGAGGAAGATTGGCCCTGAGCTAACATCTGGCCAATCTTCCTCTACTTTGTTTGTGGGTCGCCGCCACAGCATAGCTGACGAGTGGTGTAGCTCTATGCCTGGGATCCAACCCACGAACCCAGGCTGCCTAAGTGGAACATGCCAAATTGACCACTATGCCACAGGGCTGGCCCCAAAGAGATTCTAATCTTGATAAGAAAGGCAGAGTCAATAATGGCACTTGTTAATAAATTTGAATACAGCAAAAAATACCATAAACAAAGCAAAAGGCAGAACACCCAGAAAACCAACATTTGTTATATGATAACAATGGATTGATATTCATGATATATAAAGAGCTCCATCAAATCAATAATTAAAAGCTGAAAAGCCCAACAAAAGTTGTAAAAGAGTAGGAATAAGAAATGCACAAAAGAAATATAAATGACCTATAACCCTATGGGGAAAAAAGTTTAATCTCAATGGTATATTTTTTAAATTAAAACAAGATACTCTTTTTCATTCAACAGACTAACAGATTTTCTAAATGATAATATAGTATTAGTTACAGTAAAAACCGGCACTTTAATAAGCTTTTGTAAAATTATGGCAATTTTCTTGTAGGAGAATTAGGCAATGCGTATCGATTGCCTCTACATTATACATATCCTTTAATACACCAATTCTACTCTTTGGAAATTATCCTAAATAAAGAATATCAAGTGCACAAAGATGTTTCTAATGAAGAAGATTGGAAATAACCTAACTGTCCAACAATGAGCATCTGGCAATTCAAATTCTAATAGAACCATACAGTGAAACATAATGACGTGTATATTACATGGAAAGATTTTAAAATATACTAAATGGAGGAAAAGGTTACAAATACTTTACAAGAGCCTGTTTGAAAAATAGAGAGACTATTTTAAGACAGTTATACATGGGTGGATGTGGATGAGTTTGTGCGTGTAAGTAAAAGTCCGGAAGGATATGCACACAAAGGATCTATATCAGAATATAGAGTGGCTATCTCTTAAGTCAGTGGTTCACAATAGGGCAGGGCTTTCAAATACACTGTCCAACAGTCATGCTGTGCAAAGCCTTTTTCTTTTAAATTTTTCGCTCAGTTTTAACACTGTATTTAAACAATTCTAAGACCCCTATATTTTCTCCTTGAACATCTCTGAAACTGGGATGAATACCACACAACCATGAAGTGAAAGCACTCTGTCATGCTTAGTGGCAGCACTATTTTCTTGGTGAGTGATTCATAAAATAACTGTGTGCCTTAAAAATCAATTTAGGTAAAATATACCATACCTAGATTTTTCTAGGAATGAAACTGTGAAAAAAATTAAGGGAAGGATACATTTGGAACTCTACCAAGTCTGTTCAGCTTCAAATTGAAGGCATAAAAAAACTGGGATTCAAGACACCAAAAGGGAGGAGGGAAGGGTCAACAGGTGGGGTTCTTATGGGGGCTCTAGTACATGAAAACCCTTGAAGACATCACAAAGGCAGAAAAGTGCCTCATCACTTCAGTATCCCAATCATCTAACAGTGCCTAGCATCAATGTTTATTGAATAAAGGAATGAATGCTATTTTAGTAATAAGGAAGTCCACACACAGTAGCAGACATGAAGGAAAAGACCTAGAGATCACCTGGAGGAAAAATCCACAAGTACACTACACCACCGCGAGAGTGAAATCTCAAGTAAATGACCACCCTCCTTATAAAGCGTTCAAGGAGCACCATCCAACATAGCAGAAGCCTCCACATAAAGCAGTTTCACTAAAAAGCTACGTCATCTAGAAGAGCTCCCAAAGACAAGTTTGGACTGCCTATGAATTATATTAGCAAATTCTTTGCATATAATAAGATTCACACACCAATTGAGGACTGAAGGCATGTGTTTAAAGGAACATTTCTTCTTGGCTTAATATGGTCAATATATAAGGAGATCAAGTTTATAAATTCTATACAGTTGTCTGAATTTCACATTCATCATTTCATTTTTTTTTTCTTTTATTTATTTATTTATTTTTATGGGGAAGACCAGCCCTGAGCTAACATCTGTTGCCAATCCTACCCTTTTTGCTGAGGAAGACTGGCCCTGGGCTAACATCGTGCCCATCTTCCTCCACTTTATGTGGGATGCCGCCACGGCATGGCTGACAAGCAGTGCGTCGGCCGGCGCCCTGGATCCGAACCTGCGAACCCCAGGCTGCCAAGCGCGGACTAAACCGCTGCGCCACCTGGCGGCCCCTCACATTCATCATTTCTTAATAGACTCTGCATCAGTTAATATTTTGCATAATACAATTTTTCATGGAGGCCCATGCCCTTATTTAAATTAATAAAGTAATTCAAAGAAGGTACCTTAACTAATTGCTAACAAATATACCTTAAGGACAGAAGCTCAAGTTCTGTTCACCAAAGAAATAACAGCATGTGTATATTCACACACAACTAAGTCAGTCTATTTTCACCTCCCTTATTTCAAGACTCTTTAAAAGGAAGCATACCTTTTTTTTTTTTTTTTTTGGTGAGGAAGACCAGCCCTGAGCTAACATCCATCGCCAATCCTCCTTTTTTTGCTGAGGAAGACTGGCCCTGGGCTAACATCCGTGCCCATCTTCCTCCACTTTATATGGGACGCCGTCACGGCGTGGCTGACAAGCAGTGCGTCGGCGGGCGCCCGGGATCCGAACCGGCGAACCCCGGGCTGCCAAGCGCAGACGAAACCGCTACGCCACCAGGCGGCCCCAGGAAGCATACCTTTTAATCTCAGGAAGACCATTGGGGAAACCAGAACTATAAAATTCTGGCTAGCTACAGTTTGAATGACACAATTTTACAATTCACATAAGACCTAAGTTCCAGGGGTGTGTCTCAAGTGAACACAAATAAATTTCAAGTTAATAAGTCCTTAATGCAGGCTTATCTGTGTATATACTTTAAATGTGGGTAAATATGTTATTAAATTAAGATGACAGTCTGAATTCCCATCCATTTACTAGGAATCATTTATATTTCATATAGCACTAGAGATGTCTTCTCTGTGCTTATGAAGAGTTATAATGGGAGGGGGGATCAAACCAAACCTTGATGGACAACGCAAAGAGCATTCCTTCCACAAATGAAGAATGTGGCTTGCTAGAGATCTATAAGATCATTTTCAAAAACATAACCTTCTTGACACTATTTGTCAGATAAATTAATCACAAAAGTAACAAATGTCTAAATACAAAAGAAGCTGTTCTCAATCAAGGTTCACCATATTATTAACTTGTTACTAACAGTAACTCAAATTAGAATATACCCAAATTCATCCCTACAATAATATTACTACCACTACTCCTTAAAAAGCAAAGGGGAAGAATTTTGGGAACATGGCAAACCCGGTCCCAGAAGTCCACTGTGATTGTGAATGTCGGCATCCCTTGAGTGGCAGCTAGAGAAAGTGTTCTGGGGGTCAAACCAGCACTCATAAGTGCCTCTCCCTTCGTAAAAGTGCTGGCCAAGATACCTCCGCAAAGTCACCGAAGCCTAACAAACCACTTCACACACTCTCACCTTCATCTTCCTTCTCTGAAGAACAATAACCTACTTGGACAAGCTTAAACTTGCAAGAAAACACTAGATGTTGCTCCAGTAGATAATGTTTTATGTCTTCTTGGGCTGGCTCTAGGCAAAATCATGAAGTTTATCTTCAGGGTCTCCCTGCTCTCCTTCAGTACCTCCCTCCATTTCCCTCACCTCCAAGAAATCTGGAACTCATCCTGTCCCTTCGCTAAAGATATTAAACTGTGACACTCACCTAGGCCCAAGTCCAGAGCTTCAGATCTGTCCCAAATGTCTACTTCTGGGACTAAAGTTGCAGTAATCATTTAAACTAATTCATACATGGTGGCGATTAATAATGGCAGCTTCCTATACACACACACACACACACACACACCCTCTTTTCCTCAGGGCTACTGAATCAGGGGGAGGCTGTGGTAGAGGAAATGCGGAGAGGAACACCAGGCAACTGAGTCGAGGGAATATATCTTTGTCTTGTTCCTCCCTTCTGCCCCACCCAGAATACATCACTGCATTTCCAGGTAATATCCTTTAAAAAGCAAACAAACAAATATGGTCCTTCTCTGCCTTAACTTGAAGGATAATTCTGTTATAGGTCTTATATAGCACCTTCAGGAACAGGGAAGTATCAGTGAGAAAGGCACGACAGTATCACAAAAGTTCCAGGGAGTTACCTACTCACAGACGCAGTCCAATGCTTACGGGATATCTATTCATGAATATAGTAAATGCTAGAAAAAAATTACTACTTTCCTTCTCCCCTCTACAAATGGTCAGCTCATTTTCACCTTTGATGTTTCAACATCAATATCACCTCCTCAGGGCATCAATCCTTCCCTGGCCATCCAATCTCAAGCAGGCTTTTCGCCCCTTTGTTTGTTTCCTTCACAATATTTGAAAAATTCAAAATTCTTTTAAATCCTTTTGCTCAGAGTGTAGTGGGCTCCCACCCCAGCACACCAGTGTTTCTGGCCCTGGCGCAGTCTGGCGCAGATGTACTCCAAAAGATCTGTTGAAACAAATGAGGAAGGTGGAATGCTAACTTTCATTGGGGCAACAGTGATGTGTGAACTGCCTATAAACCCAGGAAGAAAAGAAACAGGGAGGTGTCATGAACCAGAAACACAAAGGGACGGTTAATAACTACGAGTTCATGCTGAGGTCAAGGTCAGAGTGTGGTGGGATAAAGAAAAGAGGAAAAGCTGAACAGGACAGAGAAAATGAAGAAGTAAGGCTTTCCAGATTAAATGAGCCTGAGCACGTCTGGCCTGGTTTGGCCCTAGACAAGGAGAGGCAAGAAAGTCGTCGAATAAAAAATAAGGGTGCATTAACCTTGGAGACATCACCTGACTCGCATCAATCCTCCAGCCAAATTCTGATATTCTCAGCAGATAACCTCACACCCTGCTTAAGAGAGCAAAGTGAGGTCATCCGGCATAGACCCTGTAAACCCCGCCCCCAGACTCCTGCTTATCTGCGCCTCTGGAGTCACAGAAGAGGCTCTTCCACCTCCAGGGGCTTCACTCTACCAGTCATTCCACTCTCTCCTTTACCTTCAACTTGTCTGGCTCTCCCTGTTCCTTCCTAGAAACCGAGGCATGCTGAAGTCTCTCCCACCACAAACAAACCAAGCCCTCCCACCTCTTCCACTGCCAGGCTTCCGAAGAGCAGAGCTCAGTGGCTCCACCTACATCCTCTCTCCCATCCACTCTACAACTCACCACACACAAACTCTAACAAAGAGACAGCGGTTACTGGCAACAGCCTTCCCTCCAGAGGGCCAAATCCTCCCACTTACTGGCCCCCCTGCAGTCTTTCATACTGTAGACCACTCCCTCAGTGAAACTCTTTGCCCCCGGGTTTAACGACACCTGACTCTCAGGTGTCCTGGGACTCCCCAGTGTTCTTGTCAAGGCTCTCCTCTCCTTACACGACACATTTTCCTCCTGAGTGACTGACTCCAAAGGTTTTAGCTATCACCGGTGACTTCAAATCAAGACTTCCAGTCACACACCTCTCCTCAACAGACCTGTGATCCAGCTCCCTACTGAATATCCTGGCAGCCAGACACCAGATGGACCTGAAAGTTAATGCTCCCAAGTGAACTCATTGTCTTCTTCTGATAGGTTACTCCCCATTCTGATTGATGGCGACTAGTTGCCCAAATCAGAATTCAGAGTCATCCTAAACACCACTGCTCCTCACTCCCTGACCCTACATCTAACTGATCACGAAAGCCCTTTGGTTCTCTTTCGTTAGTACTTCTAGAGCCTGTCACTCACTCGCTTGCTCCCTCCCCCACTGACGTCGCAGCCAATCATCATCCTATCTCACCTAACAGACTACAAATGTCATCTTCAATTTACCCTCCACATCACTCCCAGAGGAATATTAACATTCAAACCCAACAATGTGACTCCTCTGCTTGAAAGCATTCAGTGGCTTCCCTTCTGCCACTCCCACCTACAAGATAGATATCTACTTCTACCTTCTCAAGCTATAAGCTCCAGCCACTCTGGTTCATGCCTTAGTATTCTTGTTTCATGTTCCTCCCTGTATTTTAAATGTCCTCCAACTACAACAAGCTTGTGATCCTTCAAGACAGAGATCAAATGCCATCTCTTCCATGAAGGCTTCCCTGATTACCCCCACTCCATATTCAATGGGAGAGAGTTGATCACTCCCTTCTTTGGGCTCAACTTTGCATATATCTATTAGAGAACTTAGCATCATCTATTACAATTACTGTACTCAAGGAAAGCGAGTGTGTGTCCATGTATGTACACTACATACACATATGCACAGACACATACATTCCTTAAAAGACTAGGCCTACGTCCAATTGATTATTCTGTCCTCAGCATTCCATGTAGTGCTTGGTACATAGCTGGTTCTGAATAAATATTTGCTGTAAGTCAAGAACAGTAGAATTTAGGACAACAAAGTAAAGAAAGTTATCAAGTTAAAAAAAAAAAAGAAAGAAAATAGCATTGCTACATTAGACCTGCCCTGAACCAACCGGGAGTCAGGAGGCCTGGCTCTACCGCACTCCCAAAGCCCTCTGTTCCTTCCCTATCGTCACACAACACACATCTTATTGTGAATATCTTTGTGTGTGTGAAATACCACTACTATTACTAATATTGTCTAAATGTCTTAATGGCAGCTAATATTCACTGAGCATTTATCAAGTGCCAGGTACCTTGCTAAGTGCTTTACATGTTTTAACTCATCTAATCTTCACACTAAGCCAATGCTACAGATGTTATTAGTATTAACATTTTACAGGCGAAAAAAACTGAGCTTTAAAAAGATTAAGCAATTTGTCCATTGTCCCACAACTAGTGAACAGGATTCAAAGCCAAGGAATATGATTTCAGAGCCTATGCTTTTAATTTAACTACAACACTATACTACTAATGCCCCCACCAATAATCCACCAAAGACATAAACAAAAGCCACCAGAGTTCTATGAAGACACGGGCCATGTCTGGCTTATTCGCTCCTTGGCACATAGTAAATACTCAGGAAATATTTACTGGCCTACTACCTGGCTGAAGGAAAGACTGTTAAAACTTTGGGCCTAATTTTTTTTTTCCTGTAAAATGAAGGTGTGGTTCTTTCAGATTTCTTTCAACTGTAAACATTCTATGGTTTTATTACATGAAGATAAAGTGCCTGCTGCCTATGATTTGATGATGACAGAATGGGAGAGGACAGACAGACAGGTAACTAAGAGCGTGGGTTTGAATGGAATCCTAGATCTGCTTCCCAACCTGAGCAAATTCTTTGATTTCTCTCAACTTTCATTTCCTCATCTTAAAATACGGATGCTCCTTGCACCTGTCTTGGTAGGTGATTTTGAGGATTAAATGAGAAAATGTGAATGTGAAGCACTTACACATACTCAAGCACCAATAAACGGCAGCTATTACTGCAACACTCCGAATCGGAACATAACTGACACCCCAACACATGAAGGAAAAGGTAAGCAAGCATCTGCTGATGAACAGACAACAGCTTCCTCAGAGGAAGACTGTGTCCTATTCCATTATTTGATTCAGCATGTGAGTTAGAAAGAAAAGATTCAGCAAACAACTACATTTCATTCAAAATTGCGGGTTCTCTCTTAGCCCTTTCTCCTCGTGCCCCTATTTGTTCATATTCAGAGAATTCACCCAGAACTCAATCTCTCCCATGTCTCATTTCTCTCAAAAGAAGACATATTTTTTATTTGTTATAAAAAATGATGGGTGTGGAGAAGGGAGAATCTTCCTAAGGAGGAATCTGAATCCATACAAATTTCTCAGACCTCTTTCCTAGCATATCAGATTATAGAGCACCCTGCCCCTTCCAAAGAAAAAAGAAAGTTTCCCTAAAGTTAATTGTATTCAATTTAAAAATTATTTTAAGAAAACTGACATCCATTATTTAAGACTAGGTAAAATATCCTCAAATGTCACCAAACCAAGTCTGTGAAGTCCCTTCTCAAAATGAAACACTTAGTCCCTTTACCTCTTTGAGCCACAGTATTACCAATGAAGAAAAATCTACTGAAAGTAAAAAATTAACTAGTTCCAGCAGGCTAACACAAAACTATAAGAAGCTTTATGAAAAGCCTCTATGATTCATTATGATCTCATAAAATTTAATAAATATACATAAAATGTTTAAAATAATAAATGAAATAAAATTAAAAGTAGCATGACTTTTATATTTTTATAGTAACAAACATATAAAATATTAATATAAAGATGGCATATGTAAAATTTTTCAGTCGTATTTTCCTTAGAATTTTGGGAAGACAGTATTAAAAACTGTAATACTTTAAAAAGAATTTATCCCCAAATTTCTAAATTCTTTATCAAATAATGTTCATTTGTTTTATACAACTGTCAACTATTACTATCCATGAGAACAGGACTCAGGAATGGCACAAATAAATCAAAACTCAGGCAAAGCTCATAGTAAATAACATATCTTCTCAGCCAGCTCTCAAAAATCCTCATGAACCAACATTAACTAATTTTAATTTTATGTTTTATCACTGCTCTTTCTCATTCTCTTGTACAGAAATTAATTAGCAGTGATATGGGCAAAAGAGAGGCAGCAGGAGAGAAAAGGTCAGAATCAATTCACTGCATAAACAGGCTGTCCCTGAGAGTTGGCTGTATTCACAATGAGAAGACAGTCACAACTTTCGCGAGGTTTCACAGAAAGGCGGTGGTGAAGCAAACACCAGACTAGGAGCAGCATCTACGGGAAAAATGGCTAAACAAGACCAAGAGGGCACAAGTCTGTTGTGTCATGATCAGTCTTTTCAAGAGATGACAAAATGAGTTCTATGAAGGGGTGAGCTGAGTAATCATTAAACTCACGTTCCATGGAAGGACCCCATTCTACTTCATATATCCATGTCTGCAACATACAGAAGCAGGCTTTGGGTAAACCTAATGAGGTTTAGATAGAATAAACATTATTACTGCTATCATTAACATCACTACTACTACTTCACCAACCACTTATTTAGGGCCAACATGTGGGAAACATTCTCCATGATTTCATTTAATATGCAAGAAAATCAGATGAGCAAGCTGAGGCATAAAGAGCAGGTAACAGGAGGGCAGATGAGGAAACCACACCCAGTTTGGTTTGACTGCAAAGCCCGAGCTCTGAAGCACTATATTAATCTCCACCGGGAAACCACGTTGGTTCAAGCAAGGACACTCAGGAGTCACCTGACCCACAAGGAGGAAGCGATACACACGGTACAAGTAACAGAAAGTCATAGTAAAATGTAGGGCCTTCAAGAAAGAAAAGGAGGAGGTCTTCGTAATTACGACAGACATGAGCACAGCGCTGATAAATAAAAGAAATATAAATGCTATCTCTAAAATATGGGAAACAAAGGTACAAAATACAAATGAAAAGAATATAAATTAATTTCAAAATGGGAATTTATGCATGATCACAACAAATCATAATTGCAATGAAATTTCAAAGCTCTAATAGAATATTAATCTAGTATTTTCCATTTTCTTAAAATTGTCTACCCACTGTAGTCATGCACAGCTTAATTTATCCCACTTCAATGTACATCTCAAGACTCAAGTTCCTCCCCCAAGTTACCATCCCACATTTCCAACTGTCTGCAGAATGGTTCCTATTATTATAAGAGACTCACACTCAACATATCAGTGAGATTATCCTTTCTGCTTCTTCCTCCTGACTTTCTTATTTCCACTGAGGCACGACCACCCTGCCAGTTATCCAGGCACAAAACGTCAGCAGCATCCTAGATTCTGCTCCCTCCTTTTCTCCCAAGTAACAGCAGGATTCAGTGAACCGCTATCCCATAGATTCCAACTCCTTGATACTTTTAAATTCTTCCCGTGCTGATTTGGGCCCTCACTGCCTCTTGGAATTTCTTCCGAACTCCCCTTTCCTGCCTCTCAATCTCCATGGCAATCATTATATCAACTTTACATCCCATGCCAGACTTCAGGTTTCTTCAGTGCTGGGACTCTGTCCTTCTCTTTCTGAAACCCCTGCAGTGCTTTGCAGTCTTTCCCAGAGTCAGTACTCAAATATCTTTACATTAAAATAAATCCTCTCTACGGTGCAGCCACTAAAACTCAGTTACACCTTGAGGTGATGCATATGAAGCTACCACCACTCAGTTACTCTGAGACAGGGCAGCACCTCATGGACATCAGAAAGTTTAAATGTGTCCAAGGGAATTATTCAGATAATTAAACTGAACATACCTGTGCTACACGGGAAGTCTATACCATGGCCTGTGTTCTCCCAGAGGACACAAATATTTCATCAGTACCTACCCTTATTTCCACTCATGTATCATTTCAGACTGTCCCTGACTTGAGAGAAGAAAGAAATGACTTTCTTACCGCATAATTGACTTCTAATATGCTAACAGATACTAGGGTAACCTAACCAGCTTAAGCCATTTCAAGGGTACTAGGGAAGCAGACATGACAGACCTTAACAAGTGTACTGGATTATAAAGAGAAATGTGGAAGGAGGTTCTAAATTGTAGCTTATAATAAGAGTCACAAATGATGCCTCTTTACACAAACACATGCTTCACACAAAGATCTTTAATATTACTCCAGGTTGACATATCGGTTTACCTTTGGCAAATGCCTATTTCTCAGCACTGCATACCTAAAATGGGTTTAAAATTACTAAAATACAGCAGTCAGGACCCAAAGAAGACTGAACACATAGCCTTGACTAGCACTATGTAGAGAAGTGCTTAGGTTAAAGGACGCACTCTGCCATACAAAGAACCAGAAAACACAAACAAATTGGACTGAATATCAATGATAGTAAAATAAATATCTGCATGATGCATGGAATAATAAATAACAGGGACAACCATGAGGCACACTGAGGTCTTCAGATCGAGACACTATTTAAATATCTGATGTTATAGCATCATGCAGTGAAGACCATACACCCAAGGTGCTGGCAGAGCTGATCTGGGCTGGGTGTTAAATCTGTTAGACGGGAAAGTCCTTAGAATGACCTAAAAAGCCCTCCCTGATCTCCCCTCTCTGTCTCTGCCACCTTTCTGAGTCGCATCTCCCAGTGACTCCATCCTCACCCAGGGCCAACACAGCCGCCTGGCCTCCTTCCTGTTCCTGCACTGGTCCAGGCCACACTCAGCTTTTACCTTCTCTCTGCCTTTACGTTCTCTCCTCCATATGGCCACATGGCGCCTTCGCTCACCTCCGTCAAATCTCTGCTCAAAAGTCCCTTCCCAAAGTGGCCCATCTCAACCACCCAAACGAAAAGGACATCCTGACCCCTTGCCCCAGTGCCCTAAGGACCCTCCCTCGCCTGCCCAATGTTTTCATAATTATCATCTTCTAACATACCACACAATTCACTCCTATCTTATGTTTATTGTTCATTGTCTGCTCCCATACTCCCTCCTCCCTCCCCGCATACACTGGAATGTAAGTTCTATGAGGACAAGGAATTGTACCTGCTTTATTCACTGACTCATCCCCAGTATCTAGAAAAAGGTGTAGCATATAGTAAGAACTGAATCAATACTTGCTGCATGACTGGTTAAATGATGCATGAATTACAGAGCTGTCACAGTTGAGTTACAGGGTATTTTTCTGAGATATTCATGACCCATATTATATGAAACACTATGCTAGGCACTATGAGTAAAAAAGAAATAACAGAAAAGGGTCCTTGACCTCAAACAATTTGTTCCAAAATTGCCTCATAGGTTATGTTAGGGCAAAGGACGCCACACCCACTTCCTCTATTCACCACTTCCTCCAGCATCTGCTCCACACCCACCTAAACGCAAAAGTTTACAATGGAAGGGAAACAAGTCAGGATCTGAGCTCTGAGCAGCTGAGGAGTCCTTCAAGAAAAGTTCCCACATTATACTTTCAGGTAAGACTACTGCATGAGTTATCAAGAAGGACCAGACGAAGAGTATAATCTGTGCACTGTCAATAGATGCTAAGTTACAAAACTGTTGCCAAATGTTCAGCTTACCAAAAAGACCAATTCAACTCATATATTTTCCATAAACATTTAACTTTAAATGTAAACATTTGCAATTAATATTGACTGCTTAAATGAACATTCAATATAGTTTTTCAGACCTTTATGGACTTCTGATCTTGTCAAAATTTATGAGGTGTGAGTCAATGACATCTGGGCCCTGATCTCCTTTCAGTCTTAAATTGGGGGTAAAGTATTATTAAGACCCTGTGTGTGCAATATGATTTCAGTATGACTAGCCCTTGTTATGGATTTGAGTCCCTAGAAATACTTTAACCTCTGTTGTAAATCACGTGTGGAAAGACGGAGAGAGGAAGGGAGGGAGGGAAGAATGAAATAGACAGACAGAGAGGACAAATCACACGTTTGACACCCAGCCTGGTCTTTTGAAGGTGAGATGCTCCTTTTAAATAAGTAGACTGTGTGTAGAATGTCTTTAAATATCTTCAAGGAAAACAAGTCTTGAGGAGGTGCAGAGAGCTGACTGTTTCCACTATTGGAAACCAAAAATCATGTGAGAGAAATTGGTCAAAAATAAAGGCCACACTAGTAATGTAACTGAGAGTGAAAATAATCACAAACTAGATATTATCCAAAATATGGTCATTGTCCTTAGTAGACAAGAGAGGAGAAATCCAGTTGTATAATTTGCAATATCATATCATGTAAACCAAAAAATTAAAATAAGGAGGCATGGTACCTAGGTCAGACATGGCACGGTAGACATGGCACGGTACCGTGCAGATTCTACGCGTGAGGCCCCCGTCCTGCTGCACCCAACAGAGATTAATGAATGCGCCTATCTCATCTGATGAGTCTGGCTTTTCTTTCTCTCCTCTTTCTAGAGGAAAACAAATATAATGTAAGTACCTGTATTCACAGCATCCTGCAGGGGAGAATGAGAACACACACAGGGTGCTGAACAGACAATATTTGGTATGGCCTACAAAGTTTCAGTAAGGTCATTTCTCAGGGAGTTGACCATTCCCTCTAAATTTTCCGGAAGTCTTGCAAACCCATCCCTTCTGAAAGATGCCACTGTTAAGAATCCAACTGGTGCTTAACTAAGGAAAATGGTAACTCTGGAGCCTTATTCTGAACTGTGATTCCCACCTCCCAAACTTCTATAGCTCTTCTACCTTCCTTCTTTTTCTTACATTCCAGTCAGAATACAGCAGCATAAATGACTCCTCTCACATAGCGTGCAGATGCTAACAGCTCTGTACAGTTCTGCAGGACAGCAACAAACATTTCAAGAATCTCGTAAGTGCTGACGAAACTTGCCTGAATTACCCACACTACCTCCTCCTCCACATTCCTTAAACATTATTTGTTTTCCTGAATGTTTGGAGGAAAACTATAAAAAAATAATCTACTGATTGAGGAGGCGAGAACCTCCAGCCAAAAACAAATACGTAATTGTAAAAGTAGGGAGCTAGTTTAAAGAATAACTCAACTAACCCACATATTCAATAAAGTTATGTCCAAGACAATAGTAACTTGAAACTCTCTTTAGATATTTAACTACCAGCAACATCTGCCCCCAATCCCACAATTCTACAGAAAGGTTTGACAAGCTAAACATTGCCTCACAGACTAACTGAAAATAGTTCAAGGATTGTTTCTTGCAATTAAGTGCATCATTCATGCAAAAACTAAGGGGCTCCTTATTTTCTCCATTTGAGTGCATTAAAAAATTCCCTTCAAAAGGCTTATATCTAATAACCATGCAACTAATTCATAAACGTAGTTACATTTTTACAAATTAAAACTCTTTCATAATATGAATAACCACAATTTTTCACTCTAATTCAGAAGGCAATTTGGCTTCCTCATGTTAAAATTTCCCCCAAAAAATATTTGTGTGTGTGTGTGTGTGTATATATATAGAAAGAGAGAGAGTAAATGACAGAATGTTGCTTGTAAAAATTTTTCAAATTCACTATGATACATTTTGGCTAAGAAGAAGAAATTAAAAACAAAAAAACCCAGGTTGTTTCACTGGGCATGGATTTTGCCATAGAATTCCTTGAGTTTTCTTCCTTAGATAATTCTAGATCAAGAGAAACAGACTGCAGACGCTGAGCACTTCTACCATGGTAATATTTTAAAGAGTTTTATTAAGATAACAGTACCAAAAAATGATTTCCAACAAGATGCTGCCAACTGCTTAAATATTCCTCGAAACCATACTAAATGTTTTATTATGATCAGTGTGTCAATGGTAGATCGGGTGCCGATTAGGAACCGGGCAGTCTGCTGGGTCTTTTAAATGAATTATCTCATTTGATTCTCACAATACCACAGGTTTTAGGTACTAATTTTCCCTTTCAAAAGATGAGAAGATGTAAGCCAAAAAAAAGGTTAAATAACTGCTCAAACATCAAGCAAATGGCAAGGCGAGAATTCAAGAAACGTTTTTGATTCTAAAATCCATGCTAATTCCATTCAACAGAGTGCCTCAATGGATTTAAAGGCTCATCTCATTCCTTCAATAGAGTTACTTAGTGCCTACTAAGAGCATGACACATAGCAGCTCAAGTTATCCTTTTAAAAGGTAATTTAGATCATGTCACTTCTGCTGGCTTCTAGACACACTTAGAATAAAATCCCAACTCCCAGCAATGGGCTTGCCCCTGAACCGGCTTAAGCTACCTTTGAAAACGCCAATAGTGTTCTCATCTCAGGACTTTTGAACTTGCTATTTCTCTGCCACTAAATCTTCAGATCACTCAGGTCTCGGCAAAAATCCTACCTCCTTAAAGGTGCCCTCCCTGACAATCCAATCTAAATGAGCACTCCACCCAATCACCCACCTACCCTTGGCCTGTTTTTCAATTGTCCTTATCCCTATCTGAAATTACCTTGTAGATCTATTTGTTTCTTTGTTTATTGTTTGTCTCCTCCCAACTAAAACACAAATGCCCTGAGAGGAGGGAGTCACCAGTCTTGCTCTCCACTGATTCCTCAATACCTACAACAGTGTCACACCCACAGTGTGAGCTCAGTAAATAAATATTTGTGAAATGGATGACTGAACTCTAGGTGTCATGGAGACACATACATAATCAGACCCTCAAAAAGTGTTCAATCTGTAAGGGGACAACTACACAAATAATTCCACAAGGCAAAATGTTTTAAGTGCCATAAGTGAAATAATAACAAAGTATTATGTGGCTTCAAAACAGAAAATTTTTAAAAATCATATACCAACATAATATTAAAAAGTACTTATAATTTCATCAAGAAAAAAAGGAGAGAGGAAGATAAATTAATGGGGGAATCGGAGAGCACACACACACACTCACTCAGAGCGGAAATGCTCAGTTCAGTCATGGCTTGGAAGATATAAACATCATTGAAATTCAAAAGCAGTTCTCAAAGAGAGGATGCCTCAATTGGTATGCAAGGGATGCTTCCTCCCCTGAATACATTATGAACTTGCAGCATGCTAATATGCCATGCTATCATAAGCACCAGATGGGGCAGTAGGCAGTACATGTCCCATCAAACCTCAAGAAGATGTATTAATGTTCATGCTCTTTAAAAAAAAAAAAAATCCTCTGCCTATGTCCCTAGACTTGCACATTTCTTAGCATTCAGTTACTTTCTGTCAAAGCACAGTCCTCCAGGGCTGCTCCTCTTCACCAGATGGTGCCAGGGACCATTTCAATCTATTTTATCACAGGAGGCAAAGGCCGCAAAGCGTGTCAGACTATGCTTACTGAAGGCACACCAAGCACAAAAGAGAACACAGAAGATGGAGACATAAGAAATAAACCTTCTCCGGGCACTACTGATGAAACGTTTTTAATTACGCTGAACCCTTATTTACATTCCACCCAGAGAAAAATAAAAGGAATATTTTCATACGTCTAAACTTTCAAGCCTGCCTGATATTATTGTGAAACTGAGGTCTACCTAAATATTCTCCAAAGATAATCAACTAAACACGAAAAATTATGAATAATCAGAAGGTGGCCTCAAAACAAGGCAAAGGCATAATAAATGGTATCTGAGGGCACTGAAATAGACTCACTTGTTTAAAAGTAACTATCAGAGTGAACTAACATATCAGAATTTGGGTTGAAATTCACCTTCTCTTTACAATCCCAGGCAATTTAGCTGTAACGTGTGGGCATCTGAATACGTCATTAGAAACCAAGGCTCTGACAAATACATTATTTGTAACTTCTTGAATATTATTTTTTTAAGTACATCATTTAAAATAAATAAATTGCCTTGATTTACATTCATCTAGGACCTCCACTGGCTTATTTATGATCAAAAAAGGGGTATGTTCTCTAGAATACACAAAGGAGACAAAAAAATTATAATTTACAACAGTGATTCTCAAACTTGAATATGTCTCAGAATATCATGAGAAGACATTCAAACACAGATTGCTGGGCCCACCCCAGGTTCTGATTCAGTAGGTTTGGGACGGGGCAGAGAATTCACACTTCCATTAAGTTCCCAGGTGATGTGGATGCTGCTAACCACTTTGAGAACCATTTATCTAGATCATTCTTAACCATGTTTCCAAAGTGCTCCACTGACCTTTGGAAAGTCTGTAATCCGCAGAATATCAACAATATCCTTGTAAAAATAAGAGCCATTTCCACTGATAAGGTAAACTGATCTTCTATGAATTTTTAAAAGGCAAAAATTAAGAGAAATACTTACAAAATATCCACCAAATTAGCAAGAGTATTCTTTCAAGGTATACTACGTAATGATATTCTCTGAAAGTCAAAAGTCCTCCCCCATCCCTTTCAAAGGATTCAATGGAAATGCTGAAACAAATGTAAGAGGGCAAAAATATCTAAAGAAAGCTGCATTAATATAAGAAAATTATGTTTTTCAAGAAAATATATGCACTGAATGAATTATTTTAACAATCTCTCTGGAGTCTTTAGAATACATTTTATCAGGATATCAAATTGCTACTCATCTAAGATTACTGGTGGAAGAAACTGTTGGCTGAATTTACTGTGTAACTGAAAAGATGAAAATATTTTGTTAATATTTCTTTTGCCAGAATCTTACTCAATATGTCTGCTGGAAGACTGAAACTTTACACTCATCCTCCCAAACTATACAGAACAAATTTCCCAAAATATTGCCTACAACTGTCAAAAGCCATTGACTTTGTTTCTAATTTCAGTAATCATGTTAGAAAGTTTTTTTTAAAGTGTTATATATGTTGTACTATATTTTTAGCAAATATGATCATGATAAATTATCAGATTTATAATACATGCAATTGTAACTAATATGTGGCTAGCCACCAGTAAAGGTGTACGGCAAAAAAATAAATATATTACTTTTCCTTAATTCTGAAAGAAAATGCTTGATTCTTAAATACCATTTACCAAAAATTTTGTAAGATTCACTTCTTAATTTTTATCCTTCATAATTAGCATGCTCTGTGTATTATTTCTTTCCTTTAAAGTCTCTGGGAATCCCAGTCCACCTCTCATCCGCTCACTTATTCATTAAGCAAACATTTGCTGATTGCCTACTATACGCCAAGCTCACAGGCAGGCTAGAATGGCATTATAAGATCTTAATGTAAATGGCAGCTTTATCAAAAAGAGTTGATGACGCTTAAAATATACATTTTAAACAACAAAGAAGAGTCTGTATCTTGGGATGCGTAAAAGGGTATCAGCTCTTTTATCAGAATTCAGAGCTTATCAGAATTCAGCTCTCTAGCAACATCCCCTACACCAAGAGACATGAAAATCAATAAAGGGGGGTGGGTCTCTGAGTCACCTAGATTGATGCCACAAATTAAAACCGCCACTTCTTACTATTTGAGAAAAACCATAACGGGCTTCAGGCTTTCACTTAAGCATGTGCTTTATTCTTTGCTTATCATTCTAAGTTTGGTTATCTGGATTCCAAGTTAGCAAATTACTGGAAGGGGTAAAAGGGTGGGTATATTAATAGGAAAGGGGTGGGCAGATGACAGAAAGAGAAGAGAGAGAAAATCTTATCAAGTGTAGACAAAACTCAGAAAATCCCATCAAATGTAGGCAAAACTCACCAACCACAACAGTCTAGAGCCCTTTGTGTGATTCAAACACTGTCCCCTATTTTTAAGAACAAAGAGCAACACTGTCTGCCTTTAGTAACCCCTTGCATGTAAACTCTGCTTTTTAGGAGGTACACAGCACACTTACAACCATTATTACCAGTATCCTGTAAAGTAAAAGTAAGCAAGGCAGAATAACCATCTCCACTTTAAGACAAAAAAAATGAAACTCAGGCAGACAGTAAAATGACTGTTCATGGTCATTTTAAGTGGAAGAACCTTGATTCATGCCCAGGAATTAACATTCTCAATGCTTTTGATAGATGGCCTCATAAAACATAATATATTAATTGTTTATAATATAAACCCAAGTCGTAAAGCAAAAGATAAAACATGTCTGGCACAAACTGATCAAGAATATAGCTAAGTAGGAAGACTATGGCCATTCAAAATGACTGATCAATAAGTATAAAAATTTTAAACAAGTAAAGAGAAGCAACTTTGTGGCCTAAAGAGATACTCTTCTGCTCTCTGTAAAACACTACAAAATGGCTCAATTCTCCAAGAGTTTGTGGTTAGAAAGTGTATCGACTTCACACTGATATGGTACCAAATGCTTTACCCCCAGAACATGAGTAAAATATAGATGAAGATGAAAAACAAATAAAAAGACATTCTTCTAGGTAGCAAAGAGTTAAATAATACCAACAGGTAACTCTTCCTTTCAACAAAGTTCTTTAGAAAGACTTCTAAATTGTACAAACTAGAAAAAGTTTTGAAAGCCTGATCACACCTACATTTACCAATGTTTTTGGCTATGTCATGCTCAGCAAGCGAACACTAGTATGTAAGAAAATGCCTGGGGAATTAGGAAGTTGGGTTTTGCCTCTGATTTCTATCACTCTATATTTTATAAGCCAATGCTTAGGAATATTCTGGGAAGTCTAGACAAAAATAAAGTGCTTTCTAAGGATAAAAATCTGCATTTTGATTCCTTTAATATTTTCCTGTCTCTAGGCTGTACAAATACATTGAATGCTAGAGCAAAAAGGAAGAAGAAAATAAATGTTAACAGGCCTTTCAAATGACGTGTTCCCTTAAGTGCTGAGTATATAGGCTCAGACACAATCATAATAAAGAGGGAGCGAGGCCCATCTCATACAAAGTGTCAGAATGGAGGCCTTTCCTCCTTCTAGTCATATCCTTGTCAGGACACATGTTAAACATTTCCAATGCAAGAATATATAAATTGTTACCACAGGACCCTCAGATTTTATTATGTATTTTCCTCCCGATAACTGGAGAGTCATGAAAGCACCCAAGTGCTAGGAAGGCAATGAAGTTAAATCACGCCAAGTCCACACGGAAAGGAACGACACGCTCAGAAGCACAGCAATTGTCTTGCTCAGCTCAAAGTTCCAAGCAACTTAGCACCCCATCAAAATCATCCCAGATTATTAAGAATGGTCTGTTTATTTTGTCAAACTCTTTAAGACTCTTGTTAAAGCCATAAACCCATGATAAAGACACCCTCTAATATGCCTGCTTCCTGAAGAGCATTTCTGCCTATCTAATTACATAGCCCTTAAGGCCAAACTCTTTACGGGACTGTGTTCTCATTGGTACTTTCAAAGTACCAATTTCTTGCACGAGCATCGAGCACACTATGATATTAATAAACCACACAGAATTAAAAGAATCCCTCTAATAAAGTGAGGCTTTTTACAGACTACACTTATCACTTAGCCTCTAAAAGGGAAATGTGGAAAACAGAAGTGAAATCTCCCAGAGAAAGCATCCCACAATTTAAAAAATCAACTGTCTTTTTTGGGGGGGGGGGGCGGGGAGGCAGGAGCGGGCATGATGAAAAAAGCTGTCTCCTTTCCTACAGCTTACACGTCTTCTGAACCACTGTCCGAACGCCTGGGACCTGCTGGGGCAGAACCGTGGGGACCCAGCAGTCTCACTACCAAGAGATCTAATTTTTTTTTTTAATCACACAATGTTTAACAATGTGTTGAATGTATCATTTGCTTTCCAATTTTCTACTAATCTAAAACATGGAAAATCATCCATTTGATGTCTGATCAACAAAAGATAGCCAGGATTACCACACTCCAAAAGCCTGGAAAGGTGATGTTTTAGTTAACCTACACAGCTTTGTCAGGGAGTAAATTTCTATGAGACTTTTCAAAATAATAACATTAGCCCCCTGATGCCCATTACTCCCACTGCACTCTTTCAAGAGAAGGAGGAATACACAGAGAAATAACTGCCATCCTAATCTGTTGTATCCAAGACCATTCTTGATGATTAAGACTCGTGCGTTTCCGTTTTTCTTTTACAGCAAAGAGAACAACTCTTCCTTCTATTCAAACATCCCTTTAAATGTTTCCATCCAGCTTCCATTACAAAATCTCCTCTCATCAAGCCACAACATACTCACCCCTCCTCAAGAAGAAAACAAAAAATGAATCCAAAACCAGCAGCAGACCAGAGAATTCTATCCCTGCCATTTAACTGTATCTATGCGTCCTTGGGCAAAATGCTTAATTTATCTGATCTTCAGGTTTCAAATAGATCATGTGGTCACAGAAACCATTTGAAGCGCTGTAATGAGGATTAGAAAGAATATAAGGTGCCTAGCCCGGGGGCCTGGCTTGTATAGGCTTTCAATAAAAGTCCGCTCTTACTATACTATCAGAGATTTACTCTGTTCAGAGATGGCAGTTATATATTCCCTTTGAGATTAAGAGGATTTCCTGATTCCTTTGATGGAACTCTATGGGTTGAAAAACATAATTAAGCTAGACATTCTCAGAAAGTACATTTACATTAATATTAATTAATGCAAACAGCTGTTTGAGAAAGCTAGCCAGATAAACCTGCTTCTTGGTCAGGTGTGAAATCCTATTGTTCTCAAGTTATGAGTCATTTAAGTGAATGACTTATTCCACTAAATACAGTTCGCTACCAAAGAACCACAACGGTACACAAAGAAATTGCTTTCGAGAAATACTATACCCATTGTCATACCCAGAAATTAAAATTTAATAAACAAAAATGAATGTCCTATCCTTAGTATAAGAACAACAAACTAAAAATCTTCAGTTATATGAACAGAGATCCAATGTGGAGCAAGCGGGAGACAAGGCTTTCTAATAAGCATTAGACTGGCCCATGGCCCACCCTTCTCCCATGTCCTTGACTCCTAATCCGGTTAGGTACTACCTCACCTCTGGGGTCTCCTCTTGTATCCAGACTCTTATGTCAGAATTACTATTTACTTCTTTGTCTGGAGCACTAGAACTCAAAACTCCTTGAGGGCATGGAGGACTGAATCAGTTACCTGATCCCTGGCACATTTTCAGCAACCTACAAACGTCTACTACCTGAATTTCCTTATTATGGTACCCTTTCAGTTGTCATAGCCTTACATTATTCGATCTGCTTAATACTCTGGTAATTAACCACATTTAGGCTCTCTAATTTTCACACAATTATAAGATAAATTTGATGGCACACTTTTGCCACAGGTCAAGTGATTACTGTTACAGCATTTTCTCCAGATAGTCTCCAGTCCTGGAGTAGGAGGGGAGAAGCACAGGGTAAGAGCGATTCAGGGTGGGAGATAAAAGACAACAAAGCAAGACTGACACTAACAGGGTCACATGATTTAATGTGTAGTTGAGATTTGGGAGCAGCATGGTCAAGAAGGTGGACTGGGAGAATCTTCTTAATTTAATAAACCACCCGAGCAAGTCACCGAACCTCCACGAGCCTCAGTTTCAACTTGTGTAAACTCTTGTACTTGCAAGACCAGCCTTCCAGCTCTACAACGTATTTGTTCCCCTGATGATTCAGAAGGCTGTTCAGAATATTATTAAGTACAGCATCTTCTTTGCAAATGTCAACTATCAGTGTAGTGATGAGATGGTTAATAAACATTTATGACTATATAATGTCCACTAAGCGAATGTTCACTCTAAGAAATAAAAACAATTTTTCTTATGACAACTTCCGAAATTATCATCACTCCCCAATAAAAAAGATTAAACACATCTTTATCAAGAGACCATTTACTATACAGAAAGATGCCTTGTAAAATTTTCCAAGTATTATTTAAAATATATAGAACTGAAAAAAGGTTTGGTACCTAGAAATATTAACAGAAAATAATGTAAAAAGAAAAAGGGAGAGGTGCCAGGATTTGAAGTGAAGTTGTTACTTCTAAATGTCTGTTACAAAGAAGTAATGTTTGCACAATCTACATTTATAATTGAATATTTGCAGTTTATATAGTTTTCTTTTAATAGCTGGCAGGAGGCTTATTTGATACAGCAAAGAGTTAGCCTAACACAATGGCAAACCAACTTGCAAGGTAAAACAGCGACAGTGTATGGCTTGTGTTTTTTGTTCTTGTATAATAGCACCTAGATGCATCTATTTAAAAAAAATAAATAGCCAGGTGCATTATCCAAATGTTCAGTTACTAGGGACACTAACAGTTGTCTGTCCATGGCAATTTCATTTCTGTTTTTTACACAAATCATCGCTTGCAAGCATTGATCTTAAAAACAGAAAAACAGTCTAGTACACAGTGGCTATAAATGCCAAATCAATTTTCAGCAGATAATAAAGTCCATGTTTTACAATCAGCAATGCACTGTTTTACTACCCAAAAATGTAAGCTAATAATATATAGCTGTACTAAATGGAAAATGCAGATATGCTGTTAAAAAATGGGCCGGCTGTGAGAGGATGGATCATTTCTGCAGGGACCTTCTTAAAGCTATGTGTAAGTGTTTTGAAAATATCACATGATGTGGCCATGTGTTAAAAATTACAGCCAGTTAAGTTCTCTGCTAAGAAAAATATGTGGGCAATTTATGAAATGCACTCCAGGACGGAGATGTCTTAAGTAAAACCAGATTTTGAAAACAAACCTTTTTTTTTTTTTTCTGGAAACTTGAACTTAAAAAAAAGTTCCAGGCACATCTGGAGAGCAGGACCACTGAGAAAGGGTGGTCTGACCTAATACTAGCCATCTTCTGAAAGAACAGCACTATTTCTGGGTTACACGGACTGTGCTCACTTATTGTCCTTTTAAGGAAACAGTCCTGAAAGCATTTTGTAGATCAACATATGTTCTTTGATAATATTATACAAAGATTGATAAAAATATAAATGTTTCAGAAAGCTTGGAGTCATCTCCTCCTGAAACAATATAATGCCCAAGATCTCCCAGCCTTCTCATAAGAAAACATTTTCCTTTTCTTAAACACAAGGATCTAGTTGTTACAAAGTGACAGGCAGTGAAATGATATTTCCTTATATTGAGTTAAATCATAAAAATAGTTTAATCCATTTCTTTAAAGCATGCGTGGGCTCCTTTGACTTTTTATAGTTCATTTTGTAACAGTTGCTATCAATAGCTAAAGCATGTTTTTTTAAACCAAAATAGTTCTAGAAATCCCTAAATTAAGACTTTTTTACCTACCCACCCCCACAGATCGGTAAGTCTTTGAATAAGTTCAGTTTGTGAACATCTGTTTCTAGGGATCCCCATTTTTATGAAAAAGGTCCCAGATCTAAGAATTGTTACATCAAATTTGAGACAATCAAGAACCAGTTCTGACACCTGACCTATCAAAAAAAATAAATAAATGTTGATATATAAATATAGTCAAATTAAAAAAAGGTGACAATATCAGATAACCCGAAACACATCCTTTTAATCTTCTACACATAATGTCTTATTTAAAAATATAAAATCTGCCCCAGATGGTTAAAATTATCCATTAATATAAGTACTTATGTATGGAGTAAAATATGCTAAAAACACATTAATACGTAGTCCATCCCATAGCAGATTTTAAAAAGTGCAGATGGGTGTCAAAAATAGCCAAGTGTCAGATCTGCTCAAGTATCCTATTCTGGCTCATGCTCAGTCACAGCTGCTAATATATTCTCTGCATCCAAGTACAAGGTTTTCTAACACAGTTGATGAGAGAGAGAAACACTGCCCACACTTCAGGCTACTGCTACAGAACCAGTCAGATATGAATGACTTAACACTAAGACAAACTTACCAATGATTCTAAACTCTAAATACAATTCAACACATTGTAAATAAGGATGTTTTGGAGATTACTTTAAAATCATGTAATTAGTTAGGGGTAGTAAGGGTCCTAACTAATCTTTGTCACCTATTATCATTCACTAATGGCTTTGGGTCATTGTGGGGTTTTGTTTTACCAAAACAAAATACAGACTCTTCAAAATGCTGATAAATCAGATCATTTAACACGTTTATTAAGAGCATAAAAATGAAGAAGGTTCGAGTTATGACATAAAAATCAGAAGAAACTGCTACAATATTCTGGCAAAACAAAAAAAAAAACACAAGCACTTTTCATACCCATTCTATATCACATACCCAAGGCACATGACATCTTCAGTTGTATGGGGCATATATATAACTCAAGATGAGAGCTTAAAGAGGTAAAATGACCTTTCAAAGACCTCAGTCATTGTCTTTTTGTCAATTGATTTTCCCCATATTTCAGATACATACATACTTAGTCTACTGAACTAATGAAATAGTGCAGTTCTGTCACAAATGCATCTCTTCGGCACATATATCAGTAACAATGAGAACTACAAGGCACATCCTGAAAGGAAAAACATTCTTCAAACAACTGGCAATACCTACACACAACTGTGGTTGCAGTAAACTGGCAGATAATGTTTCAAAACACCATCTGCGAGGTGTACAAACTCTGTGACCAAGCACAGCCTCTTCTGCCTGTCCTACCCAAATAATCCACATGAATCAGCCAGCTGGAGGATCTCTATCTGCCCTGTCTTTTTTATCTTGGAGGTAGGCTGCTCAAAGTAGGCACAGGGCAATCCACACAGTTCTTGAGAAAAGCGGAAATAACCCTTTCCCCATCAGGCTTCTTTCTCCATAAGCAGAGCCCTCATTGGCAACAATCACAGAAACACTCTCGGTTCCAAAGATAATATTTTTCAGAGGAAACTGACATACCTTAAATTTCCAGGACTACAACAGCTTCAGTAATTCAGCAGACTTTTTTATATTCTATTAACCGATTTCAATTATTAGCCTGATGACATCTAAGGACTGTGATTTAGGGCAAGACTGAAATTATTTGTAGTTCCAAAGCTTCCTTCGCTTTCTCTGATATAAACAGCTTTTTTAAGAGACCTTATCCCAGGATTCCACCATAATCTGAAAACTCTTTCCACAGATGAAATTTCCAGGATACAAGGTACAGATGACAGTCACGAAATCCAGAACAGAAACAATACTTCTTACTTGAGCTAAATCCCTCAAGTAAATTGCTCCGGCAAACATACATGGCTGGACTTTCCCCTTAGCCTTTAAAACGCACCTCCCAAATTTTAAAAGCAAGGGCTCCACACCCTGCACCCGTCTTTGGGTCTTGATGGCTCTCTTTATGCCACCTTCCACATCTCACCTCTGTCACCCCCAGCCTCTGCATGACCACATAACATACAGCGCGCCACGGGGCAGAAGGTATTTTCCGCGCATAATAAAAAGTAAGCTTTCTTCACTTCAAAATCAGAGAGAGAAACCGGAGCAGGGCTAACTCACCAGGCATTCTTGAATCCAGAGTCCACAGGGAAAGTGGCTCTCTCCTAAAAGCAAGCGCGATCGGGGCTCATGCCTCCTGTTCTGGAATGAGCAGCGGCAGAGAGAGGAGGGCCGTCAGAAGGGGCTGGGGCGGCATAGCCTGAGGCAGGGTGCTGGGCGCGTGCGTCTGCCAGGCAGAGACAGATGGAGAGCTGACACTCTGGATTGCACTTGGAGCAGAAATGTGGATGATGACAGGAGCACATGTGGCCTTGAACCCAGCCCTGTCTCCTCAGGCAGAACAATGACAGGGATGTGTGTGCAAAGTCTCGCAACCCCTACCTCCTCTCACTCTACCTCTCTCCGCAAGTTCCAGAGCACCAAAGAACAGAAAGTAAAATGCAGAGTGATAAGCTAAATGCTGAATAATTCATTCACCACCACCCCCATCCCGTTACAAGTTAACCCTTATTTTGCCAAAAGAATGGAAAGACCTGGCCCCCTACCACCGCTCACAATGGAAGGCTTCCCTTCATCTTCTGACGTTAACAGCCATAATTGGGAACTATATGCACATACCTCAAAGCTTGTTTACTGAACTGGAAATCCAAAACAGTATAAAAACATTTTTATAAGACTTTGTATATTGTGCCAGTTTATCACAGTGAACAAAGTATCAGAATCATTCCCTTTGTCAGCTTCTCAGTAGTATGTGTAAAATAGAACACTTTTGAGAAGCAGAAGCAGACCACTTTTACTTTACTAGAGTGCTTTTAACCCCCTGGGATCCCCGCGTTGATATGCTCCAAACATTTTCAGCTTACTCTCCTCTATCTTGCATAGAGATCCATGGGAGATGAAAACAAAATCTTCACTGTAAAGCCTTTTCAAAAACTGAACAATCATGTCCTCCTGATTTCTGATTTTTTGCACACCCTTAAATGTTTATCCTTCCCATGAATAACACATACCCAGCCAGGTTCAATGGACTCTTCCCTATTAAGCTTTAATGGACACCATGATATATAAAACTACGCTCTTTTGTTATAGTGCTTTATCTAAAGCTGGCTATTTTCCTCTCAGCAGTCCCTCTTTAGTCCTTTGTAAAACATCCTTGCCTCATAGGAGAAACCTATGCCTGCCTGCCTTGCATGCCTTTTCTAAACACACAAAAATGCCAGGCAGAAGGAAAATACTGTTCTCTTCTAAAACTCTTCCTCAATTTACCACTTGCAAATCTTTCCGAGGTCTGTGTATATTTGTTTTAATAGCAGGGCACAGGATGAGACAGATCCCTCAGGCTTTACCTTTCCAATGTATGTTCCGTCCACTACAAACACAGAAACAATTCTACTCAGCAGCCTCTGACCAGCCTGCAAGCTCCATGAATATGACAGACAGGAGCATCCCCTTAACTCTTGCTATCCCTTCACAGTCTCCAACATGTCCTTTGCTTATTCTACACTTTCCATATGCTTTTAGCCCTTGTCAGATTGATTTTTTTCCCTCCTTCTGCCTCCAAGAAATCATAAAAACCCACCTGAAAACATGCAATGACTCTGACTTCCACCTACACCCTTCCTACACCTGTCGCGAAGAGTGCACATAACCTGTTTCAAAGCACACCCACATACACACACACACTTTGCACAAACTAAAAATAAATCATCCTTGGTACACAGTGTCAATCAATAAGGACTTCCACAGCCCCCAAACAGTGCATCCAGGAAGCACTGTTTCATCTAGTGAACCCCTCAAAAATCCATCATTGTCAGAGACAACTTGTAAAAAGACTACAATTCATAATGATTACTCGGTACTGTCACTAATAGTATACTGCACCCTATTTATGAGGCCAATCTTTTTGTTCATCTTAGTTAGATGTCACTTGTAATGAGGTTCTGTGTAATGGATTTCAGTACTGTTAAGCACCAAGCTCAAACATTCTTATGACAGAAAGCTTTATATCAGGCATGAGTGTGATAATCAACTAAGTCCTGCTATAAGGGCCTTTATGGAATCCATCATCCTAAATCTGTAGATTTTCATTTCTAGAGAGTACTTCTTTTTAAAAGCCACTCAATGCTACATACAGCTTATTTTTTTTTTTAATACTATACCTACGTTAGAAAGAAAACATTTTCACAGTGGGAAACCCAACCTTTCATCAACATGCACGGTGAATCACTTCTGAAATAGAAAACCATATGACAAAAATGCAATACACTTTAAGAAAACTGGATGATATCCGGTTTTAAAACTGGGTCTTAATATCAGTACACTGCAAGTCCCTAAACCACAGCTCAGAAAATTGAACTTCCATATGCCGCGTGATTATGTATCTTTTCTATGTGTAAAAAAGCTTTTTAAGCTGTTATCTGACTACAGTAATTGCCACTTTAAATTGATCCACGTCAACAAAACTGGGATTCCTGGAGATTCTCACCTACAAGTCTGACCGCAGAAATGGCCCAATTGAACGTGTGTGCATCTGAGACTAGTTCAGCTTTCTCTCAAGGAACCAGTTTCCTCCTCTTATTCTTTAATCCATGGAGGCAAGAAAAGCAGCAACCCCACTTGGCAGCTCTCCCTGAACAGGGAAACCTGGATACGGAGTCCAATACAGTTACTTGGACAGAAATAACTCCTTTTAATAAAAAAAAAAGAAAGAGTATAAGGAGCCAAGATCTCTAACATCCAAACTGTATAATAAAAATAGACAATCAATAACATGATGAATGCATTTATGTAGGTGAGTGGGGAAAAAAGACCATGTATTGCAAAAGTTTTCTCCAGCACAAAACACTGTTCTGAACCATTAGGAGACATGTTTTATAAAACAAAAATACATTCAAAACAATAACAAAGAATACACTGCTGTCCAATTAAGTCACCTCCTCAGGAGAGCCATGTCAGTTAATGCGTGTCTTTTAATTAAGAACACAGAGCATTTTTAAGGCAATTTTAAAGAGAGAGCCATCTAAATGATCCCTTTCCAAATCAGTAAATGTAGTCAACAACCGAATGCCGGGCACCCCCAAAAATACATAAATCGGTTTTTGACAATCAATTTAGATCACTCACTAGAAAGGCATTATGCTATTGTATTACTCCAAGGTATTTTTCACTTGTTTCCAAAACAGACCAGCCCTAACGTACAGATTTTTCCTTTGTTCAAACCTGACTTACCAGGAGGGACTAGCAGTCTACTGAAATGTCTGCAGTTAACGAAAGCTCTCCACACTGGCGAAGGGAGAATTTGAGCTAAAGCTTTTCCACAGGTCTTCTCAACTTTCCTCTCTGCTTCTAGCAGGCTGTTGTGATCCACTGTGACTTCACACAGTGGGTATTAAGTGAGTTAATTCAAAGGAGCTGAAACCTCATTGATCCTAATTGAAAGCAATACACCCAACCAAATACTTTCCTACCCCATCTGCTCTGGCCTGCCACCAGCTATTCAATACAAGAGAATTAATAGTTTCAGATATTCTAACCGACCCAATAAAGGCACTCATTTAAGCAGGGCTGCATTAACAAAATGAAAAAACAAGGGCAAAATGGGTTCAAATGGAGCATTTTACTCCTAGTTGCCTTTAACAAAGCTGAATAACGCTTATTCTGACTTTTTATGTGCAAGACTTGATAAACTGAATGAGAAGGCACTCAATGATCAGCCAACGAGCATTGACGAATGGTCATTAAGACCCCCCGCTCTTAGGGGAGACCCTTCCACAAAGTGGCACACCAGCTTGAAGGGGCGGACTCACTAATGTCCAGATTTCTCTGCTTGCTTGTTCCACTTTCAATTTCAGACCACTGGCCACCAAATGAGGCTGACATATTGGAAAATAATGTTTTATGGGCGAGTGGTAAAAAATAAAATGGAGGCATTAGCTCTGCTTTCAAATTCAAATCTGCTAGTTTTGTCAGACCCCAAAGGTTCTGATTTTCCACCCAGCTGGAAGCTATTAGTGTTTTCTAAAGGCATCCCACTGACAAGGCAAACCTACCTAATGTGTGAGCTGTTGGACTAAGGGAGATGGACTCTCTTTTGGATGATTTCCTAACTTCTCATCACTTTGACAGTCAATTAAATAGATACAACACCTAATAAAAATGTACATTAATTTGTTTCTGCCACTGAAAGACTTCTGAAACTGTATTAAATAAAGGCCATAATAGATGGTCTCCTGACAAAGAAAAATCCAATTATACTTTGTCTGCAAGAAAAACAAATGGTTTATGTTTTAGCTAGGGTACAACATAAGATACAGCCAACCACAAAGAAATGAGTGGGATAGGAAAAAAAATTAAGTTAAAAAGTTCACTGAAGTATTCCATAAAGGTAAGAGGTTATCTGTCATTTTAACTCCTTTATATAAATGTCTGTTGTAAATAACTAGACACATTCACACTTTTTCCCCTCAAATATTTCCTTTGGGGGAAACGATTGGCAAGCATGTGTGTCTCCTCAACTTTCAGCCAGCCCACAGAAGAGCTCACAGGAACTTTGCTTAAATGACAAAAGAACAGGAGACACGATTGCCATCTTAAGAATCTGAAGGGTGTATAAACATCATGGGGTCAAAGGGTTATTTAGGGCTGTCCAAGAGGGCCTAAGTGCGAACATTAAGATGAAAATAAAATAAAACACGCTTCATAATGGAAGTTTGTCTTAATATATTGGTGATTATACTAGACATCACAGCAGCAGAAAAGCTTCACTACTTGGATCATTTGTAACTAGATGACAAAGCACCATGGAGAACAAGCTCATGGTCTGTTGAGAAATTCTCACCTACCAGGGCAAGCAGCAGGTAGAGAGCTAGAAGTCACGACCCCTTCCCTTCACCTGGGACATGTCAAACTCAAGGACTCAGGTTGCTTTGATTTTTGTATCTGCATCAGCTAAAGTGAGTTAATAATGTGCTCTAAAACTATAATTTGAAGTTTCCAATCATAACATATTTTTAAATAATAATGATTTCTTAAACTGATAAGCCCAATAGTCTGTATGATATTTTTTCCTGTTTTCCATGTCTACAGAATGAAATGTTATATCATTGTGACAATTTTTCAAGGACTATATTTGCTTTTTAACTCTGATTGAAGTCTAATGTTCACTACATATGAATGAAAAGATGAGTATTAGTACATTTAAGTATGTAGGGTGCATGTACATGTATTTGTGCAAAATGAAATCTCTTTGAGATAAAATATCACTTGCTAAAAATAAAGTCTATATTCGTAATTATGATGAATCGTTTCTGACAGTACCAATGCCTTTAAAGTATCAATATACTGTAGTTCTTTTCCACCACTAACTTTTGATTTTCAACATCTAATATTCAAAAAAATTCTGAAATACTATAACAGATTTAACACTTGCACTGATTGAATTATATTATTTAAATGCAAACTTCAAACGTAACTAGTATCATTAAGTGTAGCTTACTCCATAGACAACAGAAAGGAGTTAAATTATTTTAAAATTTTTAAAGTAAAACACTTCCTTAGTAATCCACAAGGCTGAACACTAGCTATATTAACTGTCTTTTTTCAAATAAAAGCATTTTCCCATAAAGACAATCAATCTTAAAAAGTACACACTTGCATGTAAATTTGCAGATAAGTTTCCATTTATAGTTTCCTCATACTTTTTATAACTAGAAAAATCATTCAGATAATACAGAAGACAACCTAACAAGCCATCCCTTATCCATTTGATGAGGACTGTAACACTATATGGAAAACCTTTGTTTCAATGTCACCGCCTCCCCATCCTGACGGACGGCGAGTTAGTTTTGTTAAAGCACAAGGGTGATGGCGTATGCTCCAGTGAACTTTCCCTCCTCTCAGCACCGGAGACAAAAACCTGCAGCTCCGCTCTGTGCAGGCAGCCATCTGGACAGCTTTCCCTCGAAGCCCAGCCCGCACCACACTGCAGGCAAAATCGGAGGGCGCGAGAGCTCTGTGGGGCTATTCATGACATACCAATTTCACATTTTCTGCTTGTACGCTTGCAACAATAAATGCTAATGAGGACTATGAATGACAATTTTAAAGACAATAAAAAGGTCTCCAAATCCCTTGCATATGGAGACACTGTTTTCAAAACTTCACCTTCTGTTACAGAGCTGTTAGAGTCTAAAGGAGAAAAAAAGAATAACCTAAGGAAAACAATAAGATGATCAAAGCACAAATGAATCCTTAAGATTTCAAAAGAAAGCAATGTGTGTAAGCCCAGTGAACACCAGATCTCAACACCCCTATGAATGGATGAGGTACCTTTAATCTTCACTACCTTTGCCTTTTGCAGACACATAGCTTAATAAAAGCAGTTCCTCCAGATTTTTTTGGAGCCTGAGAATTCTACGGCAGCATTTGTCCAAAAATTATAATCATCATCATCATACTTCGGCATAATATTTAACATTCCATGTATCTTTAAATAAATGTAAATGCAAACTGGTTCTCTTCTGATAACACCTATTAAAAATACTGCAATGATTCTGTGTAGTGAAATTATAAACCATGTTTATTATCCTTTTTTAAATTTTTCTCTATTTTCCAAATCTTCTAAAATGAGCATGTATTACATTTTGAACCAGAAAAATAAATATTACTTCCCAATGCAATGAAAGAACTGAACAAAATACATATAAATGTTTTGACCTCGATAGGAACTAAACTATTTTACACAGTAATAAAAATAAAACAAAAGATTCATCTTCCTACAAATTGTGTAAAGGGTATTCTTTTCATTAACATGGATTAAAACACTTTCAACAAAATCCACCAGGTGGAGCAAATACACAGCAATAAAAAAATCCCAGAATTTTTTTCATCATATTCTTTTTTCACAGGACTTTCATCTCTAACAAACTCTCTACTTCTTTTTCTCCACATTGCAAATTATCAAAATCTATGCACACATACTGATTTGCCACATTTGTAAACACAAACTTACTCAAAAATGATTCTTAGCTACCATGGATTCCATTACAAATTTTCATTCCAAAACTGCTTTATTCATTCAAATAACACCCAACACAGCATATCTGCTTTTTTATCAATGTAAATTTTTAAATTAATGCTTTACTCTTACCCTACTAGGTTTCATTATGCACACCCCTCCCCCACACACGATCAGGCAGAATAGAACTTCATGTGGTATATTCTGAAATACACTGAACAGTGGTTAAAACCTAATCTCAGCTCAATTCCCTTACCCTGTATGAAAATCTCATTTCTCACTCTGACTTTTTATTAAAATTATTCTTAATCGTATATACCAAAATCTTATTAAAATTTGAAATACTGTGACATTTTTATCTGTTATATCAAAATGTCCTGTTTTCATTCCTGACACAAGTCCACAGTTACTAACAGAATACCATTATGTCCCTCTCTTTTCTAGAGGAATTCTCCCCATTCTCTGCTTGCACAGATCTATTTTCCCCTTGCCACTTCACTCCACACTTACTGAGCACTCAGGGCAAGGTGCCAACCCCACCTTCTTGTTCACATTTTGTTCTTTAATTCCCGATGCCACCTGCAAGCCACAACTCTCTCCACTCACCTTCAAAGTCCTCCAAGTTTTTCTCACATTATACGCTCTCTGCTGCCAAAGCTTAATGCTACACATGGCACTAATGCTAGTTAGCTGCATTTAAGAAAGCTCCAGCTGGATAGAAGTACCAAAAAGTTGGAGCTTGAAAGGGGGTACCTGGAGTCTGTCAGTGAAGGAGGACACCAGTTAGGAATGTTGACTGTGGCATAAAATATATTTATATGTTTTCTTTTTCATATTTATACTGATGTTGAAAAGAGAAATACTTTGAAAGAAATGCAGCAGGCTGACACACAAATAAACATACCCATGCCTGAGGATACACATCACACTGATGGCAGAGCTACTTACACTAGTGCATAATAGACCATGGTGATGCCAGCTCCATCACAAGATGCACCAGGCCAATCCAATTATTTAAATGATTATATACTTTTCACTGGAGTGCTATACAAATACATAAAATATTGATATTACTTCCATAAATATAATATGAAAAAGAAGTTTTTAGAATAATTTCTACCAAACTCTTCCCTGCAAAGTCCAATTCCTTTATTCTCTGCAAAGAACAGAACCAATCCCCTGGAGCTACGCTCAAGCACAATGCAGAGGTTCCTACTGCTCTCTTTACACGCCTATAACTCCTATTAACATTAATGGGACGCACATATCTAAAGGGTAAATGCCCTTAAGTCTGCATGACAGAATCCTAATGAAGTAGTTGGAAAAACCAAATCACTACACATGTAGTCACACTTTCCCCTCCCTTTGCAGGAAACCCCACCACCACCACCTCTGCTCCCCCACCCACTGCGCCGACATTTCATCAGCCCACACCATGGATAAAGAACCGGCTGAATTTCCTCTTGGTAAGATAACATCTTGTTATACTCTGTGGATCACCCAAATGGCTCCACCTCCAAGCATTCCGCAGAGTATTTATTCTATAGTACCTTCAAACTGGCCACACATGCTGTCCAAATATTATTTCTCACCACCCCCAGCCTCATTATAGGGTGCGGCTCTTCCCACAGCAAATGTCCAAGTCCATATTCAAATTCCAAGGAAAGGAAAAATCCCAACCTTGAAAGTTCTATCATCTTTATTTCAAGAAGGACTATTCTATTTTCATGGACAGATTAAGATTCCAAAACCGTGTCATAAAAACAACCTCTGACTTATCAGTTCCCCAATGAACTACTAGTGAGCCTGACCCAAAAAAGGCAACACGCGTAGGACACTATATAACAGGAATTAGGAAAATAAGAACCCATCAACTAAGGCCTGTCCTCCACTGGTAATGTCTGCTGCTATTGACAAAGATATTGTTTCACAGCAAGGCCAGAGGGTAAAATTAAAGAGCCAAATTTTTAAATCCATTTAAAAAAAAAATCAGGCGAATCTGTCGGTGTAAACCAGGAGAGAGGAGGCACACAGCACTGGCAGGAACCTCAAATTCCTGACCAAACCCTCTTCCACACAATGCCTCCAGAAAGAAAGGAACCCAGGGCGGGAGCCAGCCTGACGCTGGCGGACAGACAGGGCTGGCCTTGCAGGATGTCAGAGCGCCAGGCGGCTGCGAGAGATACCGGGTTTTCACACACTCTCGGGCTGACTGTTTTGCTCTTCAGGTAATTAAACAAGGAAGCTGCAGGGTATGAGCCTGACCCCGAAGCTACGGCTCCATAGTTCTGCATATCAACTTCCGCAAGAACTGCCCCGAGCATCAACAGAACATTCTCTCTCTCTCGTTTCCTTCTCCACCTCTTCCTCAAGCTGACCCAGAAACAAATCCTCCCTACAAAAACATCCACTGAAAGATCTGCGTCTATCTGTGATAAAAACCTCTGTGTTGTTCCCTGTCATCGCCCTCCAAATTTTAAAAAGCAAAAAATTACCCTAGTGGCAGGAACTTCGTAAAAACTCATATACAACAAGTCCATGTAAAACACTGGCGTCTCAATTAATATGGGTTATTCAAAGAAAATAATACCCAAATAATAATTTTTCTTTAGTGTGTGCTCGATTAAAGTATGAATCTTAAAATTCAGAAAATCTCCCCAAGAAATAAATGATTTTGATAGTCCAGTTCACAAATTAAACATTTGTTGTGTTGTGTAATTAATATCGTTATTTTCAGTTTTGGTAGCCGGCATTATGGTGAGCAAATACCACCTATGGTCTGGTTTATTATGCTTCATTGAAAATCTGATTTAAACAAAACTCTAAAATATTTCTTGGCTACCATTAAAACTCAGGAATATAAAAACATCCCTTAAAAGGTAAGAAAGTGGTACATTTATATATATATATTAAACAATGATTAGAATCATATAAATAATATATTCTTCCTTCATCTCAAAATCCATAGAGTAAAATATTGGCTGAAAGAGACAGAGACCAAAAGAGAGAGGAATACAAAAGCATGCCTGCTTGTCTGTGTTCAACACAAAGAACATTAAATGAAAACAACTGGCATGCTGCCAAATTCCTATAGAGGCAAAGAGATTCAAATAAATTGATTTCACGCATCACACTGACCTGGGATCTGTGTGCAGTGCTACAATACGCTCAAAGCTCCATGTGGGGTAAAGCCCATTAATGCTAACAGACCCCTCGGACATGACCAAGAAAAACCAAAAATAAATGCAGACGTTCTCAAAAACTAGCAATTTTGCTTAAGAAAATAATTTCCTCTTTTACTAATAAAGATACCAATATTTGAAGGTGCACAGCATCATCTAAATTAACTTTTTAAAAACTCACCCCTTTAAAAAATACAAATGTGGCTTCCGAAACGCATACAATATCTATAAACTGGAACTACATAAATATCCCATCCCATGATATGAACATAAGTACAGACCACTTTGCAACCAAAGTTTCCTCTGTAGAAACTGTCTCCCATGCTATATTCCCCTTCCATCTTTTAGACAGCCAATGGATCTTTTTTTTTTTTACTATGACAAATATTGGACCCTTCTTAGTATTTTCCTAATGGCTTATAAGAGCAAGGTCCTCAGGCCGGACATCACTCCCAGCTGTCCCAAATCCGCCCCTCCTCACAAGGGCACGCATTACTGGAGAAAAGTTTTGAACCGCATTCTAGAGGACCAAGCATTGTGCATATCTGGGGTATGCTTTAAAACACTGGGGGGAAACAGAGCAGTGTTTTGCCCTTACTAGCTCCCACCTAAGCTGGTGGCTGTCCCCTTGGCATCGTTTGCCCCCGGTCTCCCTAACAGAAGCAGGGCTGTCTCCTGGTGACTCCCACCTGGCTTCAAACTCACCACACAGACCGGACTCTCTGGCGCCACCTCAGGCCATTCTCACTTACAGCCCCAACTGCATCCAAATCACAACCCCAGGAACCCAATGGATTCCAGGTGTTTGCAAACTTAAAGTATGTGATTTCTGTTCTTCTTTACTTTTTGGGTCACCTCAAGTCTGAACCCAATATTTCCATACACTCATTACCATTACAAAAGGAAGAAAAAACAAGGAGTAGCTTTTTCAATGCCACATAAAAAATAAAACACAATAGTCATAAAATAGGCCAACACAAATTTATTGTGTGTAGGCATGTGTGTACACACACATCACTTTTTAAGTATGTATACACACATATATAGGAAAGAGAGAGAGAAACTCAACCTGGTGTTTTCTGACACATGATGCTGGGCATCGGTATCTGCATATTGTTAACAACACACGTTAAGTTGTTTTAAAATGTGTGTCCTTGTCATGCACTTTTGCTTTCAGTATGGATCTTCCACGCTGCAATGGTTCACTGCCAGCAGGCCACAGATATCTACCGCATGACCAGAAGAGAATTATGACTGTAATGGGGTGGGAGTGGGCAAAGATGATGATTACGTATCTGCAATACATGCTCAAGTTTTTAAATCCAATATCCTTTTCAATTTGTAATCCGCACCTTAGATATTCTTATCATATTATTAAGAACCCCCATAGAGATACATTAAGGCAGGAAGCAAAGAGTTATATCCTCTCTTAACACAAGCACTTTCTTCTGATGGAAGAATACGAAAAACAATTCTAAAGCAGGGATGGTGGTGATTGTTGTTATTATTATTAGTTTGTTTCCTTTAAGATAAGATATTGACACCTTTCTTTCTAGCCTGGACTTTAGAAATCTAACAACCAAGATCTGAGTTCTCAAAAAATTAATTTTTAGTATCAATAATACATAAAGTAAGAAGATAGAAGCAGAGGTGAAAGATGTCTCTGCTACTTAATAAAATTGAATTCCTTGCCTCCTCTTTTCAATTTATGTCTCTCGCTAATTACAGTAGAAGAACATCACATGAAGAAGGGGGAATGAAAGGAAGAAAAAGACAGAAACTAAATCATGATTTAGGCTACCTCAGAGTAGTCTATAATTATACAGGGAATTATTTCATTTTCTCTGGTCTTTCAAAAACAAAAACACCCTCACTTGCCAACACCTTCTGGGTAACTTTAAGAACAACCCAATAAGTATTTGTAGAAATTGCAAGAGCAGGTATTGTAGGGTGGGCACCAGCAGTGATCTTTCCAGAACAATGGCCATGGATGGTAAATACTGTGCTACCCCTCTTTCCATGCAATTAGGCAGGCAGGCAGAACTTCAAAAATCCCTTCCCAATCACTAGAGTGCCAAGCAATATCACACAACATTTGTGTTTACTGTCAATTTTTTGTTTTTGCACAGTGTATCCTTATTCATCTGTGCGTCCCCACAAGTCCACCAAACCTAAAACAGAGCTCACTACAGGCGGCATCAACTTCCCAAGACTCACAAAGCGGGACTCTCAATTTTTAAATGTTGCACACTTTAAGAGGTCTCTTGCCAAACGGCAATACATTTAGTTTAAACAGCAAATATTACTCTTTTTTTTATGTGCCTATGGACGTGAATTCTGCTTAGGAAGTGACATTCACCTAAAAGTTAAAAGAAAAAATCCAAATCAGAAGAAATAATAAACTGAAAAGTACTTCTTTCCTCTTTAGTCAACAAACTGTTTCAGAAAACACCATCTCTAGTTACAATAAACACAGAAATCATGGCATAGCTTCTACTCTTTAACTCCAAGTATTACTGAGCTCATAACAGATGTATTATGGAACGTGGCAAGAAGCATTGCAACAAGAGGGAGGAAAAAAATTTGGTACTCGATCATTTGATATCTTCAGACCCAAAGCTACCAAACAAGGGTTCCCACAGCCATGCGACTGATCCCCACCCAATCCCCCACCCAAAGATTTCAAAAACAAATTTGTAAAATATATAATACAAACTCTTCATCAACAGGGACTAGAAGAAATAAGGAAAAGAGAAAATCTTTACAATTATAATTTATTGGAAAAAAAATAATAGATTGATTTTCTTTAAGTAAATTACAAAATCAAAATATTTGTCTGTTCCTTACCTTGACAATATTCAAAGTTCCCTTTTTTCCGGCAGTCACCTATTACTAAACTCAGTGCTCTCCAAGTGTTTCTTTTGACAGATATCATTCTCCACCAATCGCTCTGCTAATTTCCTCTCCTTTTCTGACTGGGACAGATATGTCCACCAGCCCAGAGACCAATCTTCTCTATTGACAACAACAAAGGGAAAGAAAACGCACATATCACAACCAGGCTGAAGTATCACACCCATCTACTTACACGATAATACGAGACCAGTTTTGTTTTGTTTCAGAAACAGATACAAGCTCTTCTAAATTGTAGAAGAATCCAAAACAATCCCATTTTCTCAGTTCCTATAATGATGTGCTCTAAGGGACTCTTAATTCTCCAGTCATCTAACTCAGAGTTGGATATATTCTGAACCTGACAACTCCTCTTTCCTTACGTTGGTTTAAAAACATATGTACATCAATACCTTAAAAGAATGCATTAGAGTTTACTTATTTTGATAAAAAATTAAATAATCTGTCAGATATGGTTTCTTTAGAAAACATTTTGAGACATATGTGTTTATTTTATTTTATGGAATTTTACATGCAAGTTAAATCCTTTTTCAAAACAAAGTGGTGTCTATATTGAAATTTAAACATTACCATTATTAGCTAAAAGAGTCTAAAACAACTGATAATAGTGACAAATAATCTACGTAATCAACTAGTCTTAAAATATTAGTAACAACAATTATTGATGAATCATTTTACCAAATCAACAAACTTCTACTACTTTCTTTTTTCCCCTAAAGCAATCCAAATATTCTCATTTTCCCTACTAGGTCTCCAGCTTTAGAATTTATTCATTCATCCATTCTCAAACATTTATTGAGTGCCTATTACTTACCTACTAATACTACTACCACCATTATGTATAGAAAAAGTATCACTATTTAATTCTTATAATCTATGAAATATAACCCTAGCATAATTATATGCACAGAAGGTAGAAACTCAGTAAATGCAAAGGAATAAAGATTTATGAAAGCAGTCTCAAAAAATTATTACTAAAGCTATTGCTATTATTTCTTTAAGAGACCAAACCACTCCCTAGAAATTAAAACTGGTGAATATACTCTGATGTATATAAACAAGCATATTCCATTAAAAAAAAATCAATGCCCTTTATACTCCACATTATAACTCTTACTATCATGCAATCAGTTGTTTTTTGTTCTTTATGGTAAAATTAAATAAGCAATGTTTAGAAAAAATACAGTACTAGGTATTTCTTAGTTGGAAATTGCCTTGAAGCTCAGCAAAGCTCATTAAAGGCAATCAGCCAGAACTTGAAAACATTTAGTTTACTATGAAACCTAACAATTTTATTAACAAATGATAAAGCAAAAATTTCAATAAGAAAATGACCAAGATACATAGGTACATGTACACATATATAAATACTCAAATACTGGGGGTAGGGTGGAGTGCAAAGAGGGGAGATCAGAAGTAAACACATCCAGATGTTAAATGATTATTTCTGGAAGATGGAAATATGGGCAATTTCCTACACAATCCTGTGTTTCCAACGTGTCTATACCAAGGTAAAAATATGTTATATTTTTAGATAAAGATAAATAAGATAAATAAATATTAGTGGGAAGAAGAAAATGGATACTTTTCTTAGATTCAATCATGATATAATATTTTGTGCTTCAGCAACCATCAACAAAAGACATTCGAGAGACTGTTGAAAGTGGATCATGCCTGTGTGGGCCACAGTTAATAATCTCCATCGAACAAATGAAGGACAAGGGACATACAGATCCCCTGGAGTCTAAGTCTATTTCTTCCTTCTCGTAACTGCTAAATATCAGACTAATGTCTGGTAATTTATTAACAAAATTGGTGTTATGGATCTCAGTTTTGAGGCCTATAAAATAACTATGTGGATAAACTTCCTTCAAAAGACAAATTTCTCAATTATAAATGATCCCCCAATATAGAATATACTGCTTCACTTTTTAACTTTGCTTGTGTCTCTTTTAATCAGAGTATTCTGAAGTGAACACAGAAAAGTTGGCAGGAAGTATAGTGTTACAAAATATTTTAAATGTACATGTTTATAAATTCTTAAATGTTAACATGGCATAGAAATACACATTCAAATAATGCACAATGTAAACCTAAAGTTACCCCTGAGGATTTTCCCCACTCAACTATTTTATATATGAAACATTTTATCATAATCAATAGGATAACAACAAAAAAAGGAGCTAATGTTTGGATTTTTCAAAATAATGACACTTTGGAGTATTATGTTTGTGCTTCACATACACAACACAGTCAATGGTCTTCCAGTATAAAATAATAATAAAATGAGTAATGGTAATGAGCACTAAGAAATATACATCCAGAAAGTTGTGACACTTATTCCACACTAAAGGCTGTACCACACGCAAATGACAGTAAAATTTCTCTATCTTTATAACTGCTTTGTTCAGATCCTCAGCCCTCAAATTTGTAAAACCTCATTATGAGGGGAACATATACTGAGAAAAGTTTAAAAGCTAAACTCCACCAAGAGTAGAACGCCTCAAACAATTTGTAGTTCTACCAGAGTGTTATTAAAAAGGCTCAACATGTTGTATTACCATGGAAATTGTGGAAAACATACATTCCCAAACAAATATTACTTTTTCTCAATGGTATGAAGTAATGAAAACCACATGTGTAAATCTGCGATCCGTGCAGTAGTTCAAGCTGCAGCTAATAGAAAATACAGAAAGTGAACTCTGCTATATAAAGGATTCTTGTTACAGAAATATAATGTGAAAACCAGATGCAGACAGAAAACCTTAATCACAGATGGGAATGTAATCACTGGCATACAGAATACTTTTTTGATCAATCTTAACCATATGCGCAATGTATTTATTTTCTAAGGAATGCAATAACTTGAGAGAACCTTCTATTTGAATTCAGTTAACCTCATATTTATAATGCTTTTATCTTACTCCCCCATCCTTCAGTGTGTACACTGAGCCAAGGTTTTAAAAGGAAGAGTTGCTGGCCTTGGCAAATCATTCGTTTATCAGTTTATCTTTCAAAAATTTAATAGGATGTAAAGACTACACACATCAGAATCAACCTCAAAAGAGATCAAGTGCAGTTCCCATTCCTGCGTTTCTCAGTCCTGGCCAGAGATCCCTTCGCTGCCTAAACACACTTCTCTAGAGAATTATATCAACACTTAGGGCAATTCTTCCTTTAGTAAATAACATATAGTTATTCCAAAAATGAGCCTTTAAACACACCTCTTTCTTATCTATCAACCTGAACTGAATCAAACCCTACCTTTTCTCATTCCTTTCATGAAAACATTTTATAGCATAAAGATTGCTCTTTCACATTGATAAAAAAAAATTAATTTTTCATTCCAAGGGGAATTACCACAAAAGAAACCTGTTATATCATATCTGACTTAGAAAACATTACCTTAATAAGCGCAGTCCCTGTCACTGGATCGTAGCTTACCTTTGTCAAGGCCTCCATGATCTCATTTGCAGCACAACTCTCCTGTGCACCCTGATGTGAAGTAGTCAGCCAAGCACCATGTATGTATGCCTCACTTTAGGACTACACTCAACTTCCAACAGAAAGCAGTTGGGACACTATGTTATTTGGATGTCCCTCGTCATAGGTCACATGAACTAAACTTCAATTTCCCAGTTATACAAGTTTCCTTATCCTCCCATGACATATACTCATCCAGATTCTCCTTCTCTCTTCTAACTACTCATCCCCTGATACACGTCCAGAAACACACAGTCGTTATTCTTGCCCTATTCTGACATTCAAGACCCTCCATGACTTGGCATGAACCTACTATACCTCTGCTCCACCCACGCCCTTATAGGGTACAGCTGGCTAACCCCCCGTAGAATGCATCATTTCACCTTCATGGCTTTGTCCATCAACCCTTTCCACAGACTGTTGGATGACCAGCTCCTTCTCAACACTCAGGTCTCATTCAAGTGTAGCCCCCCAGAGATGATTTTCCTGACCACCCAAAATAATGTCTCACCACCAGCACCACTACCACCACCAATGTTCCCATCATTCTCTCTAACACTGTCTTTTAATTGTCTTCATTGCATTTAACACTATGTGGAATAACCTTATTAACATCTTTATTATGTCTCCCCTACATACTAGGAATCTTCCCACCTCTAAACTGTTAATTCTTATGAGTGCAGGGGTCTTGTATGCTTTGCTCATTATTCTAGCCTCCATACTTAGAACTGTACTTGGCACGTGTGGCCTTCACAAACCTTTCCCTGACCACTCCTGGGGCCCGTTAGCGTTATCTCTTCTTTAAATTGTAAGAGCATTTATGGTCTTTATCAGGCTGGGCAACACGTACCTGCCAGATACTATTCATCTGAGCCCATTCCCACCAGTCTGGTACATACATAGGCTGGTACGGGAATCATCCAGAGGCTGTGAGGCCAGTCTTTCCTTCCACAGTGAGCAGGAGGATACCATGATTAAGAACCATAGCCTAAGTCCATACAACTTCTAAGATGTAAATGCACTCTAGTAGATTTTGTGCATAGACTTATCTCCCAATTGAGTTTACCAATTGAATTTGCCGTTCTGGAAAGAGATCTCATCTTACTCTCTTTGTGCGTTCAGACTCTACCTCAACGTACTATACTCATTCTGTTGCAAGGGGCACGAATGAAAGGGCCACGTTTACTCAACAGTGTTCATACCCAGTGCCAAGCACAGTGCCTCGCTCAAAGAAGGTGTTCATTCAATATAAGATGAGTGAACAAAGGAATAAATGATAACAGAGTACTACCTAGTCTTTCTTCAAGCCCCTTCCTCTTTTTGTGATAAAGCACTGTTTTAGAATCCTTCAAATGCTATTTTAAAGAATAAATTAACCAGAAGGCAGGTGACCAATTATTTTTAGTCAAACTGACCATACAGGACGACCAATGAGTTAATACACCAGGCAATTTAAAATAGTAGGAAGCCCTTAAATATCTCTTCTGTTACAGATATAATTTAATTTTCAATAAAATAAAATATTTTGAGATAACTGCAGCCTACCTACCTTGACCACTTAGAAGCCCACTGCATGCATGCTCTGGCTGGAGTGGAATCTTAGCTCTTATCAGCTATTTGACCTTGGACAAGTCACTTAACCTCTCTCTGATTCAGATGTAAATCTCCAAAGCAGGATAATAACACCTAGCTTATCAGGATGATAGGAAGAGACACTTATAAAGTGCCTATCTTAGTGCCTCAAGTCTAAGTGTTGTTCTATTCATGTGCTTGGTTCCCATCATCTGACAGCAGAAAGGTGGTAGCGCCTATTTTAATGTTACGGTTTAAAGATTAAAATAAAAGCATCAGGACACTACTCAAAAATGAACTAATACAATGATAATTTTTTCCTCTCTGAAAGTCAATACTGTACTAATGATAACAAAATTATTTAGGATCAGTCAACAATACCAAAATATGCGGAATTAAGCTGCAGGTCCTAAAACATTTTCCAGTGACAAAGAAAAATATACCACAAACTAATATTTTGTGATTAAAAACTTTGTTCCTCATTTAATTTCATCTGTGGAAGATCATCTCTACGGTATAAGAGAAGAGAGAACCAATTATTTCCGAAGACTGGTTTCTCCAAATAAAGGCATCTGTTCCACGCCACCAACTTTCACATGAAAGAAAAATGGGACTTTGAAAGTATCTGCAGTCATGGTTGATGGTTACACATCTCAGAAAAAAGATCTACGATTGTCCAGCTACAAACATGGTCTGGTGGCTGCTGCTCCTTATCAGCTGATCTCTCTTTCTTCCCTGTTTTTCCTCCCTCCTTTCCCCCACCTCAGAAACTTGTAAAACTGTGGTATTTTTTAAACTATAAACAGTAACTTTTCTAAGTGCAGTGAGAAGTCTTGATAATTTTCCATTTAGTATAATTCCCACCGGCAGTCTGTGTGGCTGGCCCTGTTCATGGCGAAAATTCCTAGGGGATGGGATTTGAAGACTTCCAGAAGAGCGGCAGTGAGCCCTGGAACAGAAAAGCCTAGGAATAAGAAAATCTAGGTTCAGACCTTGCTCTACCACTCACGCAGGGTGACCTCGGGCAGGAGAGGAAACCTCTCAGGGTGATTTACAAATGAGCCCACTCCCAGGTGAGCATTAAATACGACACTACGTGAACCTCCTCCGTGAAGACCTCCACTACGCCTCCTCTCCACACATATCTGTCTGAAACTGTCCAGTCACGTGCATTACGGAACCGAAGGCTGCCCTTCTGAAATCAGCCCTTCAAATGGAAAAGTGACCTGGAAGGAAAAACAGGGACTCTTTGCCCACTTTCGTGTTCTGAGTTGCAGAATCCCGGGGTGAGATGGACCTGTCCATACTATTCAGGACCATCCCTACTTTAGGGCTAGTTCTTCAGGCAGCAGGGCAGTTGGAATCCCACACAGTGTCAGCAAAGACAAGACTGGGTAGAGAGCGAGTGGCGAGGGGAGTCCTGGAGGGGAAGTGCTGGGCCTGGGGATCTGCCCAGAAAACTGGACTGGGGTGGGGGGAGGCGGGAAGCCAAAGGAGGGAAGTGAGCCCTTCCTGTACATAAGGGATAACCTGGGGGCAGCCGGGAGAGGGAAAGCTGGGAGCCACTAAAATGGCTTTTAGCCTTGCTGGGTCCCTGATCAAAGGGACAGTTCCAGCTCATAAATATGTCCATATATACACAATATTTTCCTTAAAATTTCAGGGGCCTCATCCTTTACAAAAAGCACATCTGTGAAGTTCAGGGTAAAAAAAAATAAAACAGGTTAAGATATACATTTATGAATATGCAAGTGACTTGACCACTTCACAGTTTGCCTAGAGCTGACCCTGAATGGGGGTGTCTTTTTCGTTGCTGAATCTTACAAGCCAAAATACGGCAGCAATAAGTTGTACATTCTATGATAAGAGAACACAGTGAAAGGGGACCAGAGATCAGGAAAGAAACAACGTGCTGTTGAACCAAAGGTTTCATTTTGGTCTTAGCAATGAAACATTTCCGGACAGTATTAAGTAAATAACTTGAGTTCACAGCATGAGCTTTCAACAAATACTTAATAAAGCAGCAAAAAGTACCCCAATTGTTCCAAACTCCTACCTTCAAGGAGCTTACAAACCAGCAGAGAAGTCTGAATCACACAAATGGTAGCAAAAAGTTGGATATGATAAATTCTGTCTTTGAGGAAGAGAAGTCATGAAGGCTTCGGGGAGTAAAGTTTCATTAGAGACTTAGGAGAGGACGACCTGGGTTCCCTGCAGAAACAGGTCTTAATCAAGGCTGGGGTGAGAAAGGTCTAGCAAATCAGGCATGTTTGTCTGTCTTGAATCTCTCTATATCCTCAGGCATCAAACAGGTCCAGACTCTCCAATAAGTATTTGTTGATGGAGGTGACTGAGAAGGAACAGCCAGAAAAAAGAGAAGACCCTACAGGGGGCTTCTAGAACAGAGTGAACAGTTCCAGAGTGGTTAAGTCAGATACTAAGAATAAGCAAGCCTTTACTGAAGGTGATGCTTCACACACATCACCTCATGTAATTCTCATGACAAGCTTACGAAGTCATGCCTTTATTATTCAGATGAGAATTATTTCCAGATGAAGGAGATTCAATAAGTGGTAAAGCACTTGGGAGTTGTGACTCTTCACCACTCCACGCTGACTGCCTCTGGCAGAGAAAGGAGCATCACTTTCCCCCAGAAGGGCAGAATTCCAGAACCAGTCAATCCCAGAAGGATGCTGTGGTCTCTAAGTTTACAGCAAGTTAAACGGGAACAAGATTTGCAAAGACTCAGAGTACCAAGACACAGTGAAAAGTCTTCTGACAACCAACGCCTGGGCCCCACTTTCTCTCCTCAAAGCAACTACTAGTGTCAGTGCTCGTACATACATCTTCCACAAATAGAATTTTATGCATTTTTTGGTACAAATGAAGCATATTATATACAATGTTCTGCTCTATGCTTTTCTTCATTTAACAATATAACTCAGGAATGATTCCATATCAACATATATAAATTGGTGTCTCGTTCTCTTAAAAACTATAGATTGATTTTTTTAAGCTGAGGTTCTTTTTTGACTGCCCATGATTAATTTTTATCAAGCACAAGTGACAACAGAGAAAAAAAAGTCTTAAAAAATTCAATTCTGACAGATTTTATAACAAAACTGCAAACTCCAAATTCAGTTCAAGTTCAAAGAGTAAAAAGAATCGCCAGCATGTTTTCAAGTTAAATGATACTTGATAAAACAAGGTGAAAGATCCTGAAATAATATTACCTTGATGAACCACACCCTAAAAGTCCTCTTACAGGTAGGTTTTGTTGTTGTTTCTTCCAATAGCTAATATCCCGTAATAGGGGAGATAATCAACAGTGAGCAATTTAATTCTAAAGATTTAATACTGCCCTTTAACAAATAAAAGGAATTCCTTTACTCTTCCAAGGTGAAACCTCCATTTTAAAACAAAAAAGCATAGTCCTACAAATGACAGTATTTCCTTTACTATCTGCTGATTGTAAAATACATAAAGACAAGTTTCTATTAAACTCAGTAAAATTTTAATACATTTTTGTTCTTTTAATATTTGGAAAATGTTACCGCATAAAAAAGCATTTGGTCAACAGACAATGTGTGGGGTACCGAATGAACGAATGTGGGGTTCAAAGGCCCCTCGAAATAACTCTGCGCTCCCCTCCCCTCAACAGCACCAAGCGCAGACTCTGGGACGCACTGCTTTGTAAGCACTGCCTCTGCTCTTTGATGAACTCTTTGACTCCTTACTCTCTGGTCCCTGCCTTCTCTCCTCCACATAATGTTAGAACTGAAAGAAGTTTTATAAATTATCCTGCAAACAAAAGTCCAATGTTTGAAATACATAAAATAGTTAGGCTGCTCTGGTGCTACAGTCCAGACCCAGCCCAGCTGACCACTCCATATTCTCCCACGTGGCCCGAAGGTACCCGCAAAAAGAAGGGAAACTCAGAACAGTTTGAGATCCACACAAGGGGCCAAAGCACATAAGGGAGCCAAGTCCCAGAGAGATCAGAAATAGACCCTCCACACAAATGCTGCTCTTTAAGGAACACCTACCATCTGACAGCCCTCTCACCAGTTCCCAAAAGTAGCTGGACCACAAGAATCCCTGGGGCAGGGATGTACAAATGGGTTCTGAGGCTCCTTTCTGGAGGCTGTGACTGCCCCTTAAACATCCAAGGTGATTCTCAAATTCTCCCTTAAACGTCCAAGGTGATTCCCAAATTCTGGCAATCTGAGTGCACTGGACCCCTAATCCGGGTGGTCAACTCTTCCCCTTCCATAAATCCACCCCTATATCTAAGTTCTAATTATTTTTTCTTTGCAATGCCTCTTGCATCTGCCTCCTCCTTCGTGTTGCACACACCCAATCCTGGTCCTCCTTCTGCAGCACCTACCATCTAAACTGTAGCAACAAGCTTCCCACCTGCCTCAGCCTCCCGCTTCTCTCCCGTTCCAGTTCATCTGACCCATCGCTATCAGACCAACTCTTCAGAAACACGACTTTAATTGGGTCCATGGTTTCCACTTGCCTGGCACATATTTTTGTTTTACCTTTGGTTTTATTAAGATCTATTTTACCCATGGCATTGTTTGTTCTACAGAAGTCCAACTAGAAATCTAATATTTAAAGCCATTTGTTGTAAAAGCAGCACTATCCTGGTTTTACAGTGCTAAGAGGACAAATGAAAGGGCCTGAACCCAATCTGAGCACCCTCTGTGCTGCCTCCCAACCCTCCGTGCCACCTCCCAGCCCTGAGAAGCCCACAGGACAATTTTTAAAACTTCTGACTTAGAAGACAGAGCTTACATCAAAATGCTTGATATTCAAGACATTTATAATCTTTCTGCTTATCTCCCAATAATCATCCAAGGGTCCTTTTTGCTACAGCCACATTAATTTATTCTCTCTCCACCCCACGCCAACACTCATCAAAGGCCTCTTCCACATCTGGGCTTCTGCACTCCCCATTCCTACTTTATAACCGCCCACAACCCATTACAATAACTTGGCCTTGATGAATCCTACCTGTCTTAAGACAAGTTTAAGTTCCAACTCACTCTCACCTCTCAAGCCTCTTTCACTGCACCATTTAACTGGTGAGTAATCAAGCCCCACCATCTTTCGTAGCTATTTAATTTGTCCTGAGTGGGTTTATCATTCAGTGGGAACTGAGCCTACTACCGGCTCTGTCTCCATCTAACACACTGCTTGACACATAGAAGTCATTCATTAAATCTTTATTAACTTACCTCAGATTTACAACCAAAAGTAAAAATTTTAATTTTCTTTCAGATGCTCTAAAAGGTATCATTACCAGGGCTACCCAAAGAGCATATGCCTTTCTTTAAAAATAGTCAAATTAGGTTTAATGTGTCGCTCATTTTATTGCTCTTCATTGATATTTTCCTCTGATACGCTATACCCGGCTCCCTCTAGCCAACTCAAAGCTTGACTTGAACAAGTCCACGGGGACTGATCATAGTCACTTTCCATTTAGACCTGAACTGACCTACCTATCCTCATTTAAACAAAAGGATGTGAATTCATTGTTCACATTTGTTTCTCATCAGAGGTCAAATGTGGATCTCATTTCTAAATAAACCTAGCTAGAGATGAGAGCGAAAATGTGAGACAGGTGGGCAAAGGGGTTGGGTAGTAAAGAATACTGTCTGACACACGATAAAAGTTACAGAATCCTAACAGTCACTTAAAAAGAACACTTTCACAGGAAAGAAGGATTACTATGTCAGTCTGATAAACACCACAGTTCCAGTCCCAATATCATCTGCTGTTCTTCCCAGCTGTGTTTGTTCATCACTGTGTACATAACATATGCATAGATTCAGAAAATAAACCAGCAGTCTTTCCTGACCTGTCCTACAGCTCACATCTTCCTATATCTTGAGGTTAGGGAAAGGAGTATAGTACATCTAGTTTTAACCAAATTGACTAACCAACTTCCTAAGACTTTGTACTTAAAGCACAACTTGCACCATGTTTACAACGTCCACTGGGGGATGACTTCCTAATTTCTGATATTCCACTTGTCAAATCAGATGTGCATTTGAAATGCTCTCTGTGATGCCACTGTGCTAGTTCCCGGGCACAACTCTATGCCACCATTTGCAGGTACCATTATCTGTCTACATTCCTAACATCTCTCTGATCTACCCGAGTGTCACCAGGTGTACTCCCAGCACCTCACAGCTAGTTTTCTCTCCTAGTGCTCTAACAGACTCGGCCACGTCCACCTCACCACTGCTCTGGCAATGTTTCCTCTCATATTAGTGGCCACCTAGCTCTTGAGCTTCTTTAGACAAACTGCCATTATATCTCATGATAATATTTTCTCTGTTATTTCTCTAATATTCAGTCCAGTGAAGTCAGGTACCAACTAAGAGCTCGCTGCATACATCATTTTAAGACATTCTCCCTTGTGGCAAAGAACTTCAATTTGGCCTCCCACTGAACTTTGAGCAGCTATGCAAAAACTTCTATGACCTACGAACCAACAGTGATTCCAGTGGCTTCCGTTTCTAATGACAACATGATTTCCAAGTCCCTCCAATCACAGATATTCCTAGTAAACAGTAGAAATTTCCACTGCCATCCTGGATGATGACAAAGTGCCCACCTTGATTAAATCAGAAGTATAAGAATGCAATAGCTCCTAAGTTCCAAAGAAATCCAGTCTAGGTTCATTATTAACAATTCACAAATTAGGATCAAACTTCTAATAATGTCTATATTTTTCACAAACTACAAAAAAGTACAAAATCAAAGTGTTATTGATAATAATTAGGTTTTTACTCTTTTTAGAATAGACTGTTTCTTCAGACAATGCAATAAGACAATTTTTCAGTCTTTCTTACTTAAGATTTGATTCCTAGCCAAATGATAATGTGCCCCTGCTCATTAAAATAAGCTGTTACTTACCAGGTTCTCTCCAAAAAATGGTTTAAAGAGGTGATTTTCTAAATTTCCCAAGTGACTTAGGTCCAAACCTTGAGCCTGTGGGATATGGAGAACGCCTGGTAAGCAAAACCAATCACCACCATGCCTTAGCCTGGAGCCCCTCACTCCTGCCCCAGGCACCAAGTTCATCTTGTCCAGCAACTATGAGAGGAAAGTGTAAAGGCTAATTTCCTTGATCAAAACTTAACATCTTTCACTCCTTCTCACTGCAGAAACAGATTCTTTCCTCCATCATTCACCTCTGAAAAAAGGTAGAGTAACAACTAAAATTTCAGACAATCATCTAAGGTCTAGGATGGCTATGGAAAAAATGGCTCCCTATTCCCAATGCCACTTCTTTACAATGGAGAACAGTGGGAGGATGATGATGTTCTACACTGATTCCATTTCCCAGCTATATGGAGTAGTGTCCCCAACTCAGAATTAAAAATGTAAGTAAGAATTTTCTTTTCACTCTCCTAACCACGAGAAATTCCTGACAGCCTACCCCCCAGTATTATATATAGACTCATATATGTGAGAGTTGAGAAGCCTAATAATCACTGAGTCTGCCCTTCATTTTACTGCTGAGGAAGTCATCTGAGGACTGGAATTCACCCCAGGCCACCCAGTAAGTCAGCGACTGAACTGTCAAGGGAACCTCAGTTTACCTATTAGTCAGGGAAATGCACCCACACCAGGTACTTCTTTTTCTAATAGAGCTACTGCTTTACACTACATAACTCCAGTTACAGACTCAACACGATGGGGAGTCCCTCCTCTTATCTTAATAAGTGACAAGGAAGTTGGACCTGGCCAACTGGGAGATGCTGAGATCAAGATATAGACTGACTGACTGGGATGGGATAAGTCTCAGGGGCTAGGGACACTGTGCCAAAGACAGCTCCAGAGTGCTGGGTGAGACCAGTCAAGGGGACAGACTGATTCCCCATGGCTTCAGTGCAGTGCAGGAAGGTGGTATTCTGATGAGGGGACAGAATTTAGTGATGAAGAAGCTCGGATTAGGAGGTATTGAGGGCACAGACTGGCATACATTTAGGTGTATCCAAGGATATCCAAGGATAGTCAGCTAGCAGCCAACTCTGACTCCTAGGTTAGGGGCGAGGGCATAAGCAAAGAAAACAGTGGATGCATAGATCATGGCTGCTAAGGAGAATACTAAGCCAAGTATTCAGAGAACTCTAATTATTTGAACTCGGGTACAAAGTAGGTAATTAATTTGGGGAACACAAGGAAACCTCAGTTTTCCATACTGGGGCAAAAGGTCAAGCGAGAACAACTATGGCCAGAGACTTGGAGTGTCAGGCTGGAGAGCTGTGAAATGAGGAAAGTGAAATGCCGGTTAACCATTTACTTAAAATCAGCGATGACAATGTAGGTGAAGGTCAACTCCAGGCGCACAGTAGGTCTCTAATATTTGTCAGCTCCTCTCCTCTCTCCCAACACCAACAACTAGGTGGCAGCTCTTCAAAGCCGAGAGCACACGCCAAAGTGTGCCAGGTGTTAAAGGATTAATCAATCTAGTCCATCACATTCCCTAAGGCACTGAGAGGGGCTGAGATTGTTGGACAACAATGGGAAAACTTTACATTTGCGTCCTCTGCATTCAAACGGTCTACATTCTAAAGGTTTTATTCACCCAAATACTGGTTTGCCTTAGAGACCTTGACCAAAATGAAAGCTACAAAAACAAATACCTGTTTTATTCCTTCATGACTTACATTATACAAGTAATCCTAATTAGAGCCATCCAAGTAGGGGATTTTAAAAAGTAGGTCTGTCACAATCAGTGAAAATGTTAGTGGTTCTAAGCAGCATTGATGGCTTTAAACTTTTTCAACCAGGAGGGTCTCATGCCTTAAACCTCAACTGTGGGGCAGGACTTTATCAGTGGTTCTGATGTAATAGCCCGGGTATCACTTCGTAAAGTATGAACATTTTGAAAAGAGTAATAGGAAGCTCTCCCCTGTTGATGCCATATAAGGCACTGAGGCTTCAACACTGAACGTGGCTTCAGCACAAAAACAACCCATTAGAATATCACGTACAAATGAGGAGATTGTGTCTGTAAAATAAACTGTCTTATGCTGATATGTGATTCAGCATCATTTCTCGAGACTGGCCAAGTGCTTGGTGCTGGACCAGGGAATACTCCCACATGGCTGCCCCGGTCTCTGAAAGATATGCCAGCACAGCATGCCACAGTTTGACTTCAAATTTGAAACTACATTCCTTAAAAGCATCATTCTTCGGTCGGTACCATACATGTAATCCCAAGTACACACACTCAATACTGTTTGTTCTTCAAACTACCCCTTCCTTTGAGTTGAGTTTCAGAAGAAACACTGCATTGTTAATATCCAACATGTTAATGTGCCACAATGTCTGTCTTCCCCGTAATCCATTCTGGAGATTTTTCTGGGTTTGTCTGTGAAGAGTGTGTCTGACAATTCAAGTGTGAAGTCACAAGCTACACAGCCTCTAATTGATACTACGCAGTGATCACTTCTCACCCTGGACAGATTACTACAGCCACAAAGTCAACCCAACTGCAATTGTGGATAGTCAGTATTGAACCCGCTCCAAATTTCATCAGTCTTCCTTCTACCTTAATTCTCTATGCCCAGTTTTACATGGATAGTATTGCCATTCATTTTCTTATTATAGGGATGAAGTATTATTTTTATTATGATTATTTAAGATGTGTTAGAATTTTCTTCTTAATTAATACTGGATGATTTAAAAAGAACATGTCTTTTCTAGAAATGTCGCTAGTAAAATGCATGCAATTTTTCTCTAATGTGGTGCTTTCCCTGTCCATAAAACTTATTTGATTAGCAGTACTATAGAAGCTAAAGCTTTTGTACGCAGGCACTCAAGCATAATTTAATCATTTTATTTAAGCATGAAAAAAATTATTCTGAAAGCCTGTTAGGTAAAATATCCCTGATTAGTATAAACTTACATTTGCAGGTATATTAAAGGTGAAATAAATCACAAAATGCACAGTATGCAATGGAATAGTGTTAACTTTATCATAGTTGGCAGTAAGCTAAAAATTGTAGTATTAGAGAATGGAAGGAATAACTATCTCATTTTAAATAACTATATTTAAACAGGTATTTTAAAATAAATTTTGTTCTGTGTGAACCCTTTTTGTATTACCAGGATTTTCACCTATGGAAACCTCTTTCATAGTCAAACAAGATGAGGTCCTAATTGCATAATACCATTTATCTGCTGGGGATAAAAGTGCCAACAAATGAAAATGCACATTAGGCAAGAGATTGTCAGAACAGAAAATTGTCTTTTTTCAATATTTTTTTATTTTTTTGTTTTTTGTTTTTAAATAACCCACTCACATGAACAAAAGACTGCAGTAGCTTCCAAATTATAGGTTGTTATTTTTAGTGGAAGTAGTTCAATATTCATATTGGAGCAGATGTAGCAGTTTAACAAAACAGCTCTTCAAATCCTGCACAAATTGAAAACAGGAAAACTGATTGCATTTTCTCTTATCACTTTCCTTTTCTGAATTGACACTTTTGGCCTTCTGAAAATTTACACATGGCTTTCATCTCCACAGCACCTGCTGATCAAATAGAAACCTAACATTTTCATGAAAATGGTATAAAGGACTAGTTTTGTTCTAAACAGTGTACAGGGCATCGGCTGCCTCCTTGATGGCAACAACTGTGCACATTCCTAACAGTTGTATATTTTCATTAAACTTTTAAAAAACATGTTAAGTCCCTTCTGATTTTTCTCCATCTTCACTTTTTGTATGATTCAAATTTCTTTGACTCAATGTCTGCCTAATTCTTAGTTTTATTATGCAAAGACTAAGCAAAATGTGTAAAAGGGTGGATGACACCAAGAAGATAACGAATCTGCTTGGAATACACATATATTTATCTTTACATATTACTGTCTATGCATGCACAAAAATACATACATCCCATTTTCATATTCCACCCACCAAAAGAAAATAGGAAACAAAAAGTCAAAGTCAGGCCCTCTGTACACATTCTTTTATCAGATACCAATTTAGCAGGTTCTTGGATGTCTGAGCACCCCAGCCTGGGGAACAACGGATGTCACCCAAGCACAAGCTGATGAGCACCTAAATGATGTGACCAACCACTCACTGTAAATAACTCTGGGGAAGGTAAAGGTAAATCTTGAAAATGGGTATCCTTATACGTAAAATATGCAAGATTGGTAGCTAGGCTGCTTCTCAGATTTTTTATGAAAAGTGCCCCACATATTTCTCTGGAACACCCAATTCCGGGTAAAATTAAAGATGCTCCTAAGACATGCTACCTGTCAGTTCTTAGCCAAAAGAGCTCTACCCCTTCTGAAGGATTCCAGGCTGTCCATTCCCATTCTCTCTGGGTGATAAGGTAACCTGAAGGCAGAAATGACATACAGTAATATATGTGCCACTCCGGCCAGTTGGTCTGTGAATTTCAGTGTTTCACCATGCTCACTGAGGCAACAGCAAACCTGAAATGTCAATATGTTCAGTCAATGGAAGTGAAATAATGGGACTCTATTGTCTTACCCAATCGATCTGCCGCTGTCAACAAGGAAACATGCCCCCCTGGCTTTAAACAAATTTTAATTAGGCTTTTAGTTACTGGATCATATTTACCTATGAAAACACCTATCGACAATATGTAGGAGGCAAAACAATCATTTTCTCCACTTTTATCCATCTTAAGAACCTTCCAAAGTTGATGCTATAATTTTTTGAAATACACTCATGAGTCAAGAAAACATTTTTTTTATTCTTTTTTTAAACCAACTCCAAGGAAAAAATTCCATGGCTCAAATCCAAAATACAAATCTACTTAACAGACTCAGAAGTGATTTTTTTTCTCTATATCTAGTTGAAACCATACTAAAAAAATCAACTAATTCCATATTAAAAGTAGGCTTCGTTTGCTCTTCTCACTCATTCAAGTACCACTGTTAGCATCAATTCATCACCCATTCAAAACGAGTCACACAAAACCAAACACAAATGATCAATTCCAAAAGCCTCTACCCTTTTTGCTCAGTTTATCAATCCTAAACACACGGGTAAATGAAACTCCTGTTAAAATAAGGGTGGTAGTGCTGAGAAGGGCAGGGGATGACGGTGAAGAGGAAATAAGACATTTAAGTCATTCACATTTTGCCTAAATTCTATAGCCCTTCCCTGCACCAGAAGAGAGACAGTCTCACCTCAAAATAAAAATAAAAATGGAGTAATCAAGTTGTTAAGCAGCTTTTTCTCTCCCCTCTTCATCTAAAGGCTTCAGCATCCAGTCAATAAATAATCTATTGTTCCCCCTTTATCGAGTCTCTTTAGACCTATTCAGACTGGCAAAACTAAACCCAATTAAAGATAAGGCCCTCCGGTAATCTCACCTCGGTGAGTCCTGTCTGGATAGCAGAGGTGATGGGAGATAGCGGCCAGGCCAGGACTGATGCCTCCTCACCCCACACAACAAAAGGCAGATTTCTCTTTCTCCCTCTGCTAATCTTTAAATGTAAATTCTCTCCGCCAGCTAAGAGGAGCGACAGATAACATGTTACATCTTCACTTCTCCTGGTCTTATCGACTTCTGAATCATTTGGAAAGGGAGAGAGGGAAAGAGAAAAGCAGCCTCCCCGCGATGCCCCCCTGCTCCTTCCCACCCCTCCCTCCTCCCCGCTCGCCCCCCCCCCCCCTTCACGGAGATTACCTTCTGGCAAAGGAGCGCAGGAGAGGCGGCCGCAGCCGAGGCGGCACCCAGACCGCGGCTTTGTATTCATTAAACACACATCGGAGCTTATCAGAAGTAAAAGGCTTGTCAGGATGGCACATTGTGTGTGAGTGAGTGTGTGAGCGCAGGAGGGAGAGGAGAGAAGCCAGTGTGCATCAGGGTGATTACAATATCAGCAGGGCCCAGATGGAGCAGGAAAATAAACAGAGGGTGCGTGTGAGACAGAGCGGGAGAGGGAGGAAAAGTGGGAGAGAGGGAGAGAGAGAGGGAAGAGACACAGGCTGGAGGGAGGAAACCAAATGGGATGCAAGGGGTGGGGGCTCAGGCCCCAGGATGGGGATGGCAAGTGGGGGCAAGGTACTCCAAGGCTGGCTGGGAGTGAGCCAGGGCTGGGGGTCGCCTGCATTCCCAAATCTGCCCCTTCTCCAAGAAACACAGAGGAATCTAGACTAGCAAACGTATTTCTCTGCTCCAGGGCTAGACTGCGAACATTTTGGAGGTTCTGTCAAGGTCAGAGGGGGGATCAAGAGCTCTTCTTTGGCAAAGCATAACAATGGGACATTCACTACCTCACCTCCATCCAAAGAGCCACAATTTGCAAAACAAACCTAGTTGAGTCCTCACAGCAGTTACACAGCCTTCCAGACCAACCTCAAGTGGGAGTTCTTGCCCCTTTCTTTGCTGATCCCAATACTCTAAATTCCAACCCCCACTCCCAAACCACGCACAGAGATGGACACAGGCAGATATAAAATATCTCCTTTCCCTGGGCTTTAATGTGTCCCAGCATAAGACTTGTGCAGCTAGCATCACTGTGATAAGAAGGACCACTTGTGATTGGAAGCTACAGGTGACCCTTCAACACCTGCTCCACCTCCAGAAATTGTGTTGGGGGAGGGGTTCCTCATGTGTACATCTGAGAGCCTATTCTGGAGGTGGGAGTTTGAAATTGAGGCAATCAGTCTTGGCTTGAGCTGCCTCACAGCTCTTCATCCACCCAGAGCCTGAGAATCAATCAGACAACAAGCAGGAGCTAATGCTTGTCCGTCAGACCAGAGTTCATCCTCCAACCCATCAGGGTCAGGAGGGAGACACACCTGAGTAGTCCCGTGGGCACCCCTTTTCACTTTTAAATGCACCCATCAGACAATCTGAACATCTGATCAGGTCCTTAATGGAGTGCAGATAACGCAGCAAAGAAGCTTATTCTATTGGGGGGAGGGGGAGTATTCAGTTGTACTGTATTTCAAGGCACTGAAGCTTGGTTAAGAAGCTCTCACTGCAGTATGAAGAGTGAGTTCAGAACAGGGCAGCCAATAAACTGCATAATTGTTCATGGCACATATTGTAGCCACAGCAGCAGTGAAACTTCGGGTTATAAAATAGTTTATGCATGGGGTCCCAACATAAACAGATAATATGGTGGGGGGGAGGGCAGTAAGACTAGCGAGTAGAGAAAAGCATAGAAGAGCAAGAGAGCTGGCAGCCGCCTCTCAGAGGAGACAAATGTGAAGAAGCCCTTCAGAAAATGAGGAGAGGCATTGTTTAATCAAGCACTCCTTCCAAAACACTTAGCCAAAAAATGGTTTTATGTATAGTGGATAGTCCCCCCACCATCCGCCCATGCTCCCACCCCAAGAAAAAAATTAAGGGAAATTTGATAGGTAAAGCAAAGTGAAAAAAGCTGGGCATAGGTATGGAAGGGCATGTGTGAAAAATCTTGTCATGCAATGAATGTCAGATAAAAAGGGGTCTGCCACAATCCTCCAGTAATCCAATAATGTGGAAAACCTCGTGGTATCACTGAGACGAGAACAAGGTAATATTTCCCCATAAATCTTCACAAAGTGACCAAGTTCAATAGTTAGAGAAGGGCGCAAGGGTAGGAAGTAAACCATTTGACATGGTACATCACAAAACTGAGTGAGCTCTAAATGGGTGAAAATATGTCAATCTTACATGTTTTAAACTTAATAACAGATTTCTGGAGTATCATTTTAGCTCTCAAAAAAAGTCACCTTTCACCTTTTCTCTAGCTGTTAACAGGCAACCACCTTCAGAGTAACCAGACACAACCACACACACCTTCCCATTTATTACATTTCAGTCAGACCAATTTGGACACAGACCACATGCAAATGCATATAAATCCAATGTAACTCTAGGAAGAAAAAAGTACAATATAAAAATGCCCACTGATTTTTCCATTACGTGCTCTTTGAAAAAATGCTATTTAAAAAACAAACAAAAAAAATACACTACTACTTTCAAACCCAGAAAAGGCTTACATTTTTCTTTAAAAAGCATCAAAACACTGAAGGCATGAAAAAAACTGTGCAAAGCTAATCTGCCAATGCTCTTATTTTGTAAAGGCACAGTATTTCTATTACTACCTTGTTTGTTCATTGACTTTTGGCTCATAGTTATAGTAAAGATCAACCAATTCTCAAAAGGGAAGAATCCAGGACTCTCTTCCAAGGCAAACACTTTGCTACAAAGCTTTCAATTAAAAAAAAAAAAGGCAATATAATAATCAAGAAGTACAGTCACAGAGTAAGTGTACAACAGAAAGTGGTTTCTAGAATCACAGCTGTCTTAAAGTCTAGGCTGGAGACCAGAAATCTTAATTTCAACTAGTTCTTTTTTTAATAATAGGTTACCCTCCTATAAAAGCAAGAAGTCCATCTGCCCCAGGCAGATAAGTTTTGAAGCATTAATTCAGACAGAAATCTAGCATTTTCTTTCTTTCTTTGAGTATGTGAATTCTAGTGTGCTATAATGTGAGAATTCCAACATATGACCATTATGGCATAATATCTCATTGCTCAGCTTGTCATTATTTCATTTGTAATTCTTATGTTAATTATGTTCATAATTACTATAAACAGATGTGGTAGACATTCATGTGACCTTTCATTGCAGAATGCATTCCTCACCCATTTTGCTGTAATTTCTCATGTATGTGAAACTGAAATGCAGAGAAAAAGAAAAGAGCTTTCTAATTTTCTAATGTTTCATATGCGTAAGTTAAGACAAAACCTACCTTCCACTACATCTGCATTTCAAAATATTAGAATATTCTTAACATTTAAGCTGCTTTACAGCACATTTTTAAATTACACACTGACCCTCACTGCTGCTCACTAAATTGTAGCTATGGATGCAAAACAAAGGCTAGCATCCATGTCTAAGTTGTTTGTCTTTTTTTTAATATCAAAGGTTAATGCAGCAGAATTGTGCTTCAAAACCAAGTGCCTAGCAGCTACATAGCGATTTATTCACTCATAACTCAACCATCACCCTCTTTACATAAAACACACTTACAATAAAATCAGTATGGATTTCATTAGCTGAAAACCTCCTCGAATTTCATTTCTTTGGTCCTAATCTATAATTAGTGTGGACAGACAGGTGCAAACCCTTCTCTTCTACAGATGGCTACTGGAAATGGTGCAAAGTAGCTCCTTCTGTTTAAACAACACAGAGATAACCTGCTCTGTCTTATCACTTACAATTACCTCCATTAAACTGAACTAATGTTTGCTTTAATAAAATGTTCACTGTTCTTTAAACATTATTTAGGAACTCTTATATTAATGGCTGTAAAAAAGTAAAGTTGGAAAGTGTCTCTTTAGATAATAATAAATAACTTGTTCTGGATAAAATGTTTCCATTGAAGGATAATACTCTGAGGTTCACAAAAGTGTTTTAGTTGATTTAACATCTGTTATTTTGCTTAAATAGGGTCAAATATGATATTTTTTAAAAGGCATTTAGGTGACAAATGATTTAACAAGTACAGTGGAGGGAAACATTTTTGCTGAAGTTTAGAAGTATGAAAGGTTTAATTTCCTTATAGATTTTAACTTGTTATTGAAGTATATAATTCTTAAAATCCTAGATTGTTTTCAAAGGATATTTATGTTAACCTAATTTTATGTATTTGTTTAACTTCTGATAGATTATTCTGAAAGCTGAGTTCATCATTTTAAGGCACATTTTAAAAATTAGGTATGAATGTAAGTAAGCACATGGTTAAAAATAACTCTATTCCATAATAAATAACTTCTATAAAGCCAGAGATTCCTTCTCCCTGCTTCTGTTATTGATAAGTCTGTGGATCACTACACGATGAATAAGGTGTCCATAAAACAAAGAACTTTTAAACGCCCAAACAGCAACAAATAAATAGCTTTTCTTACTGAACTTACATAACTTACAGTAATAGACTCCAGGAAAATGCAACTGGCTTGTTTTTTTCACATGCAAATCCTGCAGGTGCCAATTTTTCAGACTGCTTTGCTATGAAGGGCTATGTTGCCTGCATAAAACCTCAATGAAGAAGGCTTTGCATTCAGTGCCTGTCAGCTGATGTTCATATCAAAGAAGCGAGAAACAGGATTTGACAGTGAAGAATGTCCTAAACTGACAACCACTGACCAGCATTCCTATTGGAAGCATTTCTTTCTTGAGATCCCTTTTTAATGTTAAAAAAAAAAAATGGGTTTTTTTGGCTAAGCTTCTATTTTACAAAATAAATGATAATGGCACCTTACATTTGGGTAGTTCTTTGCAATTTATGAAGTGCTCTTCTTTCTACAAATATTTAGATCAGTATCCTCGATGGGAGAGCACATCATCAGATCCTAGCATCGAGAACGATATTTTACTTTTCTTCAGAAAGGAAAAATGGTAAAAATATTAAAAAGCTGCAGTCTTGTAGCTGCCACACATACTGTCCTACTATTTCCGGCGACTTGACATTTAATAGTGCAGTCTGCATTGTATTGCAAGTAGAATGCTTATCAGGAAGGTCCTTTAAGGATCATTTTAAAATCAAATTATTAGCAGGCATTAGTGGGTCACAGAGACTATGTCTACAAAGGAAAACATCATTTCAAAGACTTCTGGTCTGCTTTGAGTTGTCCAAACATTAAAGAAAAAATAGTGTTTTCTCCACTGCTTTTATTAGGTATGAACTGGATGCTGGACAAACTACATACTCAAATTCTCTCACTCAGCATTTAGCTTTTCAAATAAAGTGACTGCAGGCTAAATGGTTTACAATAAAATTATTAAATGCTTAAACAAAGACTTTTAATATAAAGTTCTTCTCTTAGTATAATCTCAGATAAAGTCAGTTTTTATGCACCCAGAATGAGCCTGACTCCTTGGTTATTTGGTTGGAATTGTTTTCTGAAAGAATAAACCAAAGAAATATCAAATGCTAAATACAAGTTAAGCAATGATCGACTTGAACTTCCTCAACATCCACTCCGACTGCAAAAAAGCCTGGGTCAAACTAAGATTCCCTGATTAATACTGAGTGAGACTGTCAGACCTCCCTTAAAAAATAACAACCAGTTAAAAAAAAAAAGAAAGAAAAGAAAAAGAAATCAGATAGCCTATCTATGCTATCTGAAAGCCTCCATAATGTTAAAACTATACTTTAAGGATAAACAAGGGGGGAATCCATAGAATTATGAATTTGCTTCTATTTGTACATCTTATAGCTGACATAAACACCCAGGTTGGGACTAGGATGGTTTAACAAACAATGGTGTTTGTTGACCTTTTCTAAGGAACTGTGTGACAGGAGAAACTGGGCACAACAGAATACTCACATGGTCAAGGCAAAACGCTGCAATCAACTAAAAGGAGGCCCCCAACACTAACAAACCATTTATCACACAGGAGCTGGTCAATTTGTATTCCAGTGAGTGTGGACGCGCTGGGCACAGACCCAGTTGCGTTCCCGGTCTATGCAAAGGGAGGGGTATGATAATAACAAGCCACTGAGTGCACTTAAAAATGGTACAGATGTTTAAAAGGAGACTAGGAGGGGGAAAAACGCTGTAAAACAGATTTCAGTTCACACAGAAGGTAGAAAGAAAATGCTTTGGTCAGCAACCCGACCTTTATCAGGGGATAAATCAATTTGCAGCAGCTGTGGACAGCCATTTATATAAGGCCCTGGGCAGATTAATTAAGGGAAGCGAAGTTAAAAATTCAAGGGGGCTCAGAGTTACGTGAAGCACAGGAAGTTGGTCTGGAGTGGCCTCTCCAGCTCTCCTGGTCTTCACTCCGTCACCCTGGCCTCGGCGACCGGTCTGCAGAACCTCCTTTACCGGGAATCCTAGCTATTCCTGACAGCGACGTTCTGCAGGTTCCCCCAGGAAGCAGCAGCCAGTTGGGGCACGTTGGGATTTGAGGCGCCCACCGAAAAAAAGCTATGCTCAAAGGATTTCTCCACTGTGCTTTGCGAGGAATAAGGAGACCAAAGGTTGCAAGGCTCCCCAGCCAAATCCTCCAAACTGAAAGGCCTGGGGGCGGGAGGGGAGGCTATTTTTAGTAAGTGTTGGTTCACATCCTACTTCCCGCAATCATAGTACTCAAACTTTTCCAACGGTTGACCGCCCTTACCAAGAAAATAAAAGTTTCAAAAAATGGATTTAAGCGCCTTGTGCCGACATAACCGTATTTGCTTAAGGCATCCTGGCCAGCGCGAGGTCCGCCCCGGGAGAGGGGTATGGGTGCGCCAACCAACGACTTCCTTTCAGGTTCGCAGCGAGAGCGGTGGGCGGCGGGGCCGGGGCACTTCTCCACCGGCCCGGGTTTCTGGAAAACGAAAGGAATTCCCCAGACGCAATTCCCCAGAGCCGTCTGGGCTCCGCCGGGCTGGAACTGCCGAGCACAAGGCTCTGCTCCCCGCTCAGCAGAGGCGGGCGCCGAGCCGGGGCTGCGACGGGAACACCTAGAGGCCGGGGCGGCGGGGCCCCGGGCGCGCAGAGGTCGCGGCAGGAGCGACGCTGCCCACCGACCCCCGGCGGCAAAGGCCCGGACAGTCCCGGGCGAGAGACGCTCCGGTCCGGAGACGCCGACCGGCGCTCAGGGGCCGCCGTCCGCCCGGCCGGGGGCTTCTCACTCAAGCACCCCAAAAGCCCCAGGAGTAACAGAAAGTTCGCAGGCGGGCGCATAGCGCCTGGATGCCTCTAAGAGGACCCCGACCCTAGTCGCAGCCGGGTCCCAGCGTTAAGATTCCGCCTCTCTTACTCCTAGAGCTAAGTTTCCCACCATCGAAACGAGCCTCTCCCTTCCAGTTTAAAAACCCCAGGATGCGGGTTTTGGGCCACCTGCCAGACGCACCGTGGGCACCCTGACCAGTTGTTTTGCCGGGGGGCCGGGGGGGGTATTCATCGTCTTCTTGCTCACATATCGTGATCATGGGGAGGAAAGAAAAATTACTGTAAGAAGACAGTGCGGTGAATCTAGGAGTAAAAATTGCATCCTTGGTTGACCCATGAAGTTCAGTGTCATCGCAGACTGGAGTCACCCGCGATGTTCCTCTCTGCCCTGGTGCGTGGTTCTACCCTAGTTGAGCAACAAATACAGCCCAGAGCCTCTCCGCCGAATAATCCAAAGGAAGATGACGGCCATCAGAACAATAATTAATAGCAATAGCCAGGGGCCCGTCCCCGCCGCCCGCCCGCCCGCGGGCACTTACACTGCACAGGGCCGGAGAGTCCCACCATCCGCCACCGGCTCGGAGCTGCAAATAAAACTTCCCGTCTTCTCCGCCGGCCCGCGGGGCGAGGGGGCGAGGGCGCGGCGCAGCGTCCCTCGCGAGGCCAGAGTGTCCGCGGCCACTCGCCCACGCGCGCTCCCCACGAGGCCACGGAGTCGCTCCGCGCAGCGCCTGCGGCCGCCGGGCGCTGCACACAGCGATCTGCGGGGCAAAAAGCTCGGGTCGGGGATGCCGGCCAAACGCAGCCTCCACGCAGAACCCAAGACTTGCGGAGCTCCGCTCCCTCCTCCCGCCTCCCTCCCTCCCTCCCTCTCTCCGCTTTTCTGTTGCCGCTGCTGTGGCAGACAAATGTGATGTGGGGCGCAGGGAACTGTCACAGGCGGCGTCTGCGTCTGCCTCGCCCGCCCTCGCTCACTCTCGAGGAAGGCGACGCATTTATCTGCAGGGCGGCCGGGCGTCCGCCGGGGAGCAGGAGCGCCGCGCGCTGTGCGCCGACAGCGCCCGCACCAGGCCAGCTCCGGCGCGCGCCCGCGCCCCGGGCGCCGCAGCAGCTCGGGAGGGAGGCGGCGGCGCGGCCGCTACCAGGTGCAGGGGGGAGGGCCCGCGGCGGGGCGGGGGGAGGTGGAGGTGGGAGACATCTGTGTCGTGCGGGGGTCACGGAGGTCAAGTATATGTTAACAATGGGCAGGCCCGCCGCGCTAGGGCGCGCGGGCGGCCTCCCTCCCGGCCTCGCCCTCTCCGATGCAGGCTGGACGTGGGGCTGGCTCCCTAATGATGTCTTCCCCGGCCGCCTGCTCTCCGGCGGCCCGAGTGCCCTGCAGTAACCCAAGACGACCACTTTCCCCGGCCATCTGGAGCGCTCCTGCCTGCCCTGCCTGTGTCTCATCACTGGCTGCAGAGACAGCTCTGCTAGAAATCAAGCCACCCTCAGATCTCCTCTCTAATCCCCTTCTGTTAGCTGATTTCCAAACTGACTATTTGCTTTCGCATTAGATAATAGCCTTAGAGAAAACAATTATCATTTTCTTTTTTTCTCTTTGTTTTTCTACTTCTTCCACAGTATACCATCAGGAAGGGCCTCTTTCTATCCCACGTTTTTGTTGGATGTGCCCCCCTGCCCCAGACGTTAATATCAATACTTTGGAGGGGTGGGAGGGAGTCCCGGAGGAAAAGATAGGGTGAAAGAATTCCAGATATTTCCAGAGTAAATAAATAATCTCCCAGTGAGCAGGACTGACAGTTTGTTTGTACAGAGCAAAAAAGGGCTTGAATAATAATGAAAATATTAATATGTAGGTCAAATATGATCAGATAATGGCTTGCAATGATAAGTAAAATGAAATCTTTTAAAATTATTATGGAACGGTGCCACCACTGCAAATGTGATATTTAGTGCAACAATTTGAAATCCTACTCTGAGCCACGTTTTTTCCCAACTGGCCTAAATCAACACAAAATGTCCTGTATGCATGTTTCTAAATCTCATCTTTACAAAGGAAAAAAATGCTTAAGACAGAGTCAGAGTCAGCCTGATGCAATGGGAACTGAGGAGACGTTTGTGGATTTTATTTTTGAAAGTGGTCCTTCAAATATTTAATAGTGACTAATATCCCTTCCCCCATCCTTTTAAACCCAACTGGGGCTTCCAATTCTGAAGTCTTTTCAGACTCTACTAATTTTTAGCAATTCATTTCCAGAAAACACTCATTGTACATTCTGCCCTCTCCTTGGGACATTTGACTAACGAATTATAATGGATTAATGAATTGTAATGCTAAGTATTGGCATTTGATATTATGATGCTCTTAATTTGAATCTCAAATTTTATCAAGTAGTACATTCTGTAGTAATTTCTGCATTACAGGTCTATTTTTTTACTATCCTTGCAAATCTTAATAGCATTAATAATCTTAAAATATGAAATTTTATACACACTACTATAAATCCTTTGTGTAGAAATTATGTCAGAGCTTACTTATATTTTCTTTAAAGAATCAAAATCATTTTGATATTTTATTATTCTATTTGTGTTATTTCTTTTGTCCCCCAAATTGAAAACCAATAATTTGGATGTTGGAACTATGCAAACATCCTTATTTAAAATTAATAAAATGACATCTGAGTCAGGAATGATTCTTCTGAAATAGTGTTATTTCTAAAATCATATTTTAAAATTTAGAATTAAAGTAAATCAACAAGTTTTAGGATGTAAAAATTAGGGGGGGTATAAAATATACATATTATGTCACAATTTCCCTCTTCCTGTAAATTGTGCCAGCGTAGGTGTGAAATTATAATAGAAACATTAAACTTCAAAATCAATGAAAAGAAACTTGCAGGAAATCAAAACAGAGTTTTACACTCTCAGGCTATATTCACAACACCAATGCCTATAGTTAAATCATATTTTATAAGATTCTACAAATCTTACAGGTTCTTCCCTTTTACCAGTCATACTTCTGGGAAAATAATCATCATTATTCTAATTATACTTCTTTTAAAAAATACCAACATTTTCTGCTCAATTTGGCTTTATATCAGATAGACTATATCACTAAATCTGAGGGTTTTTTTAATTCTGATTACAGCAGCTGAAGAACACGTACCCTTGGGCTGATGTAGAATCACTCAGTATAATCCTTAATCCCACTTTCCACCCCCATCAAGGCCTGTGTTCTGTAAAACGTAGAACGTATTTTCCTGTGGGCTTTATCCTTGTATTATCTCCTAACTCCTTTATTTGGAACAAATAGTAACTATGGGGACCAACTCAAGCATCAGGTGATTCTTGAATTGCAAAACCTAGGAAAAGAACACATATTAAATGAAAAGGGTGGAGCTCACTGAAAGGTGTGTTGGGAGGGCATGAATCACCTGAAACAGTACAAGTCCACAAAATATTTGGTTACCCTAACCTCGGAGTGGGGGGTTACACGTGACATAACATTCTTAACACAATAAACTATTAATTGAAACGTTTTTTAAAACCAATCCAAGGAGATGGGGATGAGCAAGTAGTGTCTCCCGATCTGCCACTCACAAGAGAGATCAGGTTTCTGTACCTTCAAGACTATTCAGCATGTTGAGCTAAAAAAAATCTTAAAAATAAACTTTTTTAAAAAGGAGATTGTTTAGAAAAATAGGCACCTGCCCACCCTAATGAAACCATTAAATTGAAAAATAAAATACGCAATAATGCATTAAACTGTATAAAACCCCTTACTAGCAATTTTCTTTTTCTCACTTTAGAAGATTTTTCTCTCATCATTAAATTTTCATTATTGTAAAGGTACCGAGTTCTTTCAATTTACAGGTTTATTTTTTCAGTAATGTTACCTAAGAATGCTTTTTGTTTTCCCTTAATTCTGAAAAAGAGCAGAGAGCTTTCAATACAAATTTCAGAGGAGTGCTTATTACTTTCTTTAGAGATGTGGGATTCATCTCTCAGAGAAAGGAATTCCTATACAAAATGTTAACAAGCCCTTCATTAGCACTTTTTAAATTCCTTCTTACAGATCTTAAAGTTTAAATGAGTCCCAAGCTGTGATTTTTCTATACCTTAAAAAGGTCCTCCTGTTTGCCCAGGTTGATGAAAATTCTTAATTACCATGTTACTTATTTCTAACAAAAATTATTTATTATTACAATTGTGAAAAAATAGAATAAGAAAAACACGAAGAATGGCAAACAATAATTACGTTTTCATAAATTTAGAATTTACCTGCTATTTGCAATTTCTCTTTCGCTGTGTAATTTTATATAGTTTACTTTTTGAACTTTGCATGGGCGTTTTATTCCTAATCTTTGCAATGTGGTTATTTAACTTGTTTAAGGTCTAATTTTAGGACACGAACAACAGATAAAAGAGTAAATTTCAGACAGCTTTTTATTTTACTCTGTAGTAGTTAAGCTACATGTACTTAGTACACATTCAGTGTACCGTATAAATACATTAGCTCTTAGGAGGCTTTCAACATAAGATAATAAACAGACTTTTTTTTTAGTAGAAAATTTATAAGCTAAACTCAAAATAGCTCTCATCATCCCTTCAAATAAGCTGATTGGTTTTGTATGATTTAGCTGCAAGTCTGCAGACAATGAGTTTGATTTTAATTCATGATCTCTATGTGTTCACGTAGTCGTGTGTGTTTTTCTCTAGGACTTTAAAACTAGTCTGTACCCAAAAAGCCAAAGTTGCAAAATTTCAATTACTTATTTAATTTCCAAAAGGAAATTTTTTTTAAGTTTGGAAAGTTTTACAACATAGTTCATAGTAGTGTTTCTTTAAATAATGAGTTTTACTCTTTAAATATTTGTATTTGTCAGACTTTGACACATTAAACTCTGCAGGAATGCACTTATTGCATAATACGAAACACATACATGCCATACATATATGTGTTTTTATGTACAACTATCTGTAATCTAGTAATTATCTCATGTGACATTTTATACCTAATCCATGAAAAATAATGATGACAAATGAAAATCTTATTCACATGTTTTCTAATTTAAATTGAATATTCCCCCCTCCATTTTTGAAAGTTGATTTTTAAAATGCCATAATCCAGAATAAAATCATATAACTCTCCTCTCCTGCCGACATTCTATATTCCCATTTTTTATTGAATGTGCCCAGAGAAGTTATTTTTCCTTTTCTGCTATAGTTTTTTATTGGTGGTTACTCTGTCTATATAATTCTCAATTAGGTGCATATTACTGGGATGTAACTGCACAAAGACAGGACTCTTTGTTTTGTTCACTGAACAGTGCTTGGCACATATTAGATGCTCAATAAATATTTGTAGAATGATGAGTGAATAAGATTCAAAAGCTCCATCCCTTAGATGTCTTGGCTCATCTACACGAATCAAAACATCACCATCTTGACTTCTTTCTTACTGAGTTATTAAGAAACAGAAGATTTTAACACTACTAATGTTTTAAATGAAGAAAAAGTGGGCAACCAAAGAAAAGGGTCTTCTGTGTTGTTTTGTATGTGTATTTCAATACTTCTTGAAATAATGGTGAAGTTGATATGAAAAATACATATTATTTGTGTTTTTGTTTTAACTGTTTATTAAATTCTTTTATTTATTTTTATTTTTATTTATTTTTTTGGTGAGGAAGATTAGCCCTGAGCTAACATCTGTTGCCAATCCTCTTTTTGCTGAGGAAGATTGGCCCTGGGCCAATCCGTGCCCATCTTCGTCTACTTTATATGTGGGATGCTTGCCACAACATGGCTTGATAAACAGTGCATAGGTCCGTGCCCGAGATCCAAACTTGTGAACCCCGGGATGCCAAAGCAGAGTGCATGAACCTAACCACTATGACAGCAGGCCGGCCCCTATTGAATTCTTTTAGAATCTACAATAAACCACAAATGTTTCTGAAATTTCAGTTTAGTTTCTACAATAAGATGGAAATTTTTAAAAATACTATGGAAAGGAACTTGGAGCTAGGGGGATCTTAGAGATAAGTAATGCTTTTCTTCTAATCTTCTATAGTAGTTGAACTATGTATTCTTCAGTTCACATATCAATATGCAGTAAGAATTCACAAGCTATTTAATTTGTCTGGGGCGTGTTCTCATTCTCTCATTTAATTATTATATCATTGATAGTTTACATAATCCAGATTGCTTAAATGATGTTTATACTTAGTAAAGAATCATTTTTATTTGGAAATTTACACCTTAGTTATGCAGGATCAGTGTGCCTGTGTCCACATTAAATCCACCCTTTAAAAGATGCATATGTTACAGAATTTTAATCATCTTATTTCCCCTAATCTTTTAAAAACATCATTTTACTCCATAGAACACTCCAGTCTGATGAATCCCATGTCACCTCATAAGACTATTTTCATGCAGGAATCACCACATCATGGTAGTGCATCCACCTGTGAGGAGAAAAACAGCCGCCAATTGGCTCACAGCACAGCAGTGAGAAGAGAGTAAGTTTTTGGCCAAGAAATCTGTAGCAAACATAGACTTCTGTTAATCATGTTTGGCATGAAGTTGTTTTGCACAATTCTTACTTTTTTCTCAGGAGGGCTGGCCACCAACTGAGAGACCCCAGTGTCTCAGTGGAAGACACTAAAAAGGATATCTCTATTGCCTGGGACCAATGGGATTCCCCTTCCTAAATTCCCCCAGACTTCATCTGTGCCTTTAAGGAAGTCATTTGATCAATGTACCCTTTAGGTTAGGCACCTGTAAAACCACAGGATCCGCAATGTTGACCACCCAGTTTGCCTTGTGATTGGGTCCAATTTCCTTGAGCAGAAAAATTTTTTACAAGATAGGAAATTTCAATTTGTCATGTTTTCTGAAAAAAGAAATCACTTCTAGATTAACATTTGCCCTAAATTTACCAATTTTGATTTTTGAATAAATGTTCCTTATTTAATATTTTTACAACGATATGTATATACATACAATTGTTTGCAGTCTTAATACATCTCCTGGAAACTACATAGTCTTTCTAATAGTGAAGAACAAATATATTTTCCTTTAGAGCAATGCATGTCAAACTTTAATGTACATACTAAGCATCTGGGGGATTGTGTTAAATTGCCAAATGTGGGTCAGTGGGTCTGGGCAGGGGCCTGAGAGTCTGCATTTCTAACAAGCTTTCAGATAATGCCAATGATGCTGGCCCACACGGTCAGGGTCAAGGCTTTAGAGATTACTGGAAGCACTGAGAACATCATACCTTACCATCTTACTTGTTCACAGAGATCCCCACTTTCACAGTTTGCAAAAAACCCCACAGCATTCGTGTGGTCACAGAATACACGGAACATCATGCGGGACTCTGCATCGTAAGAGGAGAAAAGCATGCTCATATGTGACTGGGTTCCTACCGTCCCCACCTGCTGTTCAGGCACCAGCAATCAACAATGGAGGCCCATTATCAGACAGTAATAAAATAAGCAGTCACAAAACTGTTTATCTAAACAAGACTGGAAGCTCTTCAAAAGTTGAGCCATGAATGGGTGATTACTGCAGGAGGGTTTGGTCACTTGCAACTCTCCCCTAAAGGGTCAGTGATAGCCATCCGTCACCTGGGACTGCATTTGCCAAGGGCAATATGTAACTGAGAAAAGGTACTATAATGAATTCAAGGTGTGCAATTTATTACAGCTTCCTCTTGCGTAGCTGCGGGACTATTCCAACCCCCCGCTTTCTTGAAGTAGTGAATGGAGGGTCTTCAGTCAGAGATTCTGCATCGTGGACCCTGCTGCACATGCAGGACTCAGCTTTGGTGGCCTCAGCTCATGCACTTATGAAATTAGTTTACTTCATCCTATTGACATGTTATGACAGTTATGCCATGGTGCACTGGTTTAACTGAAAGGCCTAGTGCTTTTAAAGTTTAATGATGGTTGAAACTAATAAGAACAGAGAAGTTTATATATTTTTCATAAATGCAATCATGTGGACATTTTCATTTTTAAGCGTTCTGTTTGGGTCTCATGGGGAGATTTGAACACTGAGAGGAAGGCTAGGCCAGGTTTATTTCTTGTAATTGGTTTTGCGTCTTTTGAGCCAGAGCAGCATCCACTCAAACCCTTTGCAACTGAAAAAAGAAAACCAAAACCCCCAAAATTCATATAATTTGACAATGAGTCTAACACACTCTTCTTATCAATACTTGGATATATTTTTGTGCTACAAGCTTCTTTTCTTTTCACCTCATTGAGTACCATAATGGCAAATAATTTATGTCCAGTCTACCAGAATGCCACTTCTTCAGCTTTAAAAGACAGCAATAAGAACAACACAAAGTGTTGTGATCAGGAACTCTTAATAATAATTCTTTGCTGCAATCTGAATCAATCCATACTTTTCACACCTCTTGCAACTGTCTAATATTGGAGGAGGATTTATATTTTTTCTGAACAATAGATTTTAATTAAGAAGATTTATTAAAGACAGTTTTCGTTCCTGTGATTACATTTCCAGTTTCAGAGACATCTGCATTTCAAAATGCACCACATATTTTCGTAAATATTCCACAATTCCCTTAGAGCTTTTGGTATTCCAATTTCTTCCAACTTCTTCTTAACATCTTCACATCCATTTGTGTGTCCATGTATTTGTAGACAGTCAGGATTAGACATTTCTTCACATAGGTATTGTGTTAGGAAGCAGATTCAAAGCATTCCTGTTCTCTGTGAATCAAGACTTTAAAAAGGAATCAAGTCAAATTAAGCTCAGTAACATATGTGTGACAAAAGATCTAGATATTTTACAGAAGTTCTCAGAGTGGCAGGGTAAACAACTGGGCTGAGTTTGCTTTGAAGTTCAAATCATTGTTATTTTAATAGAGTGGGAAATTCATTTAGATAGGGGATTCTGATAGTTACCCATTAAAGCTCTTTTTGTCTATGTTAATGTAGTTTTAAATTTTTAGTTTTTGAAACCCACTTTTGCCAGAGAATTATTTGAAGATGGAAGCAGCTTGAGTGGTTGTCTTTAGATGTGCCTGACGAGGGACGGTACATTGTCACTTAGACCTTGTAAGTGTTTATATACAATTGTAAGCCAAAGTATTAAGCTTAATCAAGGTACAAAGAATAGAAATACTCTCAGGTTATTTCACTGAGTTCACAGGGCTCCACTATAAGGATACAAGGGGACTTGTAGAAGGCAGGAAGCTCTCAGGGTACGCCCACGCTGGCTTCATAGGAGAGAACACACTTGCAGTGACCCCACTATCTTCCTTGTTCCTCCTCGACAGCCTACTCTGCTGCCCTGTTGGCTCCCTGCCTCAATGTCCTGGCCTTATCAGGACCCTGTGCTCTCCATCCCTATGCAACTGCTCCTTCCACTACTAACTAATTTCTTGGTTCTCTCTACTTCTAGATTCTGTTCACTCGTTGCTTTGACTATTCTGTGATTTCTAATAACTCATGGCTTCTGCTTACTCTCGTATCTGTCTGTCAACTCCTGTTCTCCTGTTAACTAACACACACTATTCTAAAGTACAGAGACAGACAGACAGAGAGAGAGACTGATGGAGTCAGTCAACTACCCTCTGTACTTTGGAACCAGATAATCTCGTTGGCTGGAGGCTGGGGTCAGGAGTCCATCTCTGATGCAGTCAGCTGTGGTCAGGGTGGTAAGGTCCTGTGGACAACTTTTCTCAGAAGGAAGCCACTCGTGGAGTATACTGGACTCCTCTCTGATACAGCAAAATAACATTAAGGGGCTTTTTAAAAAATAGGGTTGTTTTAAACTGACTGTAGATGCTTGCCTGATCTGAGCAAGGGGAAAAATATAAATTAACATTGACATTTAAGCATGAAATGAGTACCATAGGAATTCTGACCATTCCTGGAAGGTTTTGCAGTTTTTATCCTGGTGTTCAGCATTGCCTCTATAAAGACAGTACAGTATAAAGAAAGATCTTTGGCTTTGCAGTCTATGAGACCTGGAATTGAATTTCTTTTCTGCTACTTCTAAGCCGGTGGCCCTAAGTCACTTAACTTTCTTTAAGTTTCCATTTCCCCACCGGGAAGTGCTTACATCTCAGGATGTCTATTTAGCATTCATTCCATATCTCCCCAAAGTAGATATGAGCAGGTATCCAGCTGTGGTGTGAAGGGTGGTGGATTTTTAAAATTATTTGCTGCTGCTTCTTTGGAAAGAGAAACTTAAATACTTTCCACGCCGGTCTCCTTGCTCAGCAATAGGTCAGGAAAGAACAGCGTTCTTTTCATCTGCCATCGTTCCCTTCCTACAGCTGAGTATCTTGTCCTGTCCCAGCTTACACGATATCAAGAGCTGATTCTTTTCTTTACATTAGCCACAGCTGTGATATTATTATTATTATTACTATTGACTTTAAAATGGGAAATGTAAAAGACATAAGTGGTGAGAGTGGAGAAGTGACACATAGGTAGAAAAAGATACATGGTTTATAAGGTGCATTTTAATTACAATTTTCACTTTGTAAGCCATTTACTCCAAAACTTAATGGCACACACAACATACACATCATTGTGCTAACAGTTGGGTAAATAGTGCTACTAACTGGCTCTTACAGGTGATAAAATTGAGAGCTGTATAATAGATTTATGGCTAAATAGATTTGAATAGAATAGTTTTCTTGTATGAAAAAAAAATATATATCCCCACATGCACAAACACAATAAAAAATGTATGTCATTACAAGTACATTTACACATGTAATACTTAAAAATACCTAAATATGTGCATGTGCCTATAGATACAGAGAATACGAATTTTTTTTCACACCTTCATTTTCTGTCAATCAAACTGTGTCTGACTCCTAGTGCCTATCCCAACAGGTCGATGGGAAATCCAGTTGAGGGGGGTCTTTTCCCTCACTCCCTTGGTTGTACGGAAGTCTGAGCTTATTTTCGCCTAAGTCGTAATGGCTTCTTGAAATTCACAACTTAATTCCAATACCTTCCTGAGGGGACAAGAATATTTGCAAAGGTGGTGAATGTCCCCTCCCGCCATAGTTCATACTAGGCTCTGTTCTAAGTGGTGCTTTCCAGGTATTACCTCATCCACTCCTAAAACAACAGCGCAAGAGAAGTACTGTTCTGTCCAGGAAAATGAGCCCAGAGCTGGAGTAACTTGCCTAAGGCCTCACAGCTCGTAAATGACAGAAGCAGGATTTGAACCCTGGTGGTCTGGGTTAACATAAGTCTGGTCCAGTCTCAAGGGTCTTGCTGGGGCTTCCCCTCCCCCTCCAGAACTCACAGTTCAAGTCTCTGGGGTCAGGGGTTATAAACACCAGTGAAAATCTTGTTTCTCTTTCCCTAAACTTCTCAGGGCAAATCCAAGGGTAGAAAAAAATTAAAAGGAGTCTCCAAGCTCAGTTCCACTGAGATCTAAGTCTAAGTGCAAGCCCATCTGGCATCAAATGGCAAAGGGCCGTGGCAGCCCCTGAAATCTGAGCTGTCTCTGTGGGGGTCATGAATCTCAACACCTGGGCCGTAGAAACTGTCTCTACTTCCTTAAAAGGGAGTTAGCAGAATGCTGGTAAACAACTGCTGACTAGTGGCTGCTACCCTGGCTAGAAAACCAAAGTTAAGGTTATTCCAGCCAAGGAGGCAATGTCTCCGTTTTCTCATGGCCTTCTTAAGAGGACCTCTGAGTGAAGAAGTTTTAAAATTACTTCCACTCTCAAAAAATGAAAAGAAAAAGGAAAAAGAAGTTCCCAATCATCTCTGCCCAGGTGTTCAGGAAAAAGTAGCAGAGTACTGCAAATGTGTTGTCTCCAGGGGTTCACCGTCACCACACCTCTGGGTGGGGGCACATGCCATCACATCCCACCCAACGGAAGATGTTTCAGCTCTTAAGCCTTCCTCTCAGTACAGGGGAAGCCACCCTTCAAAACACCGACTTCCCCTCTAGAGAAAGCCTTTCTGACGTCCTTAATCATCCCCCTTTGTTTTCCCTAACTGCCTGGGACAAGTACTTAAAGGGTCCAGAGCCCATTTCTTTCCCCAGGGGCAGGCTGGTTCACTCACAAACGGAAAGACTTTAGGCCCCTGGATAGGATTTAACTGTTAACACCACAAACAGGTAAGAAACGGAGCTGTCCATCCTATATATGTGTATACTTTTAATACAATTGGTTTTCTATATTTATAATTCTCAATCACTACAGTGTTTATTTTCCCTAAGGTAACAAATATTTTCATTTTCTGCTGTATTACTATTCTAGCTAAGGTGCTTTTTCTAGGGAAAAAAATTTAAGAGACTCAAATATATTCAGAGATGCTACCTAGCATTTAGTCTCTTGAAAAATGTACATATTAGCACTTAGAAATATAGCATATATTTTTTTTAAAAGATTAGCTGTCTAATTACAGATTTCACACATAATCTGTCAATTGGCTAAATATGTGCTGACTGTCATTAAGCTGTTCAGTGAAAAATGGATAGAGGGCTGGCTTCTGCTCCTCTCGGAAGTACAGGGAGTTGTCTTTTAAAGGAGAGAAATTTAAGAGTAATAACCATATTCTCACTTTTTAAGGTGGCTAAAATAACCCAAAATTCAACTTTCTTTCGAGCCACTAATTTATGCTTTGATAGCAATTGATGTATTTAAAAAAATAGAGATTTACTGGCCCACTTTCAGACTTATTAAATCAGAATCTGAAAGAATTGAGTTTTGAAACGGATTTTTAACACCTTTCTCAATGAGTCTTAAGCCACGAGCATAGCATTTCTCCACAGGAACCTCTGAAACATGAACACAGGTCTTCAGGATTTGGTTCTGTCCTTGGCCAACAACGTGATCTTAGGTTACTCTCTTCATCTCTCTAGATCTTAGTTTCTGTATCTGTAAAGTGATACAGTTGCTCTAGACAATCTCTAAAATCTTTTCCTAATCTATATCCTCTATTGAGTCTATGTAGGACAGTTCAAAAGCTCATGTCTTTGAATCAGATTGAGAATGTCATCATAATAACGTATATTTGAATAGCACTTCTGAGTTTTAAAATGATTCCACTTAATATATCTTATCTGAGCCTGATAGTGTTGAAAAGTAGCAACAACAAGTATTACCCTGGTCTTTTTACAGATGAAAGAACAGGTTCAGGAAAAAATAAAGGGAATTTCTCTAAGGTTAAATAGTAAGTGGAGTGCTAGACCAGAATCTGGTGTTCAGATAATTAGAGTTTTCCATATTTATGTGCATTTTTATCTGACCACAATCAAAGTAACAATATAAAACCAGTACAATCAAAATTTCACTTTCATCTTATATGTTTCCAAGAACTGTAAAAACACAATTTTATTTATCATTTACTTGTAATTATTTTATCGAGGTCATATTGGTTTATTAACATTGTGTAATTTCAGGTATACATTATTATAATTTCAGTTTCTATATAGACTGCACCTTGCTTGCTCCCAAGAGTCTAGTTTTTATCCGTCACCATACACATGAGCCCCTTTACCTCTTTCACTCTCCCCCACACAACCCCTTTCCCTCTGGTAACCACTAATCTGTTCTCTTTATCCATGTGTTTGTTTATCTTCCATATATGAGTGAAATCATATGGTGTTTGTCTTTCTCTGTCTGGTTTATTTTGCTTAACATAATACCCTCAAGGGCCATACATGTTGTTGCAAATGGGAAGATTTTGCCTTTTTATAGGCTGGGTAGTATTCCATTGTATCTCTATATACCTCATCTTCTTTATCTGTTCATCAGTTGATGGGCACTTGGGTTGCTTCCACATCTTGGCTATCATGAATAATGCTGCAATGAGCATAGGAGTACATACATCTCTTTATATTGTTGATTTCAACTTCTTTGGATAAATACCCAGTAGTGGGATAGCTGGATCATAAGGTATTTCTATTTTTAATTTTTTCAAGGAATCTCCATACTGTTTTCCAAGGAGGCTGCACCAGTTTGCATTCCCAATAGCAGTGAATTAGGGTTCCCGTTTCTTCACTTCCTCTCCAACATTTGTTATCTTTTGTAGATTTTTGCATCTATGTTCATCAGTGATATTGGCCTGTAATTTTCCTTCTTTGTCTTGTCCTTGTCTGGTTTTGGTATCAGGGTAATGTTGGCCTCATAGAAAGAGTTAGGAAGCATCTCGTCTTCAATTTTTCAGAATAGTTTGAGAAGGATAGGTATTGAATCTTCCTTGAATGTTTGTAGAATTCTCCAGAGAAGTCATCTGGTCTTGGACTTTACTTTTTTGGGAGGTTTTTGATTACTGTTTCAATCTCTTGTGATTGGTCTTGTGATTTCCCTATTTTTTCTTGATTCAGTTTTGAAGCAAGGGAGGCTGTATGAGTCTAACAATTTATCCATTTCTCCTAGGTTGTCCAATTTGTTGGCATATAGTTTTTCATAGTATTCTCTTAGAATTCTTTGTATTTCTGTGGTATCTGTTGGAATTTCTCCTTTTTAATTTTTAATTTTTAATTTGAGACTTCTCTCTTTTTTTCTTCATGAGTCTGACTAAGGGTTTGTCAGTTTCATTTATCTTCTCAAAGAACGAGCTCTGAGTTTCAATGATTCTTTCTATTTTTTAGTCTCCACTTATTTCTGCTCTCATTTTTATTATTTCTCTCCTTCTGCTGACTTTGGACTTTGTTTTTCTTTCTCTAGTTCTGTTTAGTGTAGTTTAAGATTACTTATTCATGATTTTTCTTGTTTGTTGAGGTAGGCCCGAATTGCTATAAAGTTCCCTCTTAGCACTGCTTTTGCTGCATCCCATAAGAGTTGGTATGATGTGTTTTCATTTTTATTTGTCTCCAGGTATTTTTTGATTTCTCCTTTGATTTCTTCATTGATCCTATAGTTGTTCAGTAGCATGTTGTTTATTCTCCACGTATTTGTCACTTTCCCAGCCTTTTTCTTGTAGTTGATTTCTAGTTTCATAGCATTGTGGTCAGAAATGATGCTTGATGTGATTTCAATCTTCTTAAATTTATTGAGGCTTGCCTTGTTTCCCAACATATGGTCTATCTTTGAGAATGTTCCTTTTGCACTTGAGAAGAATGTGTATTCTGCTCCTTTTGAATGAAATATCTATATACATGTATTAAGTCCATCTGGTCTAATGTTTCATTTAATGCCACTGTTTCCTTGTTGATTTTCTGTCTGGATGATTTGTCCACTGATGTAAGTGGTATGTTGAGATCCCCTACTGTTATTGTGTTGCTGTCAATTTTTCCCTTTAGGTCTGTTAATAGTTGCTTTATATACTTTGGGGCTCCTGTGTTAAGTGCATATATATTCATAAGTGTTACATCATCATGGTGGAATGTCTCTTTTATCATTATATACACCCTCTCTTTGTTTCTCATTATCTTTTTTATCTTGAAGTCTGCTTTGTCTGATATAAGTATGGCAACACCTGCTTTCTTTTGCTTGCCATTTTCTTGGAATATTATCTTCCATCCCTTTACTCTGAGACTATGTTTGTCTTTACAGCTGGGATGTGTTTCCTGCAGGCAGCATATTGTTGGGTCTTGTTTTTTTTTTTTTTTTTTTTTTGTGGGGAAGACCAGCCCTGAGCTAACATCTGTTGCCAATCTTCCCCTTTTGGCTGAGGAAGACTGGCCCTGGGCTAACATCCGCGCTCATCTTCCTCCACTTTATATGGGACGCCGCCACGGCATGGCTGACAGGCAGTGCGTCGGCGGGCGCCCGGGATCCGAACCTGCGAACCTCGGGCTGCCAAGCGCGAACTAAACCGCTGCGCCACCGGGCGGCCCCCGGGTCTTGTTTTTTAATCCATCCAGGCACTCTGTTTCTTTTGCTGGGAGAATTCAATCCATTTACATTCAGAGTAATTACTGATTTTGGGGGCCTAATACTGCCATTTTATCTCTTGTTTTCTGGTTGTTCTATATTTCCATTGTTTCTTTTCCCTTGTATTTCTGACTGCCATTTCAGTTTGTTGGTTTTCTGTGATGGTTTTCCCTTTATTCATGATCTGGGCTCTGCCTCTGATGTTTTGTTTAGTGGTTACCATGAGGTTTGTATAAAAGATCTTATAGCTGGGATAGTCCATTTTCTGATAGCCTCTTGTGTCCACTAGCCTAAGCAGATTCTATTCCTTTCCTCTTCCCCTTCTGAGTTATTATTGTCACAAATTATTATTTTTTGTGTTGTGGGTTTGTGACTAAATTGAAGTGTTTATAGTTATTTTTGATACTTTCTTTCCCTTTATCTTTTATGTCATACTCAAACATTTGCTGAACTATTCTGATGGAGAGCAGCAATCTTCTGATTTTGTCTGTCTCTTTAGCTCCTTGCTCATGGTTTTGTAAACCTTTCTTTTTCATTTCAGATGGGAAGACTCCTTTCAACGTTTCTTGTAACGCTGGCCTAGTGGTGATGAACTCCCTCAGCTTTTGTTTATCTGAGCAAACTGTTATTTCTCCATCGTATCTGAAGGATCATTACACTGGATAGAGTATTCTTGGCTGAAAGTTTTTGTCTTTAAGTATTTTGAATATATCATTCCCTTCTCTCCTCGCCTGTAAAGTTTCTGCCGAGAAATCTGTTGAAAACCTCTGTAGTTTATTTTATTCTGTCTTGCTGCCATTAATATTTTTATTTGTCATTGATTTTTGACAGTTTTAATAGTATATTCCTTGGAAAAGGTCTTTTTGCATTGATGTAGTTAGGAGTTCTATTAGCTTCATCTATTTGTAAGTCCAGTTCTTTCCCCAGGTTTGGGAAGTTGTCAGCTATTATTTCTCTGAACAAGCTGTCTGCTTTCCTCCCTTTCTTCTCCCTCTAATACCTATAATTCTCATGTTGCTTTTCTTAATTAAATCGGATATTTCTTGAAGAATTTCTTCATTTTAAAAAAATCTTAGTTCTCTCTCCTCCTCTACATGAAGCATTTCTATATTCCTATCCTCTAAATCACTAATTCTCCCTTCTATAATATCAGCTCTATTTGTCATGGATTATAGATATTTTTTATCTTATTAATTGTGTTTTTCATATCCAGAATTTCTTTTTCTTTCTTTTCTTTTTTTTTTTAGAGTTTCAATCTCTTTGTTGAAGTATTCCTTCTGCTCATTAATTTTATTCCTGAGCTCATTGAACTGTCTTTCTGACTTTTCTTGTAACTCATTGAGTTTCTTTATGACAACTATTTTGAATTCTCTGTCATTTAGATTGTAATTTTGTTTTACTTCAGGCCAGGTTTCTGAAGACTTGTCATTTTCCTTCTGTTCTTCAGTGTTACTATGGTTGTTCATGGTGTTTGATGAATGGTCCTCTCCTGGAACATCTGTGGTACTATTAGGTTGCAGATTCCACTTGCCACTGCTGGGGGGTGGGCAGGAGCCATGTTTTCTGGTCCTGCCCCATCTGCTGGAAGTTCTTCTGGTAGGGTTCTTCTGTGTTTGCATGGTGGCTGCAGCTGCTTGGAAGGTAATGCATGCATGCATGGGCAGGGCCTCTGTTATCTGCCAGTGGGTCGCTCTCTTGCAGGACAGCTGAGCTTGGTAGGAGAGTGCCCAGCTGGGGTGCTAGGTGAGTGGGGAAGTGCACTTTCTTTCATGCATACCAGCTCTGCACTTGTGGGCAGCTTGGCTGAGCTGCTGCACTTGGTGGGGACTCCTTTGTAGGGGCTGAGCTGTGCCTCTCAGTGGGGAGCATTTCCATGGGCGGGGCTGCCGTGGCACTGTGGGAACTCTTGTGGGCTGCGCTACTACTTTGCACACAGGCCGGGCTGCCCTTGCCTCCTCTTATAATCACACCAGATGCTGTGTGAGGACCTGTGACCTAGATCACTGCCACTAGGGAAGGGGAGGGGTCTGCTCCCTCAGTTCCACTGCTTCCCAGATCCAGTGTCTGCACCTTCAGGTGTATAACTGCATATATCTCTTAGATGTCCTATTGTGCTGTGTAGAAAATCTGTTGGTTAATGAATGTCCATTTAGTTGTAACTTAGAGGGGAGAGACAAAGGGAAAAACTCACTCTGCCATGATGCTGATGTCACTCTCTAAAATCACAATTTTAGAAAGTGCTGATTACGTTTTCAAAACTGGCTTAAAGTATTTAAATTCATATTATGAGTTTTTCTTAACCATTACCCTCCCATTGCCTTGCCTGTTCTTTGGCAGCAAAGACAACACCATGTGCTTTCCAAAACAGTTTCACATTCTTCCCGGACACACAACTAAACTACATTTCTCAGGCTTCTTGCAGATAGGTTTGGACTCTGGACTGAGTTCTGGCTAATGAAATATGAGTATGAGTGATCTACATCACTCCCAATTTCCCCCTCTCTTAATTGGTAATTTATATACTTGTTTCACCATCTTGTAAGTGGTTTCTCTGGAAATTACACATCATCCTTGACTTAATTACCTTCTCCTAAACAAAGGGTGTACCTTAGAAAACTTCTTTAACTCTATTAAATGCTGTTGCTTTTGAATTTTAATATTCCTCTCTCTCTCTCTACATGTATATCTAGATACATACATACACATATACATGAACACATTTATGCATATAAACACATAAGACATTATTATTGTTTTATGTAGTCAATATTCATTTAGATTTACCCACATATTTATCATTTTCATTGATTTTTTTCATTCATTTCTGTAACTGCAAACTTCTCTCTAGGATAATTTTCCTTCTGCCTAAAGAACATCCTTTAGAGTTTCTTTTACATTAGGTCTACTGGTGGCAAAATATATCTGGGTTTTTATTTTATTTTGTGTACAATGTGTTGATTTGATACATTTATAAATTGCAAAATGATTACCACTATAGTATTAGCTACCACCTCCATCCCATCACATAGTCACCATTTCTTTTCTGTGGTAAGAACATTTATGATTTACTCTCTTAGCATCATTCAAGTATAGTATACAGTGCTATTAGCTATAATCATCATGCTGTACATTAGATCCCCAAACTTTGACTAGTATCTTCCCATTTCCTTCACTCCCCACCCCTGGTAACCATCACTCTACTCTCTGTTTCTCTGAGTTTGTTTTTGTTTTTTTTTTGTGGGGAAGACCAGCCCTGAGCTAACATCTGTTGCCAATCCTCCCCTTTTTGCTGAGGAAGACTGGCCCTGGGCTAACATCCGTGCCCATCTTCCTCCACTTTATATGGGACGCCGCCACGGCATGGCTGACAGGCAGTGCGTCGGCGGGCGCCCGGGATCCGAACTCGCAAACCCCGGGCTGCCAAGCGCGGACTAAACCGCTGCGCCACCGGGCGGCCCCTGAGTTTGTTTTTTTTGATTCCACATATAAGTGAAATCATACAGTATTTGTCTTTTTCTGTCTGACTTATTTCACTTAGCCTAATCCCCTCAAGGTCCATCCAAATTGTTACAAACAGTAGGATTTACATCTTTCTCATGGCTGAGTAATATTTCATTTCAAGATACACTATATCTTTCTTATGCATTCATCCATTGACAAACACTTAGTTTGTTTCCACATCTTGGCTATTATGAGTAATGTTGCAATGGGAGTGCAGATATCTCTATGAGATCTTGATTTCAATTTCTTTGGATATGTTACCTGGAGGTGGGATTGCTGGATTATATGATAGTTCTATTTTTAATTTTTTGAGGAATCTCCATACTGTTTTCCATAATGGCTGCACCAATTTACATTCCAACCAATAGTGCACAAATGTTTCCATTGCTTTACACCCTTACCAACTCTTACCTCTCATCTTTTTGATGATAGCATTCTAATAGATATGAGGTGATATCTCATTGTGATTTTGACTTGCATTTCCATGATGATTAGTGATGTTGGGCATCTTTTCATTACCTACTGGCCATCTGTATGTCTTCTTTGGAAAACTTGTCTATTCAATTCCTCTGCCCATTTTTTAATCAGGTTGTTTGTTTGTTTTTTGTTTATTTGCCATTGAGTTGTATTAATTCTTTGTATATTTTGGATATTAACCTTTAGCAGGTATGATTTACAAATATTTTCTCCCATTCGGTTGGTTACCTTTTCATTTTGTTATTTCTTTTGCTGTGCAGAAGTTTTTTAGTTTGATGTCCCACTTATTTATTTTTGGTTTTGATCTCTGTTATTAAAGAATATAGAATTCTAGATTGACTCTTATTTTCTCTTAGCCCTGTGAATATATTTCTCACCTTCTGACTTCCTTCATTACTGTTAGAAATCAACTCTCAATCTGTCATCTTTGAATATAATCTGTCTTTTCTTCTGGCTCCTTTTAAGATTGTTCTCTCTGTCATTCTTTCTTGCCTTTCTTCTTTTGTTGCTTTCAATTTCTCTATTTATCCTTTCTTCGTTTTTTTTAAACTTTCTTTTTTCCTTATTTTTGTGTGTGTTTAAGTGTGGATTTCATCTTGTTTTCCCTACATGGGATTCATCAGACTTCTTGAATCAGTGGTTTGATTTCTTTAATTGGTTTTGGAAAATTTTCAGCCATTACTTTTTTTTTTTTTTACCATTTTTTTATTGCTGTCTTAATAGTTTATAACACTGTGGGGTTTTAGTTGTACATTTTTGTTTGTCCGTCACCTTGTGGATGTAACCCTTCACCCCTTGTGCCCACCCCCCACCCCCCTTCCCCTTGGTAACCACCAATCAGTTCTCTCTGTCCATGTGTTCATTTATATTCCATATATGAGTGAGTTCATGCAGTGTCTGTCCTTCTCTCTCTGGCTTATTTCACTTAACATAATACCCTCTAGGTCCATCCATGTTGTTGCAAATGGGACAATTGTGTCTTTTCTTATGGCTGAGTAGTATTCCAGTGTAAGTATATACCACATCTTCTTTAACCAATCATCAGTCGAGGGACACTTGGGTTGCTTCCACTTCTTGGCTATCGTGAATAATGCTGCAATGAACATAGGGGTGCATAAGCCTCTTGTGATGGTTGATTTCATGTCCATTGGGTAGAGGCCCAAGAGTGGGATTGCTGGATCATACGGTATTTCTATTTTTAATTTTTTGAGGACTCTCCATACTGTTTTCCATAGAGGCTGCGCCAGTTTGCATTCCCACCAGCAGTGAATGAGGGTCCCCGTTTCTCCACAACCTCTCCAGCATTTGTTGTTATTTGTTTTTGTGATTATAGCCATTCTAACGGGTGTAAGGTGATATCTTAGTGTAGTTTTGATTTGCATTTCCCTGATGATTAGTGATGTTGAACATCTTTTCATGTGTCTATTGGCTATCTTATCTCTTCCTTGTAAAAATGTATGTTCATATCCTCTGCCCATTTATGATCGGGTTGTTTGTTTTTTTGTTGCTCAGTTGTATGAGATCTTTATATATTACAGAGATTAATCCCTTGTCGGACAAACGATTTGCGAATATTTTCTCCCAGCTGGTGGGTTGTTTATTCATTTTGATCCTGGTTTCATTTGCCTTGTAGAAGTTCTTTAGTCTGATGAGGTCCCACTTGTTTATTTTTTCTTTTGTTTCCCGTGTCCGAGTAGACATGGAATCTGAAAGGATCTCTTTATGTCCAATCTCAATTAGTGTACTGCCTATATTTTCTTCCAGGAGTTTTATAGTTTCAGGTCTCACTTTCAGGTCCTTGATCCATTTTGAATTGATTTTTGTATATGGCGATAGGAGATGGTCTACTTTCATTCTTTTGCATGTTGCTGTCCAATTGTCTCAGCACCATTTATTGAAGAGACTTCCCTCTCTCCATTGTATGTTCTTTGCTCCTTTGTTGAAGATTAGCGGTCCATAGGTGTGTGGTTTCATTTCTGGGCTTTCAATTCTATTCCATTGATCTGTGTGTCTATTCTTGTACCAGTACCATGCTGTTTTGATTACTATAGCTTTACAGTATATTTTGAAATCAGGGGTTGTGATGCCTCCAGCTTTGTTCTTTTTTTTCAGAATTGCTTTAGCTATTTGGGGTCTTTTTTTGCCCCATACGAATTTCAGTAGTTTTTGTTCTATTATCGTGAAGAATAACATTGGGATTCTGATTGGGATTGCACTGAATTTGTAGATTGCTTTTGGTAGAATGAACATTTTAACTATATTTATTCTTCCAATCCATGTGCATGGAATATTTTTCCACTTCTTTATGTCTTCCTGATTTCTTTCAATAGTGTTTTATAGTTTTCATTGTATAGGTCTTTTACCTCCTTGGTTAAATTTATTCCCAGATATTTTATTCTTTTTGTTGCAATTGTAAATGGGATTGTCTTTTTGAGTTCTCTTTCTGTTGGTTCATTGTTAGTGTATAGAAATGCAATTGATTTTTGTAAGTTGATTTTATACCCTGCCACTTTACTGTAGTTGTTGATTATTTCTAGTAGTTTTCTGATGGAATTTTTTGGGTTTTCTATGTATAAGATCATGTCATCTGCAAATAGTGAGAGTTTCACTTCTTCATTGCCTATTTGGAGTCCTTTTATTCCTTTTTCTTGCCTAATTGCTCTGACCAAAATTTCCAGTACTATGTTGAATAAAAGCGGTGAAAGTGGGCACCCTTGTCTTGTTACTGTCCTCAAAGGAATGTCAGCCATTACCTTTAAGATTATTGTTTCTTTTCCATTTTCTCTTTTATTTTGAAGCTGGGTACCTGAGGATTAATAAATCTTATTGAATACGTATTCAGTAAGAACATGCTTGCCCTTCAACCTTGTTCCTAACACAGACACAGATGAAAAGAAGTTAGTCTTGTTAATTTGCCATTTTCTTTTTTAACCTGAGGGGTGATTCAAAGGTCACAAGCATATATAAGTTTGTTTTGCAGGAGAAAAGGAATGTCTTCAAGGAAGTTACAATCACCAGATAACCAGCCCCCAGCTGCTGTCAAAACCCGGAAGATTCATTGCCCAAGGACTTATCTGAAGTGAAAGAAACATGGATTTCCCCTTTGCTTCTTGGAAACTCCTCCCCCCAAGCCCCTTAACTGTGTAAAGACCCCTTGCTTTCTTCTTTTGTGAAGGTGGATTTGAGAGAACTTATCCTCTCACATTCTTGTTTTGGACAATTCAAATAAATCTTTCTCCATCTCCAAGCACCAGTGCCTCAGCGATTAGCTTATTGCATGTTGGGCACATGAATTTGAGATTAAGGTCAATTCTTTTTGGGACTCCAATGAAACATGCATTAAATGCTTTACCACATTCTCTTTTGGGACTCCAAGTAAGATATGTTAGGCCTTTTACAGCATTTTCTCTCTGCATTCCTTCTTCTGTAGTGTCCTTTCTTTGCCTTTCCATACTTTATTCTGGGTAATGTCTTCTAATTTGTCTTCCATTTCACCAATTCTTTCTTTAAATTACTTTTTATCTGCTGTAAGCCCATTTATTGAGTTATTTTCTTTTTAATTCTTTAAAAAACTTAGTATCACACTACAGATTCAAGCTATATGCAAAATTTTCCATTGTAACTTTTATCTCATAATAAACATAGTTGTTTTATGGTCAATATCAGGAGTTACTTTAGGTCTCTTTCTGTTGCTTATTGCTTCTATTGATTCTTGCTGCACTGTTTTATTTCCTCATGAGATCAGTTATCCTTGATTGTGTGCTGAATGTCATATTTAAAAAATTATTGGTAGAAACAATTTTGGACCAAGGTGATCTTATCTTCCTCCAGAAAGGATTTTCATTTATTCCTGTCAGACACCTAAAGGCACTATCAATCTGACATCACCTTAATCTAGTTTAGGGACTGAGCACTGTTTCATCTCTTAAAACCTGGCTATAGTCAGTCAGAAGTCTAGTTTACTTCTGTGTCACAGTCATGCTGAGGATGATCTTTCAGCCCAAAGACAGTGATGTGTTCCTAACCGTGGTGGGCCCTAGACCCCAACTAGTTTCGTGAGTCAAAAGTTCACCTTGGACTTTCGACTGACTTTCCTTAATTGACAAATGCCCACAGTGATAAAGCAGCCTCAAACATCAGATTTCCTTTCTAATTTTTCATCTTCTCCAAAATTTTAGTTTGACATGTCTTCACACTTGTTAGATCATTATTATTGATATAATAAGTGGCATGGCTTGAAATGAATCCAGCTCTTCTTTGCTTTAAGCCTGTGCTCTTATCCATACTTTCATGCTTTCCTCCAAAATTTGTCCCTCACATACACTTTTCAATGTGTATTTCCAAAATGAATTTCAGGTAATTTTTGTCATCTATATCTACTGCCTATTAAAACTCAACCAAAGGAGAGCATCTATTATGGTTGATTTGAGATAAACAATATTAACCAGAGGCAGACTGATAGAGTGATATAGTAAGCTTTGGCATCAGAGAGACATATGTTTGACCGTAGCTTGACCCTCTAACTGCTTGTGACCTTGAGCAAGTTGCTTATCCTTTCTGAAGCACAGTTCATCTTTCATAAGGACATGTGAGGCTTAGTTTGCCAGACTCATAGATTGTATTCATGTTACCAAAATGTATTTCATTTACTTCAAGACATGAAGAATGCCTTTTGCTTTTGTGTTTCATAATCTTAAAAATATTTGATGACAGGAGCCTACATTGTTTAGTTACCACTATGTAAATACTCTAAATTCAAGTTGTTGGAAACACCATATCGTCTTCCACAAGATCCCATTTATGAATTTTCTTTCGCAGTTTGAAATAGCATCATTGGTTCAATGTGTAGGTTAATGAATTACTTAAAAAGAGGTATATTGGGGGCTGGCTCAATGGTGTACCAGTTAAGTTTGTGTGCTCCACTTTCGCTGCCTGGGACTCACTGGTTCAGATCCTGTGCACAGACTTATGTACTGCTTGTCAAGCCATGGTGACATCCCACATAGAACAACTAGAAGGGTGTACGACTATGACATATAACTATCTACTGGGGCTTTGGGGAGAGAAAAAGGAAATAGGGAGGAAGATTGGCAACAGATGTTAGCTCAGCGCCAGTCTTCCTCAAAAACCACAAAAAAACAAAGGAAAACCCTGAAAGCCTCTTAAAAAAAAAAAAAAAAGAGGAATACATGTGCCACACATAAACAGAAATACCTAACATTTAGGATGGATTAAATGAATTAAAAATTAACTTATTCATATTTATTTTAAAATCAGTCTTTTATTAACATGTCCTTTGGTGAATTTTAGGATAATTTTAAATTACTCAAATTAACAGAAAATCTTGTTTGTGTAATGAAATAGATTTTGTGATTAAAAAAAAAGAGTGAAAGAACTAGTTTATTCCCCAAGCTTTCTGAAGTAGAGAAGATGTAAGTGTTTAGTTCTGCAGAGAAGCTAAGACATGGCTGGAGTTAAAACATAAGGGGGGCGTTCAGTTTCAGGAGGGAGAATCAGTTTCCACTTTGTCGTCTTTAGGTACAATTTCTCCACAACAAGAGAATTGCCAAAAATTCTTGAAGGCACTATTCCTGACTGAATAATAAGTAGTCATCATGGTATATATACACAGTGGAATGCTACTCAGCCGAAAGAAACGATGAAATCCAGCCATTTGTGACAACATGGATGGACACTGAGGGTATTATGCTAAGCGAAATAAGTCAGAGGGAGAAGGTCAAAAACTGTATGAGGGGAAGGGTGGAGTGAGGAGGGCAAAAGGGATGATTAGGCACATGTGTGTGGTGATGGACTGTAATTAGTATTCGGGTGGGGAACATGATGTTATCTGTGCAGAAATAGAAGTATAATGTTGTACACCTGAAATTTATACAATGTTATAAACCAATGTTATTGCAATAAAAAATAAATTAAATACTGAAAAAAAAAATCCACTGCAAAAAAAGAAAAAAGTAGTCATCAGAGCTCAGCCCAAGGGAAAGAGCATCATAGACTGCTGAATGAAAACCATTTTTAGTGATTTGTACCTAGGGTATTTTCACACTATAGCTTCATTTACTGTATACCTGTCTCTGACTTCAAGAGTCCTGAGGAAGACATTCTTCCAAACATGATTTTGAAAATCACTTATTTTTATCCCCCGACTCTTATAAATTTAGGAAACCATGAAGCCCTGAATCTAACATACAAGTTCTACAAAATTCCCTCAAATACTTTATCCACACGTCTTCCGCTCATGCTCCCCATCCCATCTCTCTCTCTCTCTGTCACATACACATAGACACACACACCTTCCCCATTTGACTTGGAAATTCATCCAGGAACTAAGAACAGTGACAGTGTTGGGTACATTTCAGAGCAATGCCAGTGGTGAGATTGGTCCTGTTATTTTGGGTGGGAAGAGGCACTGTCATAGCTACAGCTCTGTCTATGACTTGGGAAGTTGTTCTCTCTTCCTTATTATCCCCTCCCAAACAAAGTCTCCTGGTCCTCTCACCCTACTGAGAATTAGAATAGAAACCTAAGGATTGTACCCTACCAGAGGATCCTCAAATCTAATTTGGTTGTAGCCCAAGAGTGGGAACCAATGCTACTTATTCCTTTAGTCATAATTCATTCATTCACTTAAACTGATTGAGCAGCTTCTTTGTTACAAATATTTTGCTAGGATCTGTGGATGTAGTGTTAAACAAGGCAGACTCATAATCTCATGGAATTTAAAGTCTAGAAAAGAGGTTGGCAAACTTTCTATACAGAGCCTGATAGTAAATATTTTCAGCTTTGAAGCACTACAGTCCCTGTCACAGCTACTCAGCTCTGTTTTGGTAGCATGAAGGCAGCCATAGAACATCATCAATGTATGAGTGTAGCTGTGTTCTAATAGAATCTTATTTATGGACTCTGAAATTAGAATTTTATATAATTTCCATGTATCACAAAATATTATCCTTTCTTTTGATTTTTTTTCAGCCATTTATTTGTGTAAAGACCATTCTTAGTTTGCAGACCATATGAAAACAGGTGGTGGGCCTGATTTGGCCCATGGGTCATGGTTTGCCAATTTCTGGACAAGAAAGAAAGAAAGATATTAAATAATCATTTCAGGCGCTGGCCAGGTGGCATAGTGGTTAAGTTTGCACACTCTGCTTTGGGGGCCTGGGGTTTGTGGTTCAGATCCCGGGTGCAGACCTACACACCGCTTATTAAGCCATGTTGTGGTGGCATCCCACATACAAAATAGAGGAGGATGGGCACAGATGTTAGCTCAGGGCTAATCTTCCTCAGCAAAAAGAAGAAGATTGACAATGGATGTTAGCTCAGGGCTGATCTTCCTCACCAAAATAATAATAATAATAATAATAATAAAATAATAATTCCAATAAATACGTGGGAGTTATTTCACTCATTCAGCCCGATCTGGCTTAGAAGCACTTTCCAAGAAACTTCTTTGGCAATACGTAATTTTTCATTTTTCTGGTCCACCTCTCTACAGTCCACCCGAACGTTTTGCCCTATGTCTATGCCTCATGGAATCTGAAAAACAGCATTAATGTGTGAGTGGTTGAATCACAGTTAGGACTTAAAGCCAGTTATCACAGCATTTTAGATGTACAACATATTTTGATGAAGTATGAGATAATGAGGCTGGATTTGGAATTACACCTTTGTGGAATATTGAAGAGAATAAATTGGATCATTTTCCTATACACTTAGAGAAGTATTTTGGCCTCGGTTTCTTGTTTTTGATTTTTTCAGTTTTGTTTGGTCAGCTATTATTTGTCAGGTATCAGCAGAGCTAGTATTTGAAATGGAGAATTTCTCTAAAACAGACCAAAGAAACAAAAACTACACTATACTACCTTTAAACCAACAATCAGGGGGAAATATGCTCATTTATTTTAATTCCCCTAGTGTTAGTGTTATGCCATAGGCTTTCTGCCCACCTTAAAAGCTGAACATAATGACTCACTGGGCAGGGAAATGAATAGGCTTCATGGTTAACATGAGTCTGCTAAAATGCCTCTTGTGCCCACTTCTCATGACAGGGCCAGCTGCTTTTTGGCAATCAGCAAACTGCAGAAACAATTCAATCCAAAGCAAGTCATCTCTCCAGTGACCAGAGATGGGACTTTCCCTGGGAAATCTCTTTTAGCTATTACGTGTGTTTCTAGCTGTTGTTGTTTTGGATCCTTTGAAGTCATGCTTTTATGCTAAAAATGCCACTGATTATTTTAGTCTTTAAATGATGCAGACTAAGCATGTGTCCTGGAAAACTTTACCAGCTGCCAGGCTAATCTGAAACTCAGCAACCTGAGTTAGGTGATTCTGCTGAACAGAGCTGCTGGGCAGACTGAGTCAGTAGACACAGACTGCAAATATCTTTCTAGAAACAGCTGTCTTCATATGTATCAGGTACTGTGATAGACACAGGCATATTATCTAATTAATCTTTAGAACAAAATATAAAGTAGGAGAGTCATTGAAGTATAGTGATTAAGAGCAGAGACTGTTCTAGACCACCTGGGTTCTAAGACTGGCTCTATCCATTGTAGTTTTGTGACCTTGGACAGGAATTTAATGCTCTGTGCTTCAGTTTCCTCATCTGTACAATGGGGATAACCCCTATAAGGTAGTTGTGATGATTATGGGAGATAGTTTTAAAAGTGCTTAGCACAGAACCTGGTACATGATAAGCACTAAATACAAGCTAGCAACTGTCATCTTCCCTTCACAGATGAGGAACTGAGGGTCACAGTGTTTCCCCGACTTGACCAAATTCACATGGGTAGTAAGTGAGGGAGCTGAGATTTCAATTCAGTCTGACTCAAGAGTCCTTGAATTTAACAACTATATTTTTATCTTCATCACTGTCACCCTCATTATTATTATCTATAATTAATGGTCTCAGCAACAAGCCAAAGGAAATCCTTGCCAGGCATACAATATGGGGTGGGTGCACATGGCTGCAGACAATTATTTTTAGCCACAGTCACAGACAGGAAGAAAAATCACTGTAAGTGTGAGGAACTTTGGATACAAAGTTATCAAGATTTATAACCTACACATTTGTTAACAAAGATTATCCCCTCCCCCAATACCATGGGGATAGATGATTAAAATAGAGTCAAGTCAAATGATTTATTTATTCATGAAAACTATTTACTGAAGTAGAACCACAACTCAACAACAGCAACAATAAAAACTACAATTTTTAACTTGGAACTCTTAAATCAGGGCCCACTGACATCTCGAATATCCCTGAATGGGGTTAAAGTCTGTGAACTCTGAGTAGAGAGGCTACAATCATCATTAGATTTTCACAGGAACCTGTGATCCAAAAAAGGTTTAAGAACCACTGACTTAAACTACAGGCTTTCTTTCCAGTCCAATTACAATGATAGTTTCCCAAAAAGCCTGGTGAGCAACTAGTCCAGTGAGGCCCCCTGTTATTTTCTCTGCTTCCTGACTCTACTCCTGTGCCTGGTCATTCAACAGAGCAGAGACATTTCACTTAGGATAAAAGTACCCAACACAATGCTACATATGTGATAAGCAGTTAGTGAGTGTTAGCTAAATCTAGATTTAAATGCAGTTAGGATACAGTTCAGGAGTTGGTCAACAATAGCTGCACACGTTTTCATAAATAAAGTTTTGTTGGAATATAGCCATGCTCATTAATTTACATATTATCTATGCCCACTTTCTTGTCATAAGGGCAGAGTTGAGCAGTTGTAACAGAACATCAAGGTCTAAAATATTTACTATCTGGCCCTTTAGAGAAAACACTTGCTGACTCTTGATGTAGTTGAAAGAATCTTGGAGTCATAGTCAAGGTGAGCTTGAGGTCTGGCTTTTCCATTACTTGTGTGACCTTGAACAAGTCATTTAATTTTTAAACCTCACTTTTTCATGTATCAAGTGAGATAACTTCTATTCACTTTGCCTATTCTTTATAGTTATCCTCAAGATCAATTGTGATAGTGTATGCAAAAGTAAAATGTACTTTATTAGTTTTATTAGTAGTAAGATCATCATCCCTAAGTTGCCTACACATGGTGACACAGTATTTCTCAGAACAGGATAGAGAAAAATAATTTTAAAAACTAAACACAATGGCAATTACATAATATGCCACAAAACGGTTACTCCTTGTGGAATTTGCCTCCCAAGGCAACTGATGATTGTTAATTTTTGGTCAGAAAAAACAAATATTTCCTAAATAAATTGCCAAATGAAATACTGAATAGAAATAACAAGCCCAAAATACATTTTCTGACTTAAATGTCTGTTCAGTTGAGATTTTATCCTTGATTTTAGGCCTTGTTGTTCATGGCGAGAGACAAGGAAGGGCTGAGATCGTGTGGCTTACGAAATCTGAGCTCTATCTATTTAAGTAGCCTGGAAGAACTTCTCAGCTTCTGAATTTTAAAAAAATGTCTTATATTTGTGACTCTCTTTAATAAATTCTTAAAACTTAAAAAGGAAATGGCATGGCATATGCACCAGTTTTTGTGAAGAAATAAAGAAACGAATGACTTATTCATGACATCACATATCCACTTAATATTCACTTAAGTTAAAGGGAAGGTTCAAAATCCCCTGAAAAAGTTAGATAGCATTCATTCCTTCTTTTCCTACAATTGAAGCATTACTAGAGAAATTAAAAAATAAATATGCATTTTTTTCTCTCTAGTGAATTATAGCATAATATGTTCTCTTTTAGCTTCACTGAAATGGGTGGTTGTTTCTCAAGTGTTTAGTTCTATCAATGATATTATTTGATTTTGGATCAAATAATACTCTGTTACCTTCTTAGAGAGTTGATGGGTTGAAAGAATGTAGTAAAGAATGTAGTAAATTGGAAAGAAATAGACTGAGCCTGAATCCTGCTTCCATTTTGAGAAATTTGTTTATTGGAAGGTAATCATGTGTCTCAAAGAATTGAAGGGAGTGTTGAAGAACCACTCTCAAAAAACGACAGGTGTCAAGTCGGTACTTGAGGGGCCGAGAGGAGGACTCAGTTGAGAGTCTCACGGGGCGCTGCTGCAGTGAGGAACAAGTTCCAAATATTTTTTTGTATTCTCACATTACTCCACTCAGATGCAGGCCCTGGAGGACGAATAGGTGTAGCCTGGCTTGCGTGTGCTATCTCTTGTCTGGGGCAGAGGCAGAGCACTTTGAACTGGGCTTACGCCCAACCTGAGGCCACACTCAATGGGAGACAGCTAGTCACCAAAGGAAATCAGAATGCTGTTGGCAAAAGAAAGGGATATGGAGCCTGGGGGCCCCAAAACAGTGACAAAGATAATCATGCCTGCTTCCTCACGTTGTTAAATATATCAAAGAAGGCAACATATTTAAAATATGTATCACACAGACTTCCACTTTAACATAGTAGCTGAATAGCAGAATCAGTCTAGCCTCTTTAACTAGTAAAAAGCAATAAAAACACGTATCACCATGGACAGGGGGAGAATGGAGTAGGTAGGTGGGGGACTTACTCTCCCTTCAACTCAAGGCACAGCTAGAGTTTTTGCATGAAACAGAAACTACCTCAACACAGCTAGGAAGACATTGCTCACCATACCCTATATTTGCCCCAGTCCCCAAGATCTACGGTATGTACAGCAAGAGTGTAGAGCAGCCATCCTCTTCTGTGTGAGCACTACATTTGAGAAGACTGCAGCACTGGTTTCCACTACCACTGCCATCTTTCTGCATTCATTTAGAAATAGGAAGTCCCCCAAACAACTGGGCAGGACAGGGGTCATGGGCCTCTGAAACAAAATTCTGAGACACAATAACTATAAATTGCATTTTGTTGAATTGGGAAGTTCAGTTCACATAAGCAAGGCATTGTAAGTGGCGGTGAAGGCAGAAAGAACACTTGTAGTCCTACAAATTAGAAATTGTGATTTTTTTCCACTCCATCAATTTATAGTATCAGCGAATCAGCCAATGGGGATAGAAGAGTGAGAGTCACCAGAAATCAAAATTTAGAGAACATTAGCCAGTCTATACTCCAGTTATAGGTCAATAAAGGTGACTTGACCAGCAACAGGCAGGAAGCAGGTAGAACCAGTAATTACTCCATTTCTTTTGCATTTACTGGATTTGGGAAGCTCTCCTTTCATTAACACATAAGGAAAAAGAAATGTGAATGTGGCCTGTGAAAACCATTGCAGAACAAGGCAATTTGCTTTTAGAATTAGTGTGGCGTTGTGTTGAAAGTACTTTATGATTGGGGGTAAAACGTTGGGTACAAAGAGGAAGCTAATCCAGAGGAAACAGAGGCAATGACCTACTGCAGGATCCCCAGGGCATTTCAGAAAATGGTTCAGCATGAAGAGAAAGTTCTGTATCTCATATAAATTAGCATGTGTGGAGATTTATGCAGACTCCACTTTGTACAATCTCCACATCTCTAACAGATCTGTCTGCTTTGCTGACTCTGGCCACCTCTGTTCATTCTTGCCACGGTTCCTGGGCAGGTACTTCAGGATGCCTACTTTACCTGTTCTAGTCATTCTTACCCCAGGCTCTGTGTAGGATTTTATTGGGTTGACTACCAGCACCCCTCAAGTGGTTCCATATGCCAACCCTGGCGTAACTACCCTTTTCCACTGATCCTTTACTGAGGGTTCCAAGTCTTTTCAGACTTTTAATCTGGGTTCCTGTGGCTTTTCCCCCTTGGCTGCTCGTGGCCTAATAGCCTTTCTTCCCCCTGTGGCTCTGTTTCATAGCCCTGCTAGAAAGCAGATGCTCTGGCTCCTTCTGCAACGAACACTGCCAGTTTCATGGCATTTTCTTGCTGCTTTTGGCTGTAACTCTCAACTTTCCAAGGTCCAATTGTAAGACACCATGTGGGACAGACCCAAGAGGAGGGATATGGCGGGTGGGGGAAGGGGATGTTGTGTAGAACATGTGAAATGAGATTGGATTTATTCTTAAGGCATAAGTCAAATTTTCTATCAAATTTTCTATCTATTTTGCATAATTCAGATGTCAATTGGTTAAAAGGAACACTTTCCTATCAGATGGGAAAGATATTTATCATTGGACACTGTCCTTTTAAGAAAGGAAATTTGAGGGCCTGCTTTTGGCGAACGTTCTGTCTTTAATCCTTGCTCCTGCGTGTCTTCCGTTTACCTTCCAGGTGACAGGCAGTTTGCCATCTCCTTGCACGTCACCTTTCAGTTGTTTCCAGCTGCCTCTGCGATGCCCATATCGTGTCCTCGATTTTCCATTTAGAATATGGGCCATTTTACTATTAGCATAGGAAAATCTTTTAATACGCTCTTTTCCCTTTTCCTTCCTCCTCCCGCCCCTCCCCCTAGGCAATGGCCTCTCCTGTGAAAGAGGTCCAGTGGATGGGTCAGCAATTTTAAAAAATGCACGTCAACTGGCCAGACCAGCTGTGAGAAATGATGGTGAATACCCACTGACCCTTTATTGTGAAGCAAAGCGGAGTGAGAGAACCATCACTGAAAGCAATGGGGAGGGTCAAGCCAGAGGGGTGGGCAGCCTTCATGCTGTTAGGTGTACATGTTAGGTATACCCCTTTTCTGTGTTATATCTCTAGACCAGTGGTTCTCAAGTGGGGATGATTTTGCCTTTCAAGGGATGCTTGGCAATGTCTGGAGACATTTTTAGTTGTCACAACTGTGAGGGGGTATGCTCCTGGCATCTAATAGGTAAAGGCAAGGGACGCTGCTAAACATCCTACAATACAGAGGACAGCCCCCATAACAAAGAATTGTTTAACCCAAAATGTTAATAGTGGCAAAGTTAACACACCCTCTGTACCTACAGCTACTTCCAGCCATGATTAGGTCCTGAGAGACTTTATTGCTGGTCCCTTGGGGGGCTTCTTCCCCCTGAATTAGATCTTTTATCTCTCTCCCTTTAAGTGAAACCAGAGTCAGTTCTACAAAGCAAAAAGTAAGTCATTTAACTTCTCAGTGCCACAGTATATTGCTGACTTTCTTTCCTACTAATCCTGGGAGCCTACAATGACTCCTCTTGGTTTCCTGGAGTTAAAAGTGCCTCCTAAGTAGATCAACTCAGATCCCAGCTAGAAAGGAAAGAAAGAGAAAGACATAGAGCATCTCAGAGCTATATGCATATATATTATATTATATATATGTAATTATATAATGTATATTATATTTATAATATATTTATATTATATTTATAATATATATATTATACTTCTTCGGTGCTCCACCTGCCCCACCCTGCCCTGCTGGCCTCATCCTCACCTCTGGTCATTGTTCTTCAATACTGTGTCCCACAAAGCAGATGGAACTCCTCACTGAGGAAAAAGAGGAAAACCTTTCAAAGAGACAGCATGTGACATTTTGAATAAGTTGGCCAGCCATCTCAGGTGCAGAAACTCGCAGGCTACGTGTTGCTCAGTGTTAATGTAATTTCATTGCTTTGGTATTTAGAATACTGTGATCAGCATTTTACATTTATCATTCAGTTCTTCATTAGGCAGAGGTACTATAAAGATGAGGAGAGATGATGTTTATAAATCCCTTTGAGACTTAGATTAAAAAGGTACTGTTTAGAAATGAATGTTCTTCGTAATTATGTTTATGATTCCTACAAGTGGGACTAGTTTTTGGTTATCTGACTCAGGGAGGTGGGGTAGCAGGACATTTGCTTCAAGTGAATGAAGTCCACTGGCTAAGCTACCCCCGTTATTGATGGATGGCTGGCAAAATCATGGGGTGTCGGGTCCGGCTAGTCGTCCAGCCAGGACTCACTGGGCGCCGTGACATGGGACAAGATCTGCAGCCAGAGCACACATGTTCTCTGGAATCTCCAAGAATTTCCTATTTTAATGATTTTGATGACAAGGGTGTAGGGCTAATAACTTATATGTATATATTTTAGCTTGAAAAAAAGATTTTAAAATTCAAACTTGAGGAAAAGCAAAGTAACTTTATCTAATGATAAACTTGTTGGAGAGGCCTATGCCCCAGGACATATAACGCCTTGCCCTCCTTTCCTTCCTCACAAATTTCATTCATCCCCACCTCAACGTCCTCCCAACCAGGTATTATGTAGCCAGGTATGGCTAAATCAATCTCTATAGTGGCTGAAAAAAATATGTGGTTAATTTATATCTATAGAATCTCTGTAGTTTATGGTCATTATTTTACCTTGTTTTTATTGCTCAAGGTCCATCTATTCTCTGTTGATCAATAATGACTGAAATGAGACAGTGTAGTATAATGGAAATAATATTTGATAGGGAGATGAAAACTATGTTCCTGCTTGGCCATTATCTAGCTCTGTGACCTTGGACAAGCCATTCTACTTTGTGACTTAGTTCTCTCACCTGTAATGTGAAGGAGATAGCCTAAAAACTTCTTTGGTGCTTTTCAGATCCAAAATTCAAAATTCTATGACTTTAAACCATGGATGAAATATAAATTTCATAGGGATATGACAGATATTTGTAATTATGACCTTTGAGTAGAAGAAAAATCTTGACATGAACACAAAAAAAATCCCATACCTTGAGATAATTGGTTTCACTTAAATGTTCATCCATTTCTATATCCTCAGCCAGCTCTACATCCGTATTACGTTTACAACATAGTTTGAAGCTATTTGCCATGTGTCCACCAAAGAAAATTTACAGAAGAGAGAGCTTTCTAGAATTTACCCATTTCAATTATAAAAATAAATTATTCTGTTGTATAAAAAGAGGAGAAAATAATGTGAGCTTTACACGAGAAACTTCAAAGTCTAATGGAGGAAGAAGGCAGGATGTGATTCTATTTGTTTAAAACTGTTTAACTTTTTAGGTCCAAGGAGTGATATGAATACCGAAAGGAATGATTTCCAGGAGGAAGAGAAACTTTTGATGGTTGGCCTAATAAAATAAAATGACACATTAGTGAAACTGAATTCCAAGATGACTCCAGCGCTGCTGCACACAGCTGAGCCCCGTAGCTGGATCCCGTCCAGCTCCGATGGCCGCACGCTGTAACCGCCGTGTGTTCCCTGCAAACCAGACCGTTCCTGTGCGCGAAGGACCAGCCGGCTTCCTGGGCCAAGCTGCCATGCAACACACCAGCGATTTGATCTTTCTTGTTTTTCAAGGATATTAAACTCTGGTGCACAGTGTACGTTTGGTCTCGAATTGTCCAGAGCACTGTCACGAATGACTGATTGATGAATGTTTTACCAGAATCAGGTCACATTTTGTCAGGTTGTTTTGTGTCACTGCAAATCACTGCTTTACAATGCAGACCCCTTTTTATGTTTTTTAAGTTTTAAATTTCAAGCAAAAGAATACAGAGCGCAAACACTCTCATTAATAATAATCTGCCTTTAACAATTTACACGCATCAGCTGCCTTTTGATATGGCCTGTGAAAAGCAAAAGCATCATGGGATCTCTTAAAAGAACTGGAAAAGTAAATGTCAGGACTTGTGTTTTTACACTCGGCTAGAGAAATTCCCGCCTCATCTAGAACACCTATGTTTCAACACCTAGTGTTTGCTTTGGAGACTTAGAAAGAGTTAATACAGCTTGTTTGGCATCAGATATCAGTATAATGGGCTTTTACTGAAGTAATTAAAATTTGTTTGTAATTAATACAGATGAATTGGTTTCTGCACAATAATAGTTAGGAGATTAACAAAGGCCACATTTTGGCAACAGGACTATATTCTTTTCCAAGAGCTGTGGGACCTTATCCAATGAATGTCTGTCCAATCCGGCTGATTCTTCAGAGATGCCATATGGCACAGCTATGCATTATGACTTTTTTTCTAAAAGGCAGCCATATGACATAACTGATCTTTAAAACGTTGTCAGAAGGCATTATCTGGGTAGGCTTCGAGCTGCTTTCCAAAAACTTAGCCAGCACAGGGGCTATTAATTATGAGCAAAAGAAATGTGCATGTGTACACTGGAAACTTGGCATTCTTTCCTCTCTAGTCACAGCTGATCATCTCTCAAGTCGTTCTAGCCAGGGAAGTAAGGAGTCTTTTTTATTTTTTTGAACTTCCAACAGTGGAAAAAAAAATATTCTGCTTTAAAACATGTATTCAGCAACTTCATTATAAAATGTCTGTGCACTTGACCCTAACATGCATATATTTTGCCATCTGTACTTTCATCATAGTCACTGATTTTCAAAAAAAGAGTGAAAACATAATGCTATTTATGACCAAAATTTTCAAAACAATGTTTAGGGTACCATTATTGAAAGAAAATGAATTTTCTAGTTGTGGTGGTGGTTGATTTCTAGCCGACATCTATACCCTCTGTACTCAATTTTGGATGGCAGAAAATGTAAATAGCTCAGATATTGTCCTTCTGATTTCCTCAGAAAATTAGTTTGTGAGGGGGGACCATCCATTTTAAACTTTGCATTTTTGTGTGTGTGCTTAGAACAAGTTGGTTGTATTAGTTTCCATTTATAAACACCCTGCTGAAATTTGCAGAACTCCATAGAAGAAGAAGGGGAGTAGAAAAGTCAATAGCATCAGTGGGTTTGATGCAGCTCCAGCTCCAGTGAGAACTGCGTCTGACTTAGTGCTCCCTCCTCCCAACCGACTGCTGCTTTGTATCTGTTCTGATATTGTTTGCTGGGCTTCTCCATTTGGAGCTCAGCTTCAAGGGGTGTAAAAGTAAACTCCCTCAAACTTGTACCTCCACAGTCTTCCTTTTCTCTGTAAATGGCAACTCCATGCTTTTGGCAAATCAGTCCAAGAACCTTGCAATCATCTTTGGCCCCTCTCCTTCCTTTATACCCCCATTTGATCCATCAGCAGATTCTGTGAGCTCTAACTTCAGGATGTATCCTAACTTACCTTACTCCTCGCCGTCCTAGGCACCATCACCTTTCTCCTCTGTTACTGTAATAGCCTCCTGTTTCCCTATTTGTACCTCTCCCTGCCTACAGTCTGTTTCCAGTGATCTCGTCAAAGTAAATGTCAGACAATGTCACTTCCCTGATCAAACTCGTCCAATGGCGTCCCAGCTCTCTGAATAAAAGTCCTCACCAGGCCTACTGGGACCCTACACAATTGAGTCTCTCATTTCTTTTCTCAACTCGCCCCCTACAATCTGCCCTTGGCTCACTCCTGCTCAAACAGGGCATGCATATAGCACGCTCCTCCTGCCTCAAGGCTTCTGCACCTATTTACTCTCTCAGTGGCGTTTGGGGGTAAGCTCCTACTGGCTTGTGACAGCCAATTGTTGAATCGTCAGGAACTGTGCTAGCCAGTTGTTAAAGCAGTAGTAGCTGGAAATCAGCCAAGGTGGGAGTATTTACACCAGGAAAATTGGCAAACTGTAAACATCAGATCTCCTCATCCTGTGGAGACCCTGCTGTTAAACATTTACCAGAATACCACTGATTTCTGTCTTCCTGGGAGGTTCTCTCTTCCTGGAATGTTCTCCTCTGGCACAAGCACCTCCCCTACTACCTCGACTTCTTCAGGTCTTTATGTAAGTCCTTAGGAGTTGAGGCCTCCTCTGTCTACTCTATTTAAAATACAATCACCCTCAGCTGCCTATCTCTAATTCTTTCATTATTTTTCTCCATTAAACTAGTAATTTTTATATTTATTTATATATTTTTAGTTTGTTTTCTGTCTCCCTGCAATAGAATATGGAATGAATGCATAAAAAAGCTAATTAAAACTCTCAGTATAGGGGCCAGCCCAGTGGCGCAGCGGTTTAGTTCGTGTTTGGCAGCCCGGGGTTCGCAGGTTCGGATCCGGGGCGCCGGCTGATGCACTGCTTGTCAGCCACACTGTGGCGGCATCCCATATAAAGTAGAGAAAGATGGGCACGATGTTAGCCCAGGGCCAGTCTTCTTCAGCAAAAAGAGGAGGATTGGCGACGGATGTTAGCTCAGGGCTGGTCTTCCTCACAAAAAACAAAACAAAAAAACCCGCTATCAATATATATTCCACTCTGCCAGTAACCAGTTCATGTCCATCAGAGTTCTACCTCACCATGTAATGCCCGAAGTGCTAATTTTTAAAAAGATTTATTTTGAAATAATTAATATCATTTGAAATAAATTTAATCTCATATGAGTTGCAAGAGTAGTATTAAAAAAGCTTTTGTATACCCTTCACTCAGATTCAGTAGTTGTTAATATTTTGCCACATTTGGTCTATCATCTATCTATCTGTCTATCTGTATCTGTCATCTATTTTTTTTTTTTACCAGAACCATTTGAAGTACTTGCCCACTTCATGATCCATTATCCCTAAATGCTTTAGCTGGAATCTCTTCAGAGAACAGATACTCTCTCTTTTTTAACAGTTTTATTGAGAATAATTGACATACATCACTGTATAAGTTTAAGGCACACAGCGTGATGGTTTGATCTACATATATTGTGGAATGATTACCGCAATAGGTTCAGCTAACATTTATCTTCCCATACAGATACAATAAAAAGAAAATTAAAAAAAGAAAAAATTTTCTTCTTGTGAGGAGAACCCTCAGGATTTATTCTCTTAACAACTTTGCTGTATATCGTACAGCAGTGTTAGCTGTAGTCATCGTGTTGTCCATTACATCCCTCACACGTATTTATCTTACAACTGGAAGTTTGTATCTGTTGACTACCTTCCTCCAGTTCCCCCTCCCGCCTCCCTCCACCTCTGGTAAGCGCAAGATTGATCTCTATTTCTATGAGTTGGTTTTTTTTTAGATTCCACGTAGAAGTGAGATGATATAGTATTTGTCTTTCTCTGTCTGACATATTTCATTTAGCATAATGCCTTCAAGGTCCATCCATGGTCTTGGAACTGGTAAGATTTCCTCAGTTTTTATGGCTTAATAATATTCGATTGTATATATGTATCTTGCCTTCTATTTTTTAATATATTTTATTTATTTTTTTCTTGTGGTAACATTGGTTTATATTATATAAATTTCAGGTGTACATCATTACATTTCCATTTCTGTGTAGATTACATCATGTTCACCACCCAAAGACTAACTACAATCCATCACCACACACATGTTCCTAATTACCCTTTCACCCTCCTCCCTCCCCCCTTCCCCTCTGGTAACCACCAATCCACTCTCCGTCTCTATGTGTTTGTTTGTTGTTGTTGTTATCTTCTGTTTATGAGTGAGATTATACAATATTTGACTTCCTCCCTCTGGCTTATTTTGCTTAGCATAATGCCCTCAGTGTCCATCCATGTTGTCAAAATGGCCACCTTCTTTATGGCTGACTAGTATTCCATTGTGTATATACACCACATCTTCTCTATCCATTCATCCCTTGATGGGCACCTAGGTTGCCTCCAAGTCTTGGCTGTTGTGAACAATGCTGCCACGTACACAGGGGTGCATGTACCTTTATGCATTTGTGTGTTCATGTTCTTTGGATAAACACCCAGCAGTGGAATAGCTGGAGTGTATGGCAGTTGTATTCTTAATTTTTTGAGGAATCTCCATACTGTTTTCCATAGAGGCTGCACCAGTTTGCATTCCCACCAGTAGTGAATTAGGGTTCCAATTTCTCCACAACCTCTCCAACATTTGTTGTTTTTTGTCTTGGTGATTACTTTGACCTCTTTGGTTAAGTTTATTCCTAGGTATTTTGTTCTTTTTGTTGCAGGTGTAAATGGGGTTGTATTCTTAATTTCTCTTTCTGCTTCTTTGTTGTTAGCATATAGAAATGGAACTGATTTTTGTATGTTGATTTTGTATCCTGCAACATTACCATATTCATTTATTATTTCTAAAAGTTTTTACATGGATTCTTTAGGGTTTTTTATATATAAAATTATGTCATCTGCAAATAATCACAGTTTCACATCTTCCTTCCAATTTGGATCCCCTTTATTTCTTTTTCTTACCTGATTGCTCTGGCTAGGACTTCCAGTACCAAGTTAAATGGGAGTGGTGAAAGTGCGCATCCTTGTCTGGTTCTTGTTCTTAGATGGATAGCTTTCAGTTTTTCCATTGAGAATGATATCAGCTGTGGGTTTGTCATATATGGCCTTTATTATGTTGAGGTACTTTCCTTCTATACCCATTTTACTCAGAGTTTTAATCATAAATGGATGCTTGTCAACAGCATATTGTCAAATGCTCTCTCTGCATCTATTGAGATGATCATGTGACTTTTATCCTTCATTATGTTAATGTGGTGTATCATGCTGATTGATTTGCAGATGTTGAAGCATCCCTGCATCCCTGGAATGATTCCCACTTGATCATGGTGTATGATCTTTTTAATGTATTGTTGTATTCGATTTGCTAGTATTTTGTTGAGGATTTTTGCATCAATGTTCATCTGTGATATTGGCCTATAATTTTCTTTTTTGTGTTGTCCTTGTCTGGTTTTGGTATCCGGGTAATGTTGGCTTTGTAAAATGAGTTAAGAAGCTTCCCCTCCTCTTCAGCTTTTTGGAGTAGTTTGAGAAGGATAGGTATTAAGTCTTCTTTGAATGTTTGGTCAAATTCAGCAGGGAAGCTGTCTGGTCCTGGACTTTGATTTTGGGGGAGTTTTGTGATTACTGTTTCAATCTCCTTGCTTGTGATTGGTCTATTCAAATTCTCTATTTCTTCTTGATTCAGTTTTGGAAGGCTGTATAATTCTAAGAATTTATCCCTTTCTTCTAAATCATCCAGTTTGTTGGCGTATAGCTCTCTGTGGTATTCTCTTATAATCTTTTGTATTTCTGAGGTATCTGTTGCAATTTCTCCTCTTTCATTTCTGATTTTATTTATTTGAGCCTTCTCTCTTTTTTTCTTGGTGAGTCTAGCTAAAGGTTTGTCAATTTTGTTTATCTTTGAAAAGAACCAACTCTTAGTTCATTGATTTTTTTTCCTATTGTTTTTTTAGTTTCTATTTCATTTATTTCTGCTCTGATTTTTATTATTTCCCTCCTTCAACTAATTTTGGGCTTTGTTTGTTCTTCTTTTTCCAGTTCCTTTAGGTGCACTGTTAGATTGTTTATTTGAGATTTTTCTTGTTTGTTGTGGTAGGCCTGTATTGCTATAAACTTCCCTCTTAGAGCTGCTTTTGCTGTATCCCATAAAGTTTGGCTTATTGTATTTTCATTTTCATTTGTCTCTGGGTATTTTTTGATTTCTCCTTTGATTTCTTGATTGACCCAATTGTTGTTCAGTAGCATTTTGTTTACTCTCCACGTATTTGTGGCTTTTCCAGTTTTCTTCCTGTAGTTGATTTCTACTTTCATACCATTGTGGTCAGAAAAGATGCTTGGTATTTTTTCAATATTCTTAAATTTATGGAGACTTGTTTTGTGACCTTATATGAGATCTATCCTGGAGAATATGCATGTGTATTTGAAAAGAATGCATATTCTGTGGTTTTTGGATGGAATGTTCTGTATATTTCTACTAAGTCCACCTGGTCTAATGTGTCATTTAAGGCCAATGTTTCCTTATTGATGTTTTGTTTGGATGATCTATCCATTGGTTTAAGTGAAGTGTTAAAGTCCCCTACTATTATTGTGTTGCTGTCTATTTCTCCTTTTATGTCTATTATTAATTGCTTTATATATTTAGGCATGCCTATGTTGGCTGCATAGATAATTTACAAGTGTTATAGCCTCTTGTTGGATTGTTCCCCTGATCATTATGTAGTGCTCTTCTTTATCTCTTGGTACTGTTTTGTTTTAACGTCTATTTTGTCTGGTATAAGCATTGCTACCCCAGCTTTGTTTTCATTGCATTTGCATGGAGTATCTTTTTCCTTCTCTTCACTTTCAGTTTGAGTGTCTTTAGGTCTGAAATGAGTCTCTTGTATGCAGCATATATATAGGTCTTGTTTTTTTATTCAGTTGGCTACCCTATGCCTTTTGATTGGCGCATTTAGTCCATTGACATTTAAAGTAGATATTGATAAGAATGTACTTACTGCCATTTTGTTACTTTTTTCTGGGTGTTTTAGTAGTTCTTCTCTGTTCCTTTCTTCTTTTGCTCTCTTCCCTTGTGGTTCAATGGCTTTCTTCAGTGTTGTGTTTGGGTCCCTTTCTCTTAATTTTTTGTGTATTTATTATAGGTTTCTGGCTTGTGATTACCATGAGGTTCATATATAATAATTTATGTATGTAGCAGTCTATATTAAGTTGTTGGTCTTTTTAGTTTGACCCCTTGTTAAAAGCTCTACTCTTTTACTCCCCTCTTCCCACATTTATGTTTTTGATATCATATCTACGCTCTTTTCTTGTGTGTGTGTATCCATTACCATTATCATGGAAATAGATAATTATAGTACTTTCGTCTTTTGACCTTCATAGGTAGTTGATCTGCTACCTTATTGTATATTCACCTTTACCAGTGATTTTATTGCTTTTTCTTTGATAATTTTCTTATTCCTACTTGTAGTTTTACCTTTCCCACTTAAATAATTCCCTTTAGCATTTCTTGTAAGGCTGATTTCTTGGTGATAAACTCCTGTAGTTTTTGCTTGTCTCGGGAACTTTATCTCTCCTTCCATTCTGAATGATAATCTTGCTGGGTAGAGTATTCTTTGCTGTAGGTTTTTTTTTCCTTTCAGGACTTTAAATATATCATGCCACTCCTTTCTAGCCTGTAAGATTTCTGCTGAGAAGTCAGCTGATAGCCTTATGGGGTTTCCTTTATATGTAACTTATTGCCTTTCTCTTGTGGCTTTTAGGGTTCTCTATCTTTAATTCTTGACATTTTAATTATAATATGTCTTGGTGTGGGCCACCTTGGGTTTATCTTGTTTGGAGCTCTCTGTGCTTCCTGTACCTAGATGTCTGTTTCCTTCTTTAGGTTAAGAAAGTTTTCAGCTATTATTTCTTCAAATAGATTCTCTGCCACTTTGTCTCTCTCTTCTCCTGGGACACCTATAACATGGATGTTAACGTGCTTGATGTTGTCCCAGAGGTCCCTTAGGCTGTCCTCATTCTTTTAAATTCTTTTTTCTTTTATCTGTTCAGCTTGAATGATTTCCTCCAGCCTTTTGTCCAGCTCACTGATCTGTTCTTCTGTATCATCTACTCTGCTATTTAGTCCCTCTAGGGAATGTTTCTTTTCCAGTATTGTATTCTTCATTTCTGATTGGTTCTTTTTTATATTTTCCAATTCTTTGTTGATGTTCTCACTGAGTTCATCCATTCTTCTCCCAAGATCAGTGAGCATTCTTATGACTCTTTGTCAGGTAGATTGTTTAGTTCTGTTTTGTTTAGTTCTTTATCTGGGTTTTTGCCCTGTTCCCTTACTTGGAATGGAAATCCTTTGTCTCCTAATTTTGCCTCTTTCTCTGTGCTTATATCTATGTATTAGGTAGTTCAGTTACATCTCCCAATCTTGGAGAGGTGACCTTATGTAAGAGATGCCTCTGGGGCCCAGCAGTGTGCTTCCTTCTCATCATCTGTTCCAAATGTTCCAGGAATGTCTCACATATGAGCTACCTGTGTCCTTCTGTTGTGGGAGGGTTGTTCTTGCTTCAGGTGCCCCGGGAGTCTAGGCTGTCCTCCTGGCTGGCTGGTTGTAATGCTCAGCTGTTTGTAGCTGCTATGGACCCTTCAGTGACTTTATTGGGTGTTGGGAACCCCAGCACAATTGGCTGCAATGTCTAGTAGCACATTCCTGTTGCAATTTTTCTGTTAAGTGAGTAGGCCCACAGTGTGGCTGGATGCCCAGCTCAGGGGCTTACAATTGCTATAGGCCTCTGGCCTGCAAGGCTGTTGTCAGCTCTCTTAGGGGTGTCGCTGAGTGGGGCCGGCCCCAGGCATGGGAGCACCCAATTGTTTCAGGCTTTCGAGGGTGGGGCTGATCCCCTATGTGGCTGTTTGAGAAGCACAAGTCTTCTGCAGCTGACAGGCCCCACCGCCCATAGGGCCACAGACCCCAACAACACATTCCTGCTCTCTTCATGCACCCTGACCCACTGAAGTAGACCCAATCATCCCATTGCAGAGGGCCCCCACACTCCATCAACACAAGCCTTCCCCACACACATGCCCTGCCCTGCAGAGGTGGACCCACTCACCCATTTGCAGACATTCGAGGCACCCCACCTATGTGGGCCCACAAGTTTCTGAGGACTTGCAGTTGGGTGGGGCCAGTCCGTAGGGTGGGATGCCTGTCCTGGCTGAGCTAGATTAAATTGGTGTTCTAGTGGGTGGGGCAGACCCTGGGCTAACATGCCAGGGGAAGGACTCCAATGGCATCTCCCAGCATCTGTGTCAGCACACCTGTCCTAGGTCACAATAATGGCTGCCACCAATGTCTCAGTCCCTGGAGAGGTCTTACCTCTCACTGAGATGCCTCCAGAGACTATCAGTGTGACTCTTTTCACCAAAGGACCGTGCACCTTTCTTTCTGGTGATTTTAGGTTGCTTTCTAAAATGGTTGAATTTGTGCATGGGCCCTTCAAGAGCAGGCTTTTTTCCTCTTATATCTGATAGCTTTTCTGGGGGTATTCCCCATTGCAGTTAATATCCACAAAGCCAGGTATTATGACACTTGTCTCAGTTGTGCTGAGTCTAAATGCTGCTTATCATGGCAATGGTCTCCTGCTCAGATCCCTCACTCCTCCATTGGAAGTGTTTGTACCTTAAGAATGCTCCCATCCAGCCATGACTGTCATGGCTTGAAGGTTTTATTTTTTTCTCTAGAAAGGAATTTTTCCCTCTTCCACCTCAGTCAGGACTGTACCTCATTACGGTAGTTCTTTTTATCCAGTTTTCAGTTCTCTCTCAGGGGTAATTGTTCCAAGAGTAGTTGTAAATTTGTTTTGTCCATGGGAGAAGGTGAGTTCAGAGCCTGCCTCCACCACCATCTTGACACTGTCTTGGTTTTTATCAGTACACTTTCTCCAGTAGAAACAAAATCAGCATGACAATTCCCATATGATAACTTCTTTATCCATTCATCCATCAATGGACACTTATGTCGTTTCCATATCTTGGCTATTGTAAATAATGTGTTATTAACATGGGGGTGCAGATATCACTTTAGGTTAGTGTTTTCATTTTATTTGGGTATATTCCCAGAAGTAGAATTGCTGGGTCATATTGTAGTTCTATTTTTAATTTTTTGAGGATCCTCCATGTTGTTTTCCATAGTAGTTGTACCAACCTACAATCCCACCAACAGTGCACAAGGATAAGCTTTTCTCCACATCCATGTCAGCATTTATCTCCTGTCTTTTTGATGATGGCCATTCTAACAGGCATGAGGTGAAGAGATATTCTTTTATATAACCACGGGATTATGGTCAACCTCAGGAAATTTAGCACTGATACAATATGATTATTTATTATACACTTCATATTTAAATTTTGCCAACTGTTCCCAAAATGTTTTCTTAACAATTTCTTCTCTCCCATTCAGCATCTAATTTAGCAACATGAATTGTATTTAGATTTGTCTCTTTGTCCTTAAAACAGGACATCAAAAGCAGTCCTGAAACAGCTTCTCAGCCTTTGTCTTTTGTGACCTTTCAGAAGAGCATAGGCCAGTCATCAATACAGACTGTCCTTGAGTTTGCACTTGTCTGATATGTACTCATGATTAGAATCAGAGCATATATTTTCTGAGAAAGACCTCGTCCATATATTATGACCTTCTCACTGCATCACAGCAGAAGGCATACAATGGCAGTTTCTGTCACTATTGAGGATGCTTTGATTGATTGATTAAGGTGTTGTCTGCCAGGTTTCTCCACTATGGAGTTATCATTTTTCTCTTTGTAACTAATAAGTAATCTATAAAGAGATACTTTAAAACTATATAAATACCTTGTTCCTCTTCAAACTTTTATCCAATTGTTTTACAATCTACTGATGAGTCTTGCTTCAATAAATTATTTTATGATGGTGGCAAAATGGTGATTAGTAAAATTCTCTTATTTCTTCTACATGTATTATTTGGCATTCTATTGTAATGAAGACCTTTTGTTTCCCTTTATTTATTATAAGTCTTAACTAATGGATTCTCACTTTATTTGATTGGTTATAATCTACTATTGTTATTATTTATTTTGATCTAAAATTGTCCCAGATTTGGTTGGTGGGAGCCCCTTAAAATTGACTCTTATGTCCCTTTGACAAGCCTCATCTTTCTCTGAAGCAGTTCCTCACATTATAGTGTAACAGGATTTTCTAAGGCTCATCTTGTACTTTTCTGTCCCAGCCCTGGAATCAGCCATTTTTCAAAGAAGCTCCTTTTAGTGGAGAATGAATTCACAAACCAGGGTATGAGCCTTGGGTGTTTTCACTGATTCTAAGCTATCATTTCTTCTAGGTCTTTTTAGCAGACAGAATTCGGGGGGAAAAAGGAACTGCATATGAATCATAAATATGTGTGTGTATGTAGATATGTATGTGTATGTATATATGTAGTGTGTATGTGTGTGAAGATACACACACATGTTGCACCAAGATTTTGGAACACCTTATACCTATGTGTGTGTCTAAGTGTGTATGAGTAAAATTATGAGTTAATGATAACTCTAATGCCAAATTAACAGCATAGGGTTCTTCCTTATTTTCCACCGTTACATGTTTGTATCTTTCTTGTCTTACAGCGAAAACACTATCTCTTAAGAATATTAACATACTCACTCATTTGATCAATCTTACAATACATATTAAAAATCGTTTCAGAATTACTACACACATATTGGTATGAAAACAAAGAACAAACCTTGTAGGTAGAGTTCAAGATTGTTTGAAGTTCTTTTTGATTTTTATAATGAAGATTTATAATTAAAGCACTGTGTTCAAAAGCTCCTTGGTTTAGCTATTTTTTAAAACTCCTTTGAAGTGGTTATATTATTTATTTGAAATATAGTTAGGTTCCTTTATTTCTGTTTTGTGTACTTTGACATTGTTTTCACCAATCCATGTTGATTTAATTTAAAATTTTGAGTATGTAAAACAATAACATGATTCCAAAAGTCCAAACTATACAAAAAGGACACTCAGAGAACTGTTGCTCCCTCTGCTATTCCTTTCACCCCATTCCCAACTACCCTTTGTAAAAAATCAGTTTCATTAGTTTCTGATTGATTCTTCTTGTTTTTCATTTGTTTGTTTGCAAAAGTAAACAAATACAGGGGTATGTTTTTAATTCTCCCTTCTTCCTTAAACAAAAGGTAGCATGTTCTATATGTACTCTTGCAATTTTTTTCAACAATATATCCCAGAAATCACTCCAACTCAGTTCACATAGGTCTTCCTCACTCTTTCTCTCTCTCTTTTTTTTGCTGAGGAAGATTTGCCCTGAGCTAACATCTCTGCTAATCTTCCTCTATTTTGTATGTGGGTCACCACCACAGCATGGCTGCCAACAAGTGGTATAGGTCCATGCCTAGGAACCAAATCTGGGCTGCTGAAGTGGAGCATGCCATACTTAACCACTAAGCCATGGGACAGGCCCCTCATTCTCTCTTTTTTTAAATAGCTGCATGATACTTCTTGGAGTATATGAATGATAGTTTATTTAACCAATCTACTGTATATGGGCATTTAGATTGTTTCCAATATTTTGTAATTACAAATAATGTTGCAATGATGAAGTGCTAAATTTTGAGGATAAGTTTTCTTATTTTAAGATCATTGATAAAATGTGAATAAGCTTGAAAGCCATAACTCTTTGAAGTTGTTTTCAGTCATTGATATCACCCTGTGAATGCATGATAGAATACATTCTTTCATGGTAGAGACATAAGGCAGACAGTAGCACATTCCTTTGAGCGTGTTGTATGTATAGGCCTGTGTGCGTGTGTAGCAGTAGGCAGGAATCCACTGAGAGGAGATTGAGGGCAGAAAAGGGCAGCTGTTAAGGCAAATTTCTTCTACTTTCAAGCTGAATTTAAGTCCAATTTGTGCTTGATATTTTATTCATTTAACAGATGCTTAGAGGGAACTTGCCCTTTGTTAGGTGCTACTCAAAACACTGGAATAGAACAGTGGACAAGTTAGACAAAGGCCACATCCTCATAGAGTTTCCATTCTACTGTGGACACAGACCATAAACAAGTACACTAATGAATAAATATATAATTTCACACAGATCTATTTATGAAAAAGACAAAGTGATTTAGAGGAAGGAGGGGAACATTATTTTAGGTAGGGTGCTGGAGAAGAGCAAAGAGTTGAATGATGTGAAAAAATATAAGCAAAAGAAAAAAACTTGAGAAAGGTCATTTCAGACAAAGAAAACAACCACGGCAAAGCCACTGGCTTTGAGATAGAATGCTCTTGGCAGGTTATAGAAACTTGAAGCCAGGTGAAGGAGATGAGGGGTCTGTGGGGAGGCAGGTGAATGATCATTTAGGGTAAAGATTTGGATTTTGTTTTAAAAGTATTGGTAAGCCATTGGAAGGTTCTAAGTAGCATGATCTGATTTTATTTTATTTTTTAAGATCATCTTGGCTGCCATGTGGAGAAAAACTGCAAGGGACAAAAGTGGGAGCAGGGATACCATCACTGTAGTCTAGGTCAAAGAAATGGTGGCTTGGACTAGGGTGGGCACAGTGTAGGTAGTTAGGAATAACCATATTTAAGATAAATTCATAAGATAGAGCGCATAGAACTTGCTAATGGATTGTAGAGAGTGAGGGAGAGAAATTAAAGATGACTTCTACATTTTATCTTAATCAAGTCTAGGGAATGATACAATTGTGCTCTTTCACAAGCCCTTGGAGATCTAGCCCAGTCTAATAGCTTTATGTCTTCATGATGCCTCTTAGTTAAAGCCCCGTCAAATCATTCCCTCCTTGCTAAAGATAAAGAGTTTCCTGAAAATAAGTGGGAGTGTTGTGGGCAGAGGGAAATATGTGAGCTATGACAACTGACAAGAACAAAATTCTCTTAAAAATGAGCTATGACAAAAACCAAGCCAGTTTGTAATGATTCAGTAATTAATTCTTTCAGTCTTTTTTTCCCATTCATCTTGTGAATATTCAATGCCAGTGAGTACTGAGAACAAGAGTCCTCAACTTGATAATCTATTTTATGAAGGTTGACTATTCCTTCTTCAGAGTTTGACCTAAAGAAAAAAAAGCAATAAAAAATTAAAATATGATTTTAAAAAAGAATTTAATTGACTAATAATAACCATTCCTGGTAAAAGCTTAGAAAAATATCAGAATTTCCTTGCTTTCATAGCAAATATTTATAATGGTTACAGTAATTGAAGATGGATGCCAGATTACCTTTAAGTAATTTAAATATGAAATATTAGTGCTCATTGATATACATGTTTATTCTAGTGTATATATTCAGGTTGGATTGTATGCAGGACAGATCATGAACTAAAGTAGTGGTTCTCAAAGTGTGGTCCCTGGACTAGCAGCATCAGCATCACCTGTGAGGTGTTAGAAATGCAAATTTGGGGGCCTCATCCTAGGCCTATTAAATCAGAAACTTGGGGAAGGGGGGATATAAGGGAATAGTAATCTGTGTTATAAAACAAGCACTCCCTGTAGTTCTGATGCTTGATAAAGTTTGAGGACTACTGGACTAAAGGATGTGTTTTTGATTTATTTAATTAGTACACTTTCATTGATGAGTTAATATATACCTGGTACTCTCCTAGGTACTAGGATATAACAGTAAACAAGGAAAACTAGGTCCCTCCCCACAAGGAGTAAGTATATTGTATCAGCTGGGTCTAATCAGAGAAAAACTAACTGCTTTAAATATTCAGAACAGCAGAAATTTAATACAGAAATTGATTACACAGGAAACAGAAGAGCTGTGAGGACAACAGACAATAATGAGGCAGGCCAGAGATAAGTAACAGTAAGAAGTCACTATTACCCCTGGGCTGGAGGACACAGGGAAATGGTGTTATCAGAGTTCAGGGGCCAAGGTAAACAGGCAGGTCTGTCTGGAAGTAGCTGGAGACACAAAGGAATGGCAAGTGCTGCTACAGACCTGAGGCCACTTGGGTAGAGCGGGATGGGGAGATATATCCTGGCTTCTTTCTTCCTTTCACCCTCCCACCAGTACCTCCCACTGTCCAAGCCCAGTAGGAAGCCCACTGGCGTGGGACCTGGGATATGTGTCTACAGGTGATGGTCCAGTGATATAGAGCAAAGCAGAGAAGGCTGGAGAACGAGGAGGGCAAACAAACATGCATGAACATTCTAGGTGATTCAGAGTATTACTTGAATCCTCTACCTAGACAGTGCTTTGCATTTGTAACTTGCAGATAGAAGTTGAGAAATATTTTAAACTTGTACAATATATGAGAAGTCTGAGTAAATTAAAAATAAAGAGTATCACAGAGAAAATGAAAGTTCCAATTTATTTTTTATTCTGTCATTGTAATACATCTGTATTCTATCCTAAATGAATGAGATATTTAGCATGAAAAGATGTTCACGTGCAAATAGAATAGGTGGATTAATTATACCACATTTACTATCAATTCATTTTTTAATACTGACTACAGTGATTTAAGCTTTCAAAAAGCTAAGCACTCACACAAATCATGTCTCCAGAGACTGTGTGCTTTGTGCTGATCAATAATTATTCTTTTAATTATGGAGATATAGGAAAAATTAGGCCATTTATAATTCTGCATGCATAAGAACAACTCTTCAAAGCTGAAAATATCTTTCTGTTTAGCTTGGCTTAATGCTCTGGAAGATGATTAGACCCCATCCTCAATTAATCTTTTGGCAAGTACTATTTTCTTATTTTCCTACCACGTATATTTTGATTTTGAAACAATAAAAACCAAAAATCACTATAAACCTAAATTATTTTCCTATTGGTTTTCTATCTACCCATAAAACATTTTTTTCTGAAGGGATTTTTCATTCATTCAACAAATAGTGCACACTTATCTAGTGCAAAATATTGTGGGGAATAAAAATACTTTTAGTAAGAATGAAGCTTGTGTACAGAAACAGTCTTCAAGCCTGGTTTTGAACAACCTGCTGTTCAGATAGACTACATTTGTTATACTTGTGACCTTACTTTAATTAGTTAAATTGTCTAAGTCGATTTCTTTCTTTGTAAAATGGGGTCGATCATGTCTATCTCACAAAGAGATATGCGAATTAAGAACAAAATGTGTTTTTATATATCTACTGTTGTGCTTGGAACACAGTGAGCACAATAAATGTTAGTCCCCTTCCTAAATTTTCTGCACGCTTTCCCTCTCCCTAGATAATTTCATTCATTGATATTTGTTGTCTAAAGCCACCTCACTCCTTCTGTACCTTTTTCATAATCTTCCTATATTTTTCACTATCAGGATAACTGACCAACATTGGCAGCTAATCCTGATGGACAGAAAAGCTCTCTTTCTCACTCATGTTCTCCTTTGACATTGGCTTCATTCATTATTGAGGATCTGCTATGTTCCAAGCACTCTTCTGATGGGTCTAAGTTCTACTAAAACAGATAAGATATTTTTCCTCATTCAATTAAAAAGGTATTTCAACAATTATTTACTCAGTGTATACTACAAAAAAGTCTTTGCCCCCATGGGATTGATGGACTCCAATTAGCAAAGACCAACAACTGACAAATTAACAACCAATTATAACAAATGCATGGAGTGATAAGAACTTTGAAGACAAATAAAGCAGGATGAAGGGACTGTGGGAAAGAGTCTGAAAACATGACTCTTGGGCAGAAAGCAGAATGAAATGAGAGAATGAGCACCATGAGTGTCTGCAAGAAGAGAAGCTGCAGGCAGTGAGGAAGCCAAGTGACATGCCTAAATGCCAGGGCAGGGCTAGCATGCTGAACAGTAGAGGCTGGTGAGAAAGAAGAGTGAGTGAGGGCAGGGTGAGGAGATGAGAACTGAAAGGTAGTAGGGCCAGTTCCCACTGGGCTTGGTAAGTAGAGTGCCAAGGTGAGCATTCTATTTTCCATTCTTTGAGAGATGGGAAGTGGAGGAGTGGTATTTCTGACTTTTGTTTCCAAAAGATCCCTCTGGCTTCTTGGTGGAGGATAGGCTGTAAGAAGCAGGAGTGGAAGCAGGGACACAGAGCCAGTGGCTTGGACTGTCTTGGTAGTGCTAAAAGTGGTGTAAAGGAAGCAGATTCTGCATATATTTTCTGGGTGGAGCCAATAGAATTTGCTGAAAATTGTATATGGGAGGTGAGTGAAAGAGAGAAGTCAAGTGTGACTTTAAAGGTTTTGATTTGAGCAACTGGAAAAACTCCCTGGTGGTGTGAAGACTCTGGTGAGAGAGAAAGGCAGTGAACAAATAAACCTAGGTGAATTGCAGTTACAAACTTGATGGGTGTTGAAGGGGGCGGGGGATCAGGGACACTTTGCCAGGAATTAGCATTTAAGCTGAGATCTGAAGGATGAGCGAGAGCTGGGTGAAGTGTGAGTCTTCAGGGTTGGGATGGGTTTAGGGGTGGCAGTGGAGGGCATGAATTTCAACATATGCAAAGACCTTGGGAAAGAAAAGAGCTTTATAACACATCTGAATGTTGTGTAGATTCAACTGAAGAACGCAGCCTGGCTTGTTCATTTGTATCTCCTCTACTGATGCACAATTTTTGCCTAAGTCCACATATACCAAAGACCTTTTGTTTGTTTGTTTGTTTCTCATTCAGCAAAATTCCAGTTATAAGTTCTGGTTATATAGCTCTTCTATTTTAAAAACATTATAATTTTTACTGTGAGAAATAAAATAAAGTTCAAAGAAGAATAAAATACTCATATGCTCACCATCCAGAATCAATAGCTATGAACCATATTAGTTTCCAGTCATTCTTTTAAAGAAAAAAAAAATTACAGGAGAGTGATGTCAGCATCATGGTGGAGTGAGTTGTTCCCTCTGTCTCTCCCCTCCAAGTTTCAGCTAAATGGACATTCATTAACTGACCAAGGACATAACATAGGACCACTGAGAGATCCACACAGCTATACATTTAAAGGTAGGTGGACTGGACCTCCAGGAAGCAGTGGAACTAGGTGAGAAGACCCCTCTTCCTCCCCAGCCACAGAAATCTGAGTCACGGATCCTCACACAGTGGCCAGAGCAACTGTGAGTGGAGGGGGGGGGCAGCCTGGTCCATGCACAAATGCTTTCAGAGTGGTAGACTGTCCCGTGGGAGCAACCACCATGCAGTGACGGCCCTGCCAATGTGAACGCTCCCTGCTAAGTGGTGGCAGCTTAACTTCCATGGAGGCATCCCACTTGCCAAGTACAGCAACTCAAACAGACCCAGCTGCTGAACACAGCTGCCCTGTTCTAGCAAGGGCAATCCACTGAGCAGCTGGGGCCAACCTGTGTGAATGCAGAGTGGACTGACTGGTACAACTACCAGCAGATGGGACAGAATAACAAAACACAGCTCCTGCTCCCCTCTAGCAGTGTCAGGTAGAATCTGTGACCTGATACTACCACAGATGTGCTGGCAGAGTATCCATACATCAAATACCACGAAGAACTATAGTAACACTGCAGAACAGAAGGAAAATGGCAAGTTTCCAGAAACCAAACCTGAAGTCACAGAAGATAACAATCCAAGTGAGAGAGAATTCAAAATAATTGTCATAAAGAAACTTGAGGAGTTACAAGAAAACTCAGAAAGACAGTCCAATGAGGTCAGGGATAAAATTAATGAACAGAAGGAACTTCACCAAAGAGATTGAAGCCCTTAAAAAAAAACTATACAGAAATTCTGGATATGAAGAACATAATTAATGAGATAAAAAATAATCTAGAATCCTTAAAAAGATAGAGCAGATATTATGGAGGATAGAATTTGTGATGGAAATATAGAAATGCTTCAGGGAGAAGAGGAGCGAGAACTAAGATTTAAAAAAAAAATGAAGAAATTCTTTGAGAAATATCTGACTTCATTAGGAAAAGTAACAAGGATTATAGGTATTTCAGAGGGAGAAAAGAGCAGAGAGCTTGTTCAAAGAAATAATATCTGAGAACTTCCCAAACCTGGGGAAGGAACTGGACATGTAAATACATAAAACCAGTAGAACTCCTAGTTACATCAATGCAAAGAGACCTTCACCAAGGACTATACTATTAAAACTCTCAAAAGTCAATGACAAAGAAAAAAATATTAAGGGAAGCAAAAGCAAAGAAAATAACCTACCAAGGAACCCCTATCAGGCTTTCAGCGGATTTCTCAGGAGAAACCTTACATTCCAGGAGAGAATGGAATGATATATTCAAAATACTGAAAGACAAAAACTTTCAGCCAAGAATACTCTGTCCATGGAAATTAACCCTCGGATTTGATGGAGAAATAATAGCTTTCCCAGATAAACAAAAACTGAGGGAGTTCATTGTAACTAGGCCTGTCTTATAAGAAATGATGAAAGGAACCCTCCTACCTGAAACAAAAAGACAAAGGGGTACAAAGCTTTGAGCAAGCAGAGAAAGAGAGACAAAATCAGAAAATTACATCTCTCTATCAGAATAGTTTAGTAAATGCTTAACTATATCATAAAAGGAAAAAAGAAGGAAAGCATCAAAAATAACTATAAACACTTCAATTTAGTCACAAACTCACAATACATAAAAGAATAATTTGTGACAACAATAACTCAGAAGGGGAAGAGGAAAGAGATGAAACCTGCTTAGGCTAATGGAGATAAGAGGCTAATAGAAAATGGACTATCTCATCTATGAGATCTTTTATATAAACCTCACGATAACCACTAAACAAAAAATCAGAGCAGAGCTACAATTCATAAATAAAGAGAAAACCAACAAACTGAAATGACAGTCAGAAATACAAGGGAAAAGAAACAATGGAAATATAGAACAACCAGAAAACAAGAGATAAAATGGTAGTATTAGGCCCTCAAAATCAATAATTACTCTAAATTTAAATGAATTGAATTCTCCAATCAAAAGACACAGAATTGCTGGGTGGATTGAAAAACAAGACCCAATAATATCTTGCCTCCAGGAACACATCTCAGCTCTAAGGAGAAACAGAGGCTCAGAGTGAAGGGATGGAAGATGATACTCCAAGGAAATGGCAAGCAAGGAAGCTGGTGTTGCCATACTTAGACAAAGCAGACTTCAAACAAAAAAAGATAATGAGAGACAAAGGGGGACAGTATACAATGAAAAAAGGGACATTCCACCAAAAGGATGGAACACTTATAAATATATATGCATCCAACACAGGAGCACCAAAATATATAAAGCAACTATTAACAGACCTAAAGGGAGAAATTAACAGCAACACCATAATAGTACAACACAACACCCCACTTACATCAGTGGACAGATCATTCAGACAGAAAGTCAACAAGGAAACAATGGCCTTAAATGAAACATTAGACCAGATGGACTTACTAGATATATATATATACTGATATGTCTATCTATCTATCTCTATATAAAGAACATTCCATCCAAAAACAGCAGAATACACCTTCTTCTCAAGTGCACATGGAACATTCTCAAAGATAGACCATATATTGGGAAACAAGGCAAGCCTCAACAAATTTAAGAAGAATGAAATCATATCAAGCATCTTTTCTGACCATAATGCCATGGAACTAGAAATCAACTACACGAAAAAAGGCTGGGAAAGTGACAGAGATGTGGAGACTAAACAACATGCTACTGAACAACCATTGGATCAATGAAGAAATCAAAGGAGAAATGAAAAAATACCTGGAAACAAATGAAAATGAAAACACAACATAGCAAATCTTATGGGATGCAGCAAAAGCAGTGCCAAGAGGGAACTTTATAGCAATACAGGTGGACCTCAACAAACAAGAAAAATCACAAATAAATAATCTTAAAGTACACATAACGGAACTAGAGAAAGAAGAACAAACAAAGCCCAAAGTCAGCAGAAGGAGGGAAATAATAAAAATGAGAGCAGAAATAAATGAAATAGAGACTAAAAAATGATAGAAAGGATCAATGACACTCAGAGCTTGTTCTTTGAGAAAATAAACAAAATTGACAGACAGCCAAACTCACTAAGAAAAAAGAGAAGCCTCAAATAAAAACTTAAAATTGAAAGAGGAGAAATTACAACCTATACCACAGACTTATAAAGGATTCTAAGAGAACACTATGAAAAACTATATGCCAACAAATTGGACAACCTAGGAGAAATGGATAAATTGTTAGACTCATACAACCTCCCTTGCTTCAAAACTGAATCAAGAAAAAATAGGGAATCTGAGTAGACCAATCACAAGAGATTGAAACAATAATCAAAAACCTCCCAAAAAAGAAAAGTCCAGGACCAGATGGCTTCTCTGGAGAATTCTACAAACATTCAAGGAAGATTTAATACCTATCCTTCTCAAACTCTTCCAAAAAATTGAAGAAGACTGGACGCTTCCTAATTCTTTCTATGATGCCAACACTACCCTGATACCAAAACCAGATAAGAACAACACAAAGAAGGAAAATTACAGGCCAATATCACTGATGAACACAGATGCAAAAATCCTCAACAAAATATTAGTAAATTGAATACAGCAATACATCAAAAAGATCATACACCATGATTAAGTGGGATTTATACCAGGGATGCATGGATGGTTCAACACCTGCAAATCAATCAATGTGATACACCATATTAACAAAATGAGAAATAAAAGTCACATGATCTCAGTAGATGCAGAGAAAGATTTGACAAGATCCAGCTTCTTTTTATGACAAAAACTCTCAATAAAATGGGTATGGAAGGAAAATACCTCAACATTATAAAGGCCATATAAGACAATCCCACAGCCAACATCATACTTAATGCTGAGAAAATGAAATCCATCCCTCTGAGAACAGGAACAAGACAAGCGGGCCCACTCTCACCACTCCTATTCAACATAGTACTGGAGGTTTTGGCCAGAGAAATTAGGCAAGAAAAAGAAACAAAAGGGATCCAAATTGGAAAGGAAGAAGTAAAACTCTTGCTGTTTGCAGACAACATGATTCTATATATAGAAAACCATAAAGAATCCACCAGAAAGCTATTAGAAATAATCACCAACTATAGCAAAGTTGCAGGGTACAAAATCAACTTACAAAAATCAGTTGCATTTCTATACTCTCATAATGAAATAGCACAAGGAGAAGTCAAGAATACGACAACATTTACAATCACAACAAAAAGAATAAAATATCTAGGAATAAATTTAACCATGTAGGTGAAAAACGTGTACACTGAAAACTGTAAAACAGTATTGAAAGAAATCAAAGACATGAAGAAATGGAAAGATATTCCATACTCATGGATTGGAAGAATAAACATAGCTAAAATGCCCATATTACCTAATAGAATCTACAGTCAATGCAATCTCAGTCAGAATCCCAATGACATTTTTCCGGGAAACAGAACAAAGAATCCTAAAATTTGTATGTAACAACAAAAAACTCCAAATAGCCAAAGCAATCCTGAAAGAAAAGAACAAATCTGGAGGCATCACAATCCAGACTTCAGAATATACTACAAATCTATAGTAATCAAAACAGCATGGTACTGGCCGAAAAACAGACATACATCAATGGAATAGAATTGAAAGCCCAGAAATAAAACCACACATCTATGGATAGCCAATGTTTGACAAAAGAGCCAAGAACATACAATGGAGAAAGGAAGTCTCTTCAATAAATGGTGTTGGGAAAACAGGACAGCCATGTGCAAAGAATGAAAGTATACCACTACCTTACTCTATACTCAAAAATTAATGCAAAATGGATTAAAGACTTGAATATAAGACCTGAAACCATAAAACTGTTAGAAGAAAATATAGGCAGTACACTCTTTGACATCAGTCATAGCAGTATCTTTTCTAATAGCACATCTACTCAGCAAGGGAAACAAAAGAAAAAATAAACAAATGGCACTTCATCAGATTAAAAACTTTCTGCAAGGCAAAGGAAACCATGAACAAAATGAAAAGACAACCCACCAACTGGGAGAAAATATTTGCAAATCAGATATCTGACAAAGGGTTCATTTCCAAAATATATAAAGATCTCATGCAGCTCAACAACAAAAAAAGCCCCATCAATAAATAGGCAGAGGATATGAACAGACATTTTTCAAAGAAGATATACCAATGGCCAACAGGCACATGAAAAGATGTTCAACATCACTAATTATTAGGGAAATGCAAATCAAAACTACCATGAGACGTCACCTTACACCTGTCAGAATGGCTACAATTAGCAGGATAATATGTAACAAATGTTGGAAGGAATGTGGAGAAAATGGAACCCTCATATGCTGCTGATGGGAATGTAAACTGGCACAACCAGTACGGAAAACTGTATGGAGATTTCTCAAAAAGTTAAAAATGGAAATACCATATGACCAGCTATTCCACTACTGGGTATTTATCCCAAGAAGTTGAAATCAACAGTATAAAGAGATGTATGCACCCCTATGTTCATTGCAGCATTATTCACAACAGCCAAGACATGGAACCAACCCAGGTGCCCATCAACTGATGGCTGGACAAAGAAGATGAGGTATATATATACAACTGAATACTACCTAGCCTATAAAAAGACAAAATCATCCCATTTGCAACAACACATAGGGACCTTGAGGGTATGTTTAAGTGAAATAAGCCAGACAGAGAAAGACAAGCACTGCGTGATTTCAATCATATGTGGAAGATTAACATATGGACAAAGAGAACAGATTAGTGGTTACCAGAGGGGAAAGGGATGGGGGTGGTGGAAGGGGTAAAGGGGCTCAAATGTATGGTGACAGATAAAAAGTAGACTCTTGGGAGTGAGCACAATGCAATCTATACAGAAGCTGATATATAATAATGTATACCTGAAATTACAGAATTTTGTAAACCAATATGACCTCAATAAAATAATTTTAAAAAGAGCTAGTCATATTTTAAATTTTCTTTGTTTGTTTGAAATTGTGAGTATAATTATGTTAGGACACTTACTAAAGTCTCCTTCTTAGTGATGTACAATGTTAATTTCCACAAAAGAAAAAGAAAAGAAACAAGAAATTACATATAAAGCCAAGTTGTCTTTTACCAACATCCACATCGTTCATCTCCCTCTTTGCCCTCAACAAAAGCAAACATTCTCTGATATGATTGGATGCTTTTCCTTCCAATTAACTTTATATGTTTTTACATGCACCTATATAACCATGTCTATTCTATAGAACAATTGAGTGTTTGTGGGGTTTTTTTTTTTTTTTTTGAGTGAGGGAGATGGGCCCTGAGCCAACAGATGTGCCCATCCTCCTCTGTTTTGTATGTGGGACGCTGCCTCAGCATGGCTTGACAAGTGGTGCCTATGTCCGTGCCCGGGATCCGAACCTGCTAACGCTGGGGCACTGAAGTGGAGCATGTGAACTTAACTACTACGCCACTGGGCTGGCCCCAATTGAGTGGTTTTGCTTTTATAGGTTTGTTTATCTAAAATTTACACCAATATTATACTGCATGTACTATTCAGCATCTTTTTCATTTCATTCTTTTAGTTTATTTTACTACTTGATTTCTTGGTTTACTCTCTCTTTATTGACTTCCTGCTATAGGAAATGAGGATATATCTGTTTTCTCCCCTAATCCTTGCCACACATAGCATCCTTCCCATTCCCCTATTAAATGCAAATTTTTATTTGCATTTCATATTTTTATTATTATGATTATGTAAATGCTATTCATAACTGACCATAGGGTAAACTATATGTATTTTTTCTTTCCTGTACACGTTTTGCTTTCCCTTGAGTTTATAATTGTCTTTTTTGTTTGTTTACTTAATTTTTTGTATACTTATGAATCTAACTACATATTCTCATCCAGTTGTCTAATCTCATGGTTCAGGCACTTCAGGTGTTCTGTCTGTTTCACTTTTGGTGAGAAGGAGATCTCTTTGGTGTGGAGATCTTTGACTGCTCAGCTGGCTGGTGGTCTCTACATTTGGTGTAGACTTGATATTCTGGGACCACCTTTCACCATCACTCTAGGAGTTCCTTTCACCTCCCTGCTCCTGTGTGTACCTGTCTCCCTGCATTCCCCATCCTCTTCTTTTTTATTACTCCCTTCTTGGGATGCTGCCATTCTTTTGTAGCATTGTGAGAAAGAATGCATAGGCGACATATTTTTGATACCTTATATGCTTTATTCTAGCCACACACTTGTTACAGGTGTTTGGGATCCTTTTTGCTCCCCTGAAATACTGGAAGCTCTGTGAGGGCAGGGATTCTTGTACTCATCTTTGTGGCCCCTATAGGGCCAAGCCCAGCTGAATAATTGAAAATAAGAACAAATAGGTGAATTTTATAAAGTGTACTCTGTGCCTATCAATATTATGTGTTTGGACACAAATTGTGAAACTTGAACTGTCATAGAGTTATTTCCAAATATCATGGTGACCAACTATACAGATATTTGAGGTTTTTAGCATTCGTGTGAACATTTGATGTTATGCAGTCACCTGGGCACATTGTTAGATTTTATTTGAAGGTTGATAATTTCCATTTAGGTGCATCTAATATACATATATATATGAAATAAAAATAAATTATATAAAATAAACTATATAATGTAATTATATATATAAAATGTAATTATATATAATATGCAATTATATATGTGTCAATGCCATTCCTGTCAAACATTTTTACTATGTTTTATTGTAAAATATATTTAACTAAATTTACATCTAATAATATTTTGAAGATCAATACTTAATGTAGAAATTGGTAAATCTATGGCAATCCATGTCCGATGGGGCTGAGGAGGGGAACAGGTTGAGCTTCACAGGGCAACAATGATGAAAAGATTTGTGCTCTTAAGATTTTAGTGTTTTCAATATGAAGTCAGTACGAATGTGTGTTGTATGGAAATGATTGCATATGGTCAATATGGGATACTATAAGAGTCAAAGCAATTATATATATAGCAATTAAAATTATAATAATAACCAAAATTTATTGGGTTATCAGTATTTGCTGGCACTGTTCTAAGTGCTTTACATATATTAACTTATTGTTTTTTTCAGTTCTCATAAAAATAATGAATTAAATACTACTACTTTCCCCTTTTTCATATATGAGGCATAGGGAGGTTAGGCAAAGAGTTCAGATTTACATGGTGTTAAGTGGTCCGGCTGGGAACTGAACCAAAGCAGCCTGACTCTAGAAACAGGACTCCTAACTGCTGGGCACTACTGCCCATGCTGGACTCAGTCTTTGTGGTTTTGGAATGAGAACCTGATTTAGATTTAGAGGATTTAGATTTGGGTTCAAATCTCAACTGTCACTTATTGACTTTGTAAACTTGCCTTCAGTACACAAAAACTTATGCTAAACAGATGGGAATAAATAGTATGAATTTCTACCAAAAATTTACTGTGGCAGTAAAATGATAGCACAGTGTTTAATTATGACTTTGAAATTCATCTCATTAGAATAAAATATATGATTCTGTACTCAAGCACCAGTATATTTAAAAACCAGTATTTTAAAATAATAATTGACAATCAAAATAGGAACGCATCCATGTCCTTATAAAACTAGCATTTATTCACTTCTTTTTAGGAGTTGAGAGAGAGACAGGATTCACAGACAACCAATTAACAGTCTAACAGGACCAGAACAATCACAAAATTAATTACCTACGATTATCACACAAAGAAGGTGATTCCATTCCTGAGTGACAAAAAGAAAAGTATCCAGTGAAGACAAAAAAGCACCAGCAGCATAAACTGATAACAAACAAGGTTACCCGTGGTTAAATTAGAAGTAGCACACTTGAGCTTCTGTTTTCACAATAACATTAGAATAATTCATTTTCCATTTTCTTAAGCATCAGTGTGTCTCTTCAAGGAGCACATAGTTATCATTAAATCTTTGTTTTGTTTTTTTCTCACTACATTTTATAAACATCCTTTGCTAGAGAAAAATATAAAAGAAACAATCTAGTGACTTTGAAGGTGATAGACACTGATGGGCAACTGAATCACATCGGAGGTACAATTGATATCTTTCCAACTCCTACTCATCATTTCAGATTCAGCCTAAACACCACTTTTGTTGGGAGCTTTTTGTAGCTTCCTTGATTATTAGGTGCCTCATAAAATTACGCTCTCAGAGCACCCTGTACTTCCACTTTCATAGAACTTAAAATCACATCAACTCACTAGCTTAACGATTTGTATGGACTGTCACCTTCTCCATAACCGTGCACCACGTTGACTTGGTCAGTGCTTTATTCAATGCCTGGCATTTAGAATGCTTTAAAAAAATTAGTTGTGTATTTGAGACATTATCCTAATTTGATATACACTTTTTCTTTCCTCATTCTCCTTTCCCCCCTCATCTCCAGACCCTCTCATGGAGTACTCTTAATACTCTTCAAAATAGCAGAAGGGAGAAAATAAATCATGAAAAGCTTTCATCTCTAGACATTACCTCATCACTGACACAACACTTTCCTTGAAGATGTGTCACCTCCAAGCAACTTGTTTATCACTATATTGCATTTACCAAGGGTCAGCTATGATAAAAACACTATCATTGCTGTCAGCATTTTATATTTCATTTTATAAGTCTAGTACTCCAGAGGTTTCTTCTTTGGTATTTTTCCTATAAATAAAGTGCACTGTCACTTGGTGACTCATGTGACTTGGTTATTTTTTCTTTGGTTACCTACTGAGTATTAGAATCTGGTCATATAAATAAAGTTATAAACCAATGTTACCTCAAGAAAAATATATTTAAAAAAGGTGAATAAAGGGATGGAATTCAGACTTTTAGCAAAGTCATACAGTAAAGAAATAGCAGCAAAAAATGTTAAAATAGGGATAAATTTCTTTGCTCCATATTTATCAAGGGAGAAGTGAAATAGTTGTCTGCACTTTTTCTTCTCACTTTCTTCCTTCTCGCTCTCTCTTGGGCTTGCTTTCATCAGGCTTTTGTCCATACCACTCCAGTTAAATGGTGCTTGCCTAGATCACTAAGGACTTCTGACATGACCAAATTCAGTAGTCAATTCTCAGTCTGCATTTTACCTGAACTTCTTGGCCTTTGGCAAAAATAATTCCTGAAACCTCTACTTGACCTAGCTTTTGGGCCACCATTAAGATACCATGAACAGATGGCCCCTTTTAGACCTCACTCTTATATACCAGTTCCATTTATCCAAGTGCCTACCTGACTTTTCCACTTAGATGGTCCCAAACTGAACTCACAGCTTTCTGTTAGAAGTCTACTTCTCTGCCATGTTCCCCACTTCAGTTAGTCATAAACCTTGGAGTCATCCTTTGCTCCTCTCATTTTTTCATATGTCCTTACCCCAGCAAATCCTGTTGGGTGTGTCTGCAAAATATTTTTTGAATCTAATCTTTGATCGCCACCTCTACCAAGCTCCTTGGTCCAAGCCAATGTCATCTCTTAGAGATTACTGCAATAGCTTCCCAACTGGTCTTACTCCCCTTCTCTCTACCCACTTCTGCCCACCCAGTCTATTCTCATAGCATCCAGAGTGATTCTTTAAAAGTGTAAACCACATTTCACTCCCCAATTCAAAATTCTTCCCCTGGCTTCCTTTAAATAAAATCCAAGTCCTAACAATGATCTAGAAGGCCATATGTGATCTCATATCTACCATTTTGACCTAATTTCTCCCACTCTTTTCATTCATTTTGTTTCAGCTACTACTCCTCAAACACATCATACTCACTCATTTCTCAAAGCCTTTGCGTTTGTTGTTCTTTCTCCTGGAATGCTCTCTATTCGACTATTCAGAGTGCCCACTTGCTCACTTCATTTAGATCTCTGCTCAGACATCACTTTCCTACCTAAAATAGCACCTATTTGTCATTCTTTATCTCCATTAGCAGCTTTAATTATCTTCATGGTACTTATTAATGCTTGACACTGTATTATACTTTCTCATACGTTTGTTTGATGGTTTCTTATTTCCCCGATTAAATGTAAGCTCTATGATAGCAAAGATTTTATTTTGGTTACTGCATCATCAGTACCTAGAACAGGATCTGACAAGAGAGTAGGGGCTAAATATTTATTGAATGAATAGGTGAAGAAATTTACAGAATCTTAGAAATGGTGGCAGTGTAATATACCAAAGAAAATGTATATCAAAGAAAATATAAGTGCCTTCATTCAGCAAACATATTTGAGTGTCTACTATGTATCTGACACTGTGCTGAGTGCTGGGACTATAAAGATGTGTGAAAAAAGATTCCTGTCTTCTGAGTTCCATTAGATTCCAGAGTGATAAACATGGAAACTTACATGTCAATCAAGAACCAGGGACACAGTGTTCCCCTTGGGATTTCTTACACTGATGTTTCAATTTTGTCCCTTTATTCATACTGGAATTATAGATCTTCATAGTAGATTGTTCAACCCACAGTCAGTCAGGATGAAATCAGGCATCTTATTTTTCCCTCACATGACAACGATGCCACTTGAGGTTCTAGATTCTGTGAATGCATGTAGGGTAGAGACAGTGTTTCTAATCATTTTCTTTAGAAATATGTTCATAACATCATTGATTAATCAATTCACTTTGCTATCATAGAGTTATTATGCATCCAGATCTTAATTTAAAATAGAGATAAACAAATGGCCAAACAAGATGCTTCAATATAGCATCTACATGAAGATGGTCTATATAATTGGCGGACCTGCTGTCTTAGTTGTCTTAGACTGTTATAAACAAAATATCAGTTTGGGTGACTTAAAAAACAGAAATTTATTTCTCATAGTTCTGAAGGCTGAGCAGTCCAAGATCAAGGTTCCAGCCAACTTGGTTCCTGGTGAGGACTCTTCCTGGCTTGCAGATTTTCTCACTATGTCTTCACGTGGCCTTTCCTTAATGTGTGCAAGTGGGGAGAGAGAGAGAGAAAGCAATCTCTCTCTTCCTCTTCTCATATGGGTACTAATCCCATCAGGAAGGCCTCAACCTCATGACCTAATCTAACCCTAATTACCTTCCAAAGGCCCATCTCCAAATACCATCACATTGGGGGTTAGAGATTCAATATATGAATTTTGGGGGGACACAAACATTCAGTCTGTGACACCATCTAGCCTGATAAATAATGCTTATTGTATTAAGTAGGAACTATAGGTGTGCTGGTCGATGGAGAAAGGGCAGGAAGACAGGACCTGGTGAGCCAAGAAGAGCCTGGGAAGAAGGGGTAAGAGTTGAAGTCTGTACAGTCTCCCCAGGTTCAGAGAGCTTGAGGTCAGGGTTCTGGCAGGAGTCTAGCACAGGAAATTGTGGTAAGTCAGAGGGTAAGATTTTAGGAAGATAGAAAATGCCAGCACAAATGAGAAAAGGAGTTGTGTTTTGAAACAAAGATAGTATCTTGTGCAGCAAATCTTTTACATGCATTCTATTCAGATGCAGGGAAGTCTGTCTCCCAAGTGGCCAGTTCAATTCCTGAAAGTAGAAGCTAAGTCACATAAAGGATGAGTGGCAAATTACTCAGGCTTGAGTGAGGGTCTGGGAACAGAAGCAAAGGCAAAAATGGATAATTCTTACCTGAGCTATAGCTGAATAGATTACAATTTATTTATTGTATTTTCAAGCAACATTTATACTTTCAGACTCCATCAGCATCTCAAACATCCCAGCCATTAACCCAAAGTCAGAAACTATCTTGTAAGGGAAAACTATGCTAAAGACTCAGGAACTAGGAGAAGGAAAAGGTTTATGATACTTCTCCTTTTTTCTTATTTATTTTGGCATTAAAAAACTATAGAGAAAATTGCTCTCATCTCTGTTTATTCTAGAACTCCTGCAGATTAGGAATGTGGTTTTAAGCAAACTATTAATTTTAACACAATTATATTTCAATAAAGCATTCTTGATTTCCTATGGAGTTTATTACAGTGGGGGGTTTACTTGAATTAAAAATAGTTTTGTGGAGCCATTTGTCCTACTTTATAATACACTAAATTATATGATAGAATGCAAACAGAGTGAGAAAAATCTTAAAAGTAATTCATCCATTCCATCTTTGAATCTCCTTTGCAATATCCTTGTCACATAATCACCCATTCTTGTGCTTGAACACCTCCAGTAATAGACAACTCACTTTCTTTTTTTAAAAAAAACAGCCCTTTATTTATTTATTTAATTTTTTCGAGGAAGACTGGCCCTGAGCTAACATCTGTTGCCAATCTTCTTCCTTTTTTTGCTTTTTTTTATCCCCAAAGCCCCAGTAGATAGTTGTATGTCATAGTTGTGCATCCTTCTAGTTGCTCTACATGGGATGCCGCCTCAGCTTGGCTTGATGAGTGGTGCGTCGGTCCGCGCCCAGGATCCGAACCGGCGAACCCCGGGCTGCTGAAGCAGAGCACGTGAACTTAACCACTACACCGCCGGGCCGGCCCCGACAACTCACTTTCTTAAAAGGCAGATCATTTTATTTTTTGGGCAACCTGGGAATTGTACAAAGTTCTTTCTTATGTTGAGTCAAAAGTTATCTGGAGCTTTCACCTAAGAACAGTTCTCATCATTGTAGAAGTGGTAACATCACCCTGGGTACTTGCTCTGACATGTCCTTCTCCTCTGCTCCTTCCTCCAATTTTCCATTTTTCCTTTATTTTTGTTTGTTATTTTACATACCTGACTTTTGAGTTAAACAAAAAGGGAAATTTTGGACTATTTAGAAATGAAGGTAATAATAGTTCCATATCAAAAACTATAAGCTATACCCTAAGGGTTATGTGGAAAAAGAACACTCTAAATGAATTTATTAAAAAAAAAATAGGGAGATGATGTCAAGATGGTGGCATAGGAAGACTCTGAACTCACCTCATCCCACAGATACAACAAATTTACAACTACTCTTGGAACAATAACCCCTGAGAGAGAACTGAAAACTGGATAAAAAGAACCCCCACAACAAGGGACAGTGCTGAGGTGGGAGATGGAGAAATTCCTTTCTGGAGAGAAAAACAGCCACCTTCTAGCCACGGCACTTCACAGCCAGCTGGGAGCAACCTTAAGGTATGAAGCCTACAACGGAGGAGTGGGGGATCTGAGTGGGGGAGTGTTACTACAATAAGCAGCTTTTGGACTCAGCACAACCAAGACAAGTATCATAATACCTGGCTTTGTGGGCTATTAACTACAACAGGGAATACCCCCAGAAAAACTATCAGACATAAAGGAAAAAAAACCTTGCTCTTAAAAGGCCCATGCACAAATTCACCCATTTCAGAAAGCAACCTAAAATCACCAGAAAGAAAGGTGCACAGTCCTTTGGTGAAAAGAACTCACCTGATAGGCTCTGGGTGCATCTCAGTGAGAGGTGAGACCTCCCCAGGGACTGAGACTTTGGTGGCAGCCATTGTTGTGAACTAGGACAGGTGTGCTGACACAGATGTTGGCAGATGCCACTGAAGTTCTCCCCCTGGCCTCTTAGCAAAGGGGTCTGCCCCACCCACTAGAGCACAGATTTAATCAAGCTCAGCCAGGACAGGCAGCCCACCCCAGGGACTGGCCCCACCCAAGAGCAAGTCCTTGGGCAACTTGTGGGACCGCATAGGTGGGGTGCTCAGAATCTCTGCAAACGGGCGAGTGGGTCCACCTCTGCAGGGTAAGGCATGTGCAAGAGGTGGGCCTGCATTTGTGTAGTGTGTGGGGCCTCTGTAGTGGGGTGACTGGGTCCACTTCAGGGAGTCAGGGCACACACATGGGGTGGGACTGTGTTGACTGTGTGTGAGGCCCCATGGGCCATGGGGCTTGTCACTTGCAGAAGACTTGTGCTTCTCATGCTGGGGCCTACTCACTTAACAGAAAAACTGCAACAGGAATGTGTTACTAGACCTTGCAGTCAACTGTGCTGGGGTACCCACACCCAATAAAGAGACTGAAGTCCTACAACAACCACACACAGCTGAGCATTACAACCAGCCAGCCAGGGGGACAGCCTAGACTCCCCAGGCACCTGAGGCAAGAACAGCCCTGCCACAACAGAAGGACATAGATAACTCACACAGGGGACACTCCTGAAACATTTGGGACTGGTGATGAGAGGGAGGCACACTGTTGAGCCTCATAAGGCATCACTTACATAAGGTCACCTCTCCAAGATTGGGAGATGTAGCTGACCTACCTAATACATAGATTTAAGCACAGAAAACGAGGAGAAAAAGGAATTCTGTTCCAAATAAGGCAACAGGGCAAAACCTCAGAAAAAGAACTAAATGAAACATAACTAAACAATATACCTGACAAAGAGTTCAAACAAAAAGTCATAAGGATGCTCACTGATCTTGGGAGAAGAATGGATAATCTCGGTGAGAACTTCAACAAAAAATTGGAAATATAAAAAAGAACCAATCTGAAATGAAGAATACAACACTGGAAATGAAACATTCCCTGGAGGGACTCAATAGCAGAGTAGATGATACAGAAGAACAGATCAGTGAGCTGGACAAAAGATTGGAGGAAATCATCCAAGCTGAACAGATAAAAGAAAAAAGAATTAAAAAGAATGAGGACAGTCTAAGGGACCTCTGGGACAACATCAAGCACATTAACATCCATGTTATAGGTGTCCCAGAAGGAGAAGAGAGAGACAAAGGGGCAGAGGATCTATTTGAAGAAATAATAGCTGAAAACTTTCTTAACCTAAAGACATGATTTTACATATAGAAAACCCTAAAGAATCCACCAAGAAACTTTTAGAAATAATAAATTAATACGGTAATGTTGCAGGATACAAAATCAACATACAAAAATCACTTCTGTTTCTATACACTAACAACAAAGAAGCAGAAAGCGAAATTAAGAATACAATCCCATTTACAATCGCAACAAAAAGAACAAAATACCTAGGAATAAACTTAGCCAAAGAGATGAAAGAACTGTACACTGAAAACTATGAAACATTGTTGAAAGAAATAGAAGACACAAAGAAATGGAAAGATATTTCATGATCATGGATTGGAAGAATTGACATAGTTAAAATGCCCATAGTTCCTAAAGCAATTTACAGATTCAATGCAATCCCTATCAAAGTTCCAATGATATTTTTTACAGAACTAGAACAAAGTAATTCTAAAATTTATATGGAACAACAAAAGACCCTGAATAGCCAAAAGAATCCTGAGAAAAAAGAACAAAACTGGAGGTATCACGATCCCTGATTTCAAAATATGCTGCAAAGCTATAGTAACCAAAACAGCATGGCGCTGGCACAAAAACAGACACAGAGATCAATGTAACAGAATCAAGAGCCCATAAATAAACCCACACATCTATGGACAGCTAATTTTCAACACGGGAGCCAAGAACACGTGATGGAGAAGGAAATTCTCTTCAATAAATGGTGTTGGGAAAATTGGACAGCCACATGTCAAAGAATGAAAGTAGACCATTATCTTACACCATACACAAAAATTAACTCAAAATGAATTAAAGACTTGAATGTCAGACCTGAAATCATGAGACTTCTAGAAGAAAACATAGGCAGTATGCTCTTTGATATTGGTCTTAGCAGCATGTTTTCCAGTACCATGTCTGATGGGGCAAGGGAAACAATAGAAAAAATAAACAATCGGACTACATAAAACTAAAATGCTTCTGCACAGCAAAGGAAACTGTTCACAAAATGAAAAGACAACCTAACAATTGGGAGAAGATATTTGCAAACCTTATATCTGATAAGGGGTTAATCTCCAAAATATATAAAGAGCTCATACAACTCAACAACAAAAAACTAAGAACCCAGCTGAAAAATGGGCAAAAGATCTGAACAGACATTTCTCTAAAGAAGATATACAGATGGCCAACAGGCACATGAAAAGATGTTCAACATCACTAATTGTCAGGGAAATGCAAATCAAAACTACAATGAGATATCACCTCACACCCTCAGAATGGCTATAATTAACAAGATAGGAAACAACAAGTGTTGGAGAGGATGTGGAGAGAAGGGAACTCTCAGACACTGCTGCTGGGAATGCAAACTCGTTCAATCACTATGGAAAACAGTATGGAGATTCCTCAAAAACTAAGACTAGAACTACCATATGATTCAGCTATTCCACTGCTGGGTATTTATCCAAAGAACATGAAAACACAAATGCACAAAGATATATGCACACCTGTGTTCATTGCAGCATTGTTCACAATAGCCAGACTTGGAAGCAACCTAGGTGCCCATCAAGGGATGAATGGATAAAGATATTGTATATATACACAATGGAATACTACTCAGCCATAAAAAAGGATGAAATCTGGTCATTTTTGACAACATGGATGGATCTTGAGGGTATTATGCCATGCGAAATAAGCCAGAAGGAGAAAGTCAAATATTGTATGATCTCACTTGTAAATAGAAGATAACAACAACAAACAAACACACAGAGACAGAGATTGGATTGGTGGTTACCAGAGGGGAAGGGGGGAGGAAGGAGGGCAAAATGGCTGATTAGGCACATGTGTGTTTTGATGGATTGTAATTAGTCTTTGTGTGGTGACCATCATGTAATCTACACAGAAATCGAAATATGATGTACACCCAAAATTTATGTAACGTTGTAAACCAATGTTACCACAAAAAGGAAAAAAACTAATGTAGGTTGAAAATAAATGAGTTAAGTATTTCACTCAAGAAGCTAGATAAAATCCAACAAAATATATCTAATATGTAAAAGACAGAAATGAATGAATGTAAAAATAGAAATTAATGAAATAAATAAAACAGAAATTATATTTGATCAATAAAATCCCCACTTTCTTTTTAAGATCAATACAGTAAAGAAACTTTTTGTAAGTCTCTTATAATATAATGAGTGTGAAAGACATTGGGATGGAAAAGGGACATAACTAGACATTTTAAAAAAAATTATGAGATAATATATGTATACATTTACATTAATAAATTTGAAAAACAAGATGAAATGAACATTTTCCTAGGAAAATACATATGACCATGATCAGTAAGAGTTAGGAGATAATACAGATGAATAATTATAGAAGAAATTAAAAATTAATCAAATATTTAATACTTATGTAAATAACAAGTCTTCATAAATTCTGCCTAACCATCACATTAAGGATGTGTTATATTATTTAAATTTTAAACACTTAGGAGAGCATAGAAAAACGTGCAAACCTGGCTAATACAGTCTATGTTCATTACATTATCCTGATGTAAAGTCTGGATAAGAATAGCACAATAAAGACCAGTAATTCTTCTTATTAGATACAAAAATACTAAATAAAATAAATTAAATGCAGCAGTACATTAAAAGAATTACACATATGATTAAGTAGAATATATTTCTAGAACACAAGATTGTTGAACACGTGTAATATACTATCCACATTATCAGAATAAAGAATGCCAAATACATTGGGTAAAAGGAAACAAAGAGCTAATTGTTAAAAAAAAAAAAAAACAGTGAAACCCTCTGACAGTAATATTTTTATGAACTGTGCAGTGAAAGGTACAACTCTGTAAGACACAAAACCTGGGAGACAAAAGGAAAAATATTCGTAGATGTAAGTAAACACACTTTAAAATCTCTTATAAAAGGTGAGTAACAGATCAGGAGAAAGCATTTTCCAACATACATAACAGGCAAACGTTAATATCCATAATATATAAATAACACTTATGAATCAATAAGAAAAAGATAACCAAAATTGGTTAACTTAGAATTTACATAGGAACAAATAATACACATATATAATAAACATATAAAAAGTTGCTCAAGCTCACTGGAAACCAAGAAAATGTAAATTAAAGCAAGAATTTTATAGGTATAGTTTCTCATCTATCATATTCATAGAGTTAAATGTCGTCAAAGTTTAGTATAATTATATGTTTATTTCTGTGTTAGTAGTAAGAGTATATTTTGGAACAACTTCAAAAGCTTATATTCTTTTGGTATAGCAATTCTATCTCTAGAAATCTATTCTGCAAAAATATTCCCGTTTGTACATGAACATTGCAGCATTGGCTACAGTAGTAAAAATTTGGGCACAATGTAAAGGAGAACAATTAAATAAATTATGACTCTTCCATACTATGGAAAATGATGTAATTGTTAAAAACAGTGAGATAGATGGAATTGTAACAACAACAAATCACAGAATAGTAGGCATGCCATGTCCACATTAATGTTGAATATATATGAAAATGTATACAAAATAATTGATAGCATATCAATTAATTTAGCAAATATTTAGTGATTATTGATTATTTTAAGGTCCTGGATTTATGGCTATGACAAAACAGGCAGATAAATACTATTTTATTTACCTCTATGGTGTTGGATTGGGTAGTGAAGAGGGACTTTCACTCTTATTCTTTATGTTGTTATATTGTTTGAATTTCTCTTTGGATGGTATGTATTCATATGTTACTTTGAGTTTAAAATATAAAATAAAAAAGAGGGAGAAAAGTAAACCCATAAGTAGTCCTTGTCCATTTGAATCTTACAATTCTATTGGCATGAAATTGAATTTAACTAATTTGATAATTATGTGTTTAGATACTTTTGCATTCACATTTGCTGATTTTTCTACCAGCAAGAGACTAAAAGAGTGTTTATACACACACTGAAATATATAGGGTTAAACAAGTAGTTTGCTTTCATATATACTACGAAGGGAAACAATTTCAGACACATCCAGAAATCACTATCTGAAAGGCCATATGATGATAGTAAATTTCAAAGAAATTCTCCATTTCCGTAGCTAGGGCATATATGGCAGTGAAAAACACATTTTGTGGGTGATAGTTTCATTTGAGGAAGAAAAAGAGCTTGTACAAGTAATTTGAAATAAATCCTTTTAAGCAGATGTATATTCACTCAAAATAAGTAATTATACCTGTGTTTATACAACATTTGTAATTTATCTAGTTCTTTCGGAATGATGTGCTCTATCACCATATATCGAGTTAGTTTTATAGCCTACATTCTGGAAAATATGGTATGAGAGAGAAATAGATCATTTTCCAGGCTTTTGTGTTTCCTTTTTTCAGTCATTATTAATCTAAATTTTTTTTTTTTTTTTGTGGGGAAGACCAGCCCTGAGCTAACATCCGTCGCCAATCCTCTCCTTTTTGCTGAGGAAGACTGGCCCTGGGCTAACATCGTGCCCATCTTCCTCCACTTTACATGGGACGCCGCCACGGCGTGGCTGACGAGCAGTTCGTCGGCGGGCGCCCGGGATCCGAACTCGTGAACCCCGGGCTGCTAAGCGCGGACTAAACCGCTGCGCCACCGGGCGGCCCCTAAATTGTTTTAGATTTAGAAAGGAAAAGGAAAATTCTTTTTTATCCATATTGAGTTTGAGGTAGTCAATTAAGTAGGATCTGGAACTCAGAAAAGTGGCTAAGACGTGATACAACAATTTGGGAATCTCTGGCACCAGAATGGTGGCAGAATCCTGGACGTGAATGCAATATAATCGAGGAAGAGAGCCTGTAGTAGGAGAAAGGCTGATGATGGAACCTTGGGAGACATCAAGGGTTACAGGATGGCAGAAGGTGAGAGACAGAATCAGGAAATAAGCGTGTCACTGACAAGAGGAAGGAGCATTCAAGTCGGTGACCTGAAATCTACTTTGGAATAAGAAGTTGAATTATTGAAAAATTAGCCTCATTTTGCCTGTATTCACCTTCTGGATCCTTATCTTATGCTCAGAGTCATTACTCAGACCTAGAAAGTTTCAAGATGCAACTGTCCCAATAATACAACTGCGATTTAATACTTGGTTTATTGGTTTTGCTTGGAAATATTTTATCATTCAGTGAACTACTTGGCTAATTTGATTGTAAATGAAAATTGGGGAGGTTTAGTTTACCTGGTTACGCAGTTACTTGAGTGTCCTACTTTTCTGCAACTTTTCTTTTAAGGAGACGTAGCAACTGGCACCTATTACACCTTCTAGCCAAGTCAGTTCATTGCATACACATATCCTTGATTAAAACAGACTTATGTTTATCTGGTTGATGTCAAAACTGGCTTGTGTAATCTGCTCCCTAAGGAGACTAAAAAAATTTTTAACTTTAAATACATTGTTTACATTGATGAAATAAAATCAATAAAAGCACTAATATTTCTCCTACACTATACTGGCTTTTATAAGTGAGAAGAATTGGAAATTCTTGTTCACATATGCTTCCGAGTCTTAATGTTACTGCTTTGGGAATTATTCAGTTTTTAAAATTAATCCAGTAAGAACACATTTTTTTCAGAGAGGTGAGGTTATACATTTTTTTCCCATCTTTTTCTTTGTTTAGTGAGGGAGATTGGTCCTGAGCTAACATCTGTTGCCAATCTTCCTCTTTTCTCCAAGGAAGATTGGCCCTGAGCTAACATCTGTGCCCATTGTCCTCCATTTTGTATGTGGGACGCCGCCACAGCATGGCTTGACAAGGGGTGCATCAGTCTGAGCTCAGGATTCAAACCTGCGAACCCTGGGCTGCTGAAGCGGAGCATGCAAACTTAACCACTATGTTGCCAGGCTGGCCCCAAGGTTATACAATATTTTTATGGGCTGATTTATGTGGTTTCAACAGAAATGATGAAATTACTTGAATGCTACATTTCTTCTTCTTTTCTTCATGCTACACAGATTCAGTTTGGTTGAATTTACCCAAGTTTAGCAAGGTGTTCATTAAAGCTGCTTTTCCTCAGAATAAAGAACTGAATTCTCAGGCCCTAAAACACACCAGGAGTAAATATTACTTATTCAGTCAAATAAGAGGTATTTTTGTGGGATTACAAATGGAGAGAATAGACAAATATTATGGTCCAGTGGTTCTGATACATACAAACAATCCAGAACCTTCAATTCAGGAATCAAGTATAAGAAATGCCCAGCTTTCCTAAACTCCCTGGAGAAGAAATCATGGAAATTGTAATGCTGGAGAACAGCTTAGCAAATAAGAGTCTAGCTAGGTTCCCTGTACAATCTCCTGTGAAGAAAAAAGGAATTTGCAGAGCCTCACATGTGGCGGAGGTGAGTGTCGGATTCTGAGTGCTTATCTGAACTCTCCAACCTTTGGCTGCATGCCCACCTTCAGGGCAGACCCTGTCATCCTCGGCATGAGACAGAACGAGGTGATCTGAACCCAGGAGTCTATATCTTCCCTAGATGCATGTGTACAGTTCCTATTAATTTTAATGAGAATTATGTTTGCACATTGAGGCAGGATAAATCCCTTCGGGAGGAATCTTACCCTTGGATGCATACACATAATTTCCATTAAAGGGACAAAACCCCAGGGGAACCATACACGGGAGCCCTAGGGCAAGCTCTGACCCTCTGTATAAAAAACACTTCACAAATCACCAGGTCATCTCTAAAACTTGTAGATGCCAAAAATATAAGAGGTAAGTGAGCATTTATTTAAGCCTGAATTTTGCATTCAGTTGACGTGGATTTCTCAGAGAACTACCTTTAACTTATGGTCATATAAAGAAGATATGACTATCAAACAATAGAATCCAATCTTCTAATTAGGATATTGTTAAAGAACAGTAACGAATGTAATGTGAAGAGTATCACAGGTTTTTTCAAAAGAAATAATACAATTGTAATGAAAGAGAAAATGAAAATTGTGTTAATGAGAAAAGTAACTTTACTACTCTTGCTTCCAAAGCAGACATTGAAGATTATGGACAATTTAAGTCTTTCATCAGTGAATCCTGTGTGAAAACTTTTTAAATGGCCCTAATATACAATGAATAATCTCAGGGCAGAGATCTGTTTGAAGGAGACATGATTGATGGTCTATCATTCTTAATTCACTGTTTATACTGGTAGCGAGCCTACTGGGAAAATACCTCATTCATCAGGGTATTAGTGAATTCAACCAACGTATGGCACCTTCATTTTAACAAACTAAAGGAGAAAAGCTAAATGGGAAAATTGACAACCATCTCTGATTCTATGATAATGCAATTAGGCTGCTCCTCTCCGGAGCTTTTGCTAATTCACAAAACAGCTTCAGTCGGCAGGTCATAAATATATGATCATTTTTCACACTTTGAAAAGTAATAATGCCTTGACATGAATCAATAAATCTTGGTGAAGTCCTTTATACTTTTTATATTCTGCATGCAAGTCAGTTCTAAAACTCATGTGTATTAAATCTGACTTGCTATCCAGCCTGTGTTTACATAATCTAATTTAACAAAGTCTCAAATAAACGTGTAAATGAAGTGTTTATAGTAAGCACAAGGAAAGTTTCCCTTCCATTGAGAAAGTGTGATATGGTGCATCAAACTATTTGAATTTGCACCCTGAAATACCCATATTTGCAAATGTGCCACATACAGAGAGCTGTTGCTCTTAAAATTTGGTAGTTTCTATATTGAGCTTTGCATGTTATGCTCAATAGATGAATAAAAAAAATTCTACTGCGTATGACACAGTATATAATACATTATTTATCTAAAATGGATCCATTGCAAAATGTCCAGAAAACATTAATAACTATCTTCCGGGCCAAAAGAAAAGTTTGCTCATCTTTCTAAAACAATTGCATAAAAATACGTGGCAAACATATATACATGTATTAAGTAGCAAATATACGCAGCAGCACAATGTTTTTCTAACAATCATTGTTCCCCAAGCTCTACAGGGAATAGGAAGATGGACAGGCTAATGAATACAGCAGGTAGCAAGTGGTTGAGGTTTGCTTAAGAATGAATTATCAAACAGCTACAAATTGCCAATTTAAAGAGGTTATACTATACAGTACATAGCATTTTATTTTTTATTCCTGGAATGGTTGACAATTTTCCTGGATGAAAACCGAAATGATACTAAATCATAAATGTACCTGCTGTGCTGTCATTCCCATTAAACTCCCCCTTTGTTTTGTTTATTCACTGTTCATGGTTGCAAAAAATGATGTGCTTTATAACAAGGGTGGACAAAGCAGCACTTTCATCAAAGACCTGGATGACAATATATTTTTAAATTAAAAATAAAAAATTGGCGCTCAGCTCATGAGTCTTTCACAGTTATCTGGAATTGATGAAAATAAATATTGCATAGAAAATTGTTTTTGAAGTGCTCATACATTCTGCTTCATCTCCACTGTTTGACATTTGCTATGATGAGTAATTGATATGATATACCATCTATAAATAGACTCTGTCTTCACAATACAACATCAAGGAGGTGATGTGGCATCGATTCCACTGACTGAAATTTCCATTTTGTCTTGTGCTCTGTAAATCTAGCCTTAAGCATACACATTCCCTACAGACACCATAATACTGAGCAAAAGTGGGCAATTGTTAACACACATTACAGGTTCTTAAAAACTTTAATTTTTTAAAACAAGATTACCAAATCACAAATCATCTCATAAAGATAATCTAGGAAAGCTATTTTGAGAACTTCCTTCAAATGTTCACAATCAGACACTAATTGGTGCTGACAACTAATATTACAGAGGGATTTATATTTTTCTGATCCATGCACAATGCATCGAACTCTCTTGCATTTCTCATTATAGTGGATCCTGGTTTGATTTTGGGTGAAATATGCAGTTCCCTCCAACATAACCACCTTTACTTCAAAATAGGCTGTGACAAGCGATGTGAAGAACCCTCTAAAATTACTGGACTGAATCCTGTGTCTTGCCCTTTAATTCTGACCATGAGCCTGTTGGAAGCCTGGCATCCACTTTATGAAGGTTCTTGCAAGGAAAATATTTGGATTAATGATATAATTTAGTGACAATTCAGTGACAGTAGGTCTAACCTAAGCTGAGTGACAATAGAATTGAAAAAGTAAACCAGTGGGATAGAGGTGACTATAGCTGTTGGGCCGCAGCAGGGAGGCTGCAGGGGTCACTCTGATTGGCATTGTCACTTTCCCCATTCATCAAGCAAGGCCAGACTTCCCGAATCATTTACCAGATGGGGCAGCTCGTCAGTTTAAACACCTGATATGAAGCCATCCGTCATCTGATAACATGATCGCTGGGCTGCAGCTGGCTGGGTGCTCTGCAGCCCGAGTGCACATGTGATGGACTGAAGCCAGGGAGGCAGGCGTAGTCAGGTTGCCCTCCCTTGATAGGATTTGCAGTCCTCCACTGGACCATGGAACAGGTGGAGGCTGGGAGAGAATGAAAAAATTACCATGTGCTGTGGGGACTGAGCCTTACACACTCACCACTCTACTTGAATACCAATCAAAGCCAGACAACCACACCAACTTCAGGCCTGGCCATCGAACAGAGAATTAGAAGCTATGCAGAAAAAAACTGAAAACCTGGTTTCCTGCAGTAAGAACAACTTTTAACACTTGTAACCTGCCTAAATTTTTTCTAAACCAAATGGCTGAAGACGAGATTTTTCTGTAAAATTCAACTTTCTTTTTTTCTTGTTTTTAGATAAAGTATTGTGAGCATTTTTAAAAGAGAGTGGGGAAAGAGTAATCTCTAGGGAATCATCACAAATCCTGTTATTTTATGCTCACCATGGAGAAAAACTAATGCACAAAGAAAATCAGACAAAGAGACAAATTATGCGCACTTAAACTGAAAGTGTTTATTGCCACGTGAAATATAATTATGCTGATTTAAAATGTTCGCTGCTTAGACAGTCTAGAGCTTATTGGAATAAGGACTAACCTTTCACTGGAGACCAAGGCTTTTGCTGAATTCCACGAGAGCACAGAAAGTAGGGCTGTGCCGAAGGGTGGCCTCATTCTCACCGTGGTGGACCATTCTGTGAAACCGTACCTTTATTCGTAAAAATTAAAATCCCTCAATTGGAGAGTCCATAACTGAGATAACAAGTTAGCTAGTGAAGACTTAATCCTCTTATATCCTTAGTGGAATAACATAAAGAAGTTTATTCTGCTTAGCATATGACACTCCTTATTGTCATAATTCCTAGCGAAGGCCTATTCTAACTTATTGGCTGTTCTCTGCCAACACTGAGCAAGCTCTCTCTCATTCTCTGTCTCAGATGAGTGATTGGTGCCTGCACCCTAAATGACTGTGTCTCCAAGAATCTTCTCCCTGGACACAATTTGCAGCTGTGAGGGGGTGGAGCCTCCTCCACCTGATGCAGATTCCACATCTAGTGACCATTTTCTCCCCTTCACATTTTCTGTTCAGGGTATTTTATCTATCTCCCAGGGACACATATGGAAGTACCTGTCTGCTTCTACTTAGATGGGAACTTTCAGTGATTATTTATCCGTATATGAAAAAACAAAAGCCACAGAACTGCCAGCCTCCTAAATTGATGAGCAGGTTGCCTTCCTTTTCCTTTCTTCACCCATACTTATAGTGAAGTTTTATGCCCACACAGTTAGCATAGAATCTCACAAAGAGGTTATTGAGAAGAAACAGGAGAATATAGGCAAATGAACGAGAATTTAAGAAGGCATACATAGTTTAGAGATATAATGTGGAGAGGAAATGCCATAGGTTGGAAGTTAGACTCACCTGCATTCAGGTCTTAGTATTGCTGGAACTCACTAGGTAGCTTTGGACAAGTTATTTAACTTCCCTGAACTAAGCATTTTTTATCTGTGAAGTGTAATTATTTCATATTTTTCATTAATAAATACCTTTCTCAATTGTTTAAAAAATTAAATATGATTCTGAATTTAAACATAGTGCTTGGCACATAGGAATAGATGTTATATTATTCTATAAACATTGTGCAAATAGCAATGAGACAATTTATTCAAAATAGGCAGGGAAAATTTCAATTTCATTTTAGTTCAATAACATTCATTAAGGGTTTACTTTGTGCCAGTTGCCTTTCCAGGCATTAAAGATAAAAGGACATTTAGACATAGTCCTTTTCCTTCAAGAGTCTGGGCTAAAGCTGCTGAAGTTGCACAGGGAAAAACTTTTCTCATGGTACATTACTGTTGTCTCTAAAGATTATATCAGTCATTGTAGAATTTATGTCACAATTTTCCCAACATATTGGTGTAACACATAAAACGGGCCTAACACTGCTTTGATTAATGTGAAATATTTTCACATCTTAGAGCACGTGTTAGAATAGATAAAGTTTAGTGATTAAAATAGTTTATTCTCTTGGTCTGTGGTTCATAGAGATTCATTTTACAAATATTTGAAAACATAAAGCAGTCTACTGTGTGAGGTACAAAGAATGCAGAGTTAAATAAGATGGAGTTTTGCAATTAGTTGAGGTGACAATCATAAAGATTATTATATGATATGAAATATGCTATGAAACAGGTTTGTAATAAATGCAATGAGAAAACAGAGTGAAAATAATTAATTTTGTGTAGGGTATGTGGTCATTAGGTAAATCTTTGTGGGGGAGATATTATCTGAATAATAAGAAGGATTGAAAAAAGGCAAAGTTCATTCTAGGTTGAGAGAACAGCACAAAGATAAGCTCAGAGGGACTCCTAACAATGCAAAGAGCATTCCATTTATTCATTTAACAAATATTTGAAGACAAATGTTTATCAACTTTTATAAGAAGGCATTGTAAATTTACACTTGAAGCACTCTTCTGTTCCAAATATAAAACAATGATAGATAAAATTTTAAAAGCAAAAACTTAAGAAGATATAGCCATGCTTAAAAACAATAAAATAAAACAAAGTAAACATCTCTGTGGAACAGATATGAAATAGAAATGCTTGATGGTTGGTGAACGTGCAGATGAAGGACTAGGCCTGCCCATCTCTGGGACTCAGGACTTTGTGCTTGTGAAGTAAATTGCCCTCTGTGAGGGGTAGAGAAGAGCCAAGCTCGCTAATTAAAACCAGGGGTTGGGTGAGGAGGCTCCCCTCCTGTGAAAGAGGAAAAATATGGCATATATGAAGCCATGGGAGACAAAAGAAGGAAACACTGCTTTGTGACCAGAAATGGAACCAACCCCCCAGATGAGTCTGACACCAACTGTAAAGTGGTGGATGTCTCTGTTATGTAATATACAATCTTCAACATAAGATATGGCTTTGATATGAGGGACATAGGGGACAGGATAGAAACACCACAAAACTAGACATGGAGGAATAAACAGAGAAAGAAATCCTGAGGATAATTGATAATTCCTAAAACCAAGGGAGGAAAAATTCCCAATACTGAGAAAGCAGTCAAGAAAATAAAAACTTTGTATATTAATTCAGTGCATACAAGTTAGTGTAGTAGAACAGCTACGTTTAGGAAGTTCAGGGAGATGAATGAAGGAATAACATCCGTAAATAATGAAGAAGTAATGACATAAAACCCAGGATGAAATGAAACAAAAGAGAGCTGGATATGAAAAAGAATTAATTAAAAATCTTGAAAATGAATAATATAGCCAGTGAAATTAAAAACTCTACAAATGAAATATAGTCTAGATTAGACACAGGTCAAAAGGAATTAGTAAATTGGAAGACAGTAATGAATAATTCATCCAGAAAGCAACAGAGTTTGAGATGAAAAATACGGATATGAAAGAGCGTGTAAGATACCTGGAGAATACACTGACAGGCTCCTGTAGACATCTAATAACAGCTCCAGAAGGAAAACAGTGAACTGCAGCAAACACTAAGGAAGAATAATTAAGCTGAGAGCAAACTTCTCAGAAACAGTCAGAGATGCATCAACATAAAAGCTAAAGGAAAATACTACCAACCTAGAATTTTATACCCCATTGAATTATCATTTAATATTGAGGTAGAAATGAAGACATTTCAGGCATCCAAAGACTAAGAGAGATTACAACAATCAGACACTAAAAGAAATACTAAACAGGAAGGGATAGAACACAGGCAAAAATTTTGAGCAAATTAGTAAATTCACTCATATACTAATTGCAAAATACAATAAATACTTTTTGTGTATGTTTAGAACAAAAGTAGGTGTGGTCAGTGGGTAACTAGAGTAGGCTACGAGGTTTGTGATCTAAGAAAAATAGAACTACTGAATAATTTTGGATTTTTTAGAAAATTTTCCACAGCTGCTTTGAGCTCATGGCTCAAAACCAAGTCCCTGTCAGTGAATTGTCCCCTCACCCAAGGTTAGGCCCCTTTCTGGGGGAGCCCACATCCAGTAACTGGTTGATATGGGAATACAAAGGTCTGCTTTTTGCCTCAAAATTGGACAGCTCTGAAGGGTCTCAACTCCTTAATGTCTCATGGGATCTGCTGAGGTCTCTGTTGATACAGATACAACTGTATCTCAGTTCAACTTCTCCCTCTGTGCAGTGCTGCTTCCCTTTTTCCTTACAGCATTTCTTAAAAGCCCTCAGCATGCAAATCTCTGTCTCAGAATCAGAGTCAGTTTCCAGAGAGCCTGACCTAGGACAATCGGGAACCAGGAGTGGTCCCAGGAAGCAGACTCTAAAATGGGCAGTTAGAGCTGAGTCACCCACCAACCAGCTGGCAGTGAGGACTCCATCACCTCTGGTCGGTGGAGTACTGATTACCTCCCGAATAACGTAGCTGTGAAAGAGTTAAAACTTTACCTGGTGACCTGGGATTGGATACCAGTGGGAGAGAATGCACTGGCAAGGATAATATCCTAGGCGTTGAGAGATTTAAGGGAAGTACTTAAGTATATGGACTATGGAATTGGAAGGCTTTTGCCATTAGTGAGAAGGAAGCACAATTCTTGGTAGGCCTCTTTGCATTCTGGAGGAAGCATATTTCACACCTGAGAATATTGCTCTGACTCATTTACCAAGAGCAGGACAGAATTCTGCAGCAGGTCTAGTCTATAGGGCAAGAAGTCTTGCCACTTGGACCACACAATTTTGTAGGTCCAATGGTATTAAAGGAATATGTGGTGGGAAGAGACTCTAGGATTTAAGGTAAGCCCCAATAGGAAAATCATAACCTACACTCCTAGGATTTTTAAGTAAGGTCATGCCATTTGCTGCAAAGAACTATACTCCATTTTAAAAATAGCCTCTGGTACTACTGGGCCCTGGTTGAGAGGAAGCATCTGATCGTGGAAACTAAAATAACCATGTAATCAGAGCTGGCTCTCATGAATGTGTTCTGTCAGAACCATTATGTTATAATGTTGGGAAGGCCCGATAAAATCCACTAATAATGTGGAAGTGGGGTCAGGCAAGACTGGGTCCAGAAGCTACAGGAAAGCTTCAAAAGCAAGTGGCCCAGACCCTCATATCACCTACCAGCTAATTGGGAGTTTCCTATTATCAGATGAGGAAGAAGGAGAATGGGCAAGCATAATTTATGGGTGAGTTGGCTTGCTATGTGGGGTAAAGTTGAAAATGGACTTCTCATGAGTGGCCCTGAAAGAGTTGTGAGGGGAAATCCTCCCAATGGGAAGAACTTTGGTTGGTGCATCTGGTAATCTATTTTGTGTGGAAAGTGAGGTAACCCAATAAAGAATAAACATGGACCCATGGGCAGTGATGAATAGCTTGGCTGGTTGGTCAGGGGCCTGGAAGGAAAAAGATTGGAGGGTTGAGGAAGAGGAGTTCTAGAGAAGAGGCACATGACTGGACTCATGGAAGTTGGTATGAAGATCTTTATATCACAATTAGTATGAAACAGAGAATATCCACCATGAAAGACAGCCACCAAACAGTCAAGAAGACAGAATGACTCAGCCATTTGATCTTGGCCTGCTGTTATAATAAATGAACCAATATTGATATATTATTACTAACTATAGTCAATAGTTTACATTGTTTTATTCTTTGTGTTGTACAATTCTGGGGATTTTGAAAAATGCATAATGACACGCATCCACCACTACAGGTTCATACAGAATAGTGTCACCACCCTAAAAATCTGTGTTCAAGATATTCAGCCCCCTCCCCCCTCCCCTGGAACCCTTGGCAACCAATGATCTTTTTACTGTCTTTATAGTTTTGTCTGTTCCAAAATTTCATGTAGTTGGAATCATACAGTATGTAGCCTTTTCAGACTGACTCCTTTCACTCATCAATATGCACTTAAAGTTCCTCCATGTCTTTTTGTGGCTTGACAACTCATTTCTTTTTATCACTGAATAATATTCCACTGTATAGATGTACCACAGTTTGCTTATCCAGTCATCTGTTGAAGACATCTTGATTGCTTCCAATTTTGGGTGATTATGAAGAAAGCTAGTGTAAACATTCATGAACAGATTTTTGTGCAGACATAAGTTTTCATCTCTATTGGGTAATTATCTAGGAGTACAATTACTAAATTGTAGGATTAGACTATGTTTAGCTTTGCAAGAAACAGTCTTCCAAAGTGGCTGTACTGTTTTGCTTTCCCACCAGCACGAATCAGAGTTTCTGTTGCTCTACATCCTCACAAGTATTTGATTTTGTTAGTTTTTTGGATTTTAGCCTCTCTAATAGTTGTGTAGTCTTGTTTTAGTTTATAATTCCCTAATGATATATGTTGTAAAACATCTTTTCATATACTTATTTGCCTTCTGTATATCTTCTTTGGTGAGGTATCTGTTTAGATCTTTGACACATTTTTCAGTTTGGTTGGTTGTTTTCTTATTGTTGAATTTGGGAAGTTCTCTGTATATTTTGACCACAAGTCCTTTATTGTATATGTGCTTTGCAAATATTTTCTCCAAGTTTGTGGCTTGTCTCTTCACCTAAGAAAATTTTAAACTACATTTTTATGTCAAAATTTCAAAATAACCACTAAGAGAAAAAAAATCCATAGTTTCCAAATCAGTATAGAAAATAAAACAGCTTTTAGAAAGCATTATCAATCCATAGATGGAAGAAAGTTAGAGAAAAGAAGCAAATACAAAATGGTAATTGGAGAACAAAAAAGAGAAAAGACAGATATATGGCCAAATATATTAAAAACAACAAGTGTAAACATATTAAACTCTCCTATTAAGAGGCTTCTAATATCAAACTGGACTAAAAACGTGTTGCTAATAACAGAACAGATAGAAGAGTTGATAGTCAAGAAGTGGAAAAAAAAGAAGTAGGTGAGTGTATATTCAGAAAATAATAATCAAAAGAAAATTATTTTAGCAATATTAATACCAAAATAGAATTTATAATGTATTCTTGGAATGCAAGAGTGATTACACCACCAGAAAAAGTATAATAATACCACACATTATATTTACAGATTAAAGAAAAAAAGCATAATTATATCAATAGATACATAGTGTTTGACAAAATTCAGCATCTAGATGTAGCTATATAATGTTGCTATGTGGCAGTTTCAATCAATTAACTAGAGCTAAAAGCATCCCAAGATACATATATTTTGAAAATGTAATGTTGAACAAAAATGATATCAAATAACATCTATAGTCATGCATGACTTAATGATGAGGATATGTTCTGAGAAACGCATCTTCAGGTGATTTCATTGTTGTGCCAACACCATAGAGTGTGCTTACGCAAGCCAAGATAGTATAGTCTCCTACATACCTAGGCTATATGGTACTAATCTTATGGGACCACTGTCATATATGCAGTTCATTGTTGACTGAAATGTGATTATGCGGAGCATGACTGTATTATATATCATTTGTATAAAGTCTAATAACTTGCCAAAGCAATGTCATTCTGTATATGGATATATAATCTATTATATTGAAAAAATATAAAAATATCTATGGGAAAGATAAATACTAAATTGATAGTAGTGATTACCTCTGGGGAGTGGAGAATACTCAGAAGGTCTCATCTATGTTTGTAATATATACAATTAAAATCAGAGCAAAAGCAACAGTAGGAAGTGTTTATTGACTTCTACTTTTTGGAAGACATTTTCTAGGCACTGAAGATATTGGGATAAGTGGGTCATGATCTCTGCTTTCAGAATGCTCTCATTTCAGGAGATGGAACATAATTGTATCTAATATAGACAGTATAAGGTGCCTATTGATTCTCTTTTCAATTACTACAACAGTAATTCTACTAATTGCTCCTTTAGTGTTGGTTATGATTACTGTTAAGAGAACTGGGTAACTTATATGGACATTAAATAACAACTGCACATAGAGTGTCAACTTACTGCTTATATTAGCAGAAAAAATATAAATTTTAAGTCTATTTCCTAGTAAAAGATAGTTTGCTGTATATTGTGCTTTATGAGATCATCAGTCCAAAGACCACTCTCTCTTTTAACCTAGGTAAATGGCCCCAGTATTCAGGACAAAAAGTTGCACTAATGAAATCAGCCTGTTAGTGTAAGAGAGAATTAAGTTGAGGGGAACAGTAGAAGGCAGGATAGATAGGAGTCAGGAACAGAATCCAGGAGGTGGAGATAGAGACAGGGTTACAGTATATCTAGCCCTGGGAGAGACTCTCAATTCACAGGCCTGGAAGTAAAAAAAAAAAAAAAAATTAAAAAAGTCATTTTAAACCTTTTCTCTGTCACTTATAAGAAAATCTTCCTCTTTATTTAGTGAAACATTGATTCTTTCTCATGGTTAATTGCTCCAAATTAAATAAAATGTTTTTCAGAAACGATATGAAATATATTTAGATATTTTCCTATACATTTGGAATGTTCTAAAAAGCCTTTAAAGGCTTTAAAATGATGAGCTCCATTGACACTTCCTGTTCTATAAATGAACCAGAATCAATAAAATATTTTATAGTTCTGAATATATTTAGTAAAATGGTTCCTCCCAAATCTATGCTTAATATTCATTTATTTTATGTCCAACCTACTCAAAATGAAATGGACAGGTGCAAGAAAAATCCAGGGAATGATATAAACACACAAAAACTAGAGGACCATCCTTGATAGATTTCAGAACAGGTTTTCTTGTATTGCCTCAAAATGCAACATATGTGAACAAAGAAATTAAATGTAATTTATTTTTGCAAGATAATTAAGATAAGTGATTTAAAAAGTGTGTTTTATTCAATTATGTCTGGAATTTTAAAAATAGGTATATATTTATAATAATAAACAGAAAAAATTTGAAGCCAAATATTTCACTTTTGGTAAAGCCCTAAGGTATGCTTTTTAACCATAGAAGAAATTTCAAGAAAGTTGTATGTGTGTAATATAGATTAAAAAATAGCAAAGGTCTTGTGATGCATAGTAAAAATTCTTTCAACAAGCATCAGATATGTGAAGAAGTCTAATAGAAAATTTTGTGTATTTTTCTTTCTAAGGTAGAGTGACACAGGTATATAGGGCTGTGTAATAATACAGAGCTTTAGTTGCTTTTAAAATGAAAATCATCAAATTAACATTTCTTATGTATTTGGAATTTAAGGCATTCCAAAATGCCTTAAGAAAACATGTATGGACTTGAACGAAAGGTTACAGAACTTAGGACTGTTTGGTCTGGATATTAGAAGGATAGAGGGTTATTATGAGAACATTCTCCATCTCCACAGAGGACAAAGCAAGAGGAAATGAGCTTAAATTGTTTTAAACAGGCTGAGTCAACATGGCTAACTTCAAGATCATTTTGACTGAGTTGACCATTTAACAGGGTTCCACTTAAATGACTGATTGGATCGATTCAGCAAACAATCCATCAGCCAGTTATTTTGTCAAAGAATGCAGATGCAAAACCTTTGATTAGAAGGAAGTACTCTTTTAATTAAACATTAGGGCATAAATTCAAGAAGGATTATAGACTCTACCCCTAAAGGTCTTTCAAATTAAAGTGGACAGTTATATAGATTGATTGGTTTGATCAGTCAATGAATATTTATTTAGTACTTTGTTCCTAATACTGAACTGTTCAAAACAAGGGACTAGAAAAGAGAATCAATTGGAATAACTGACGTTCTGTTATGGGTTGAATTGTGCCCCCCCAAAAGATATGTTGAAGTTCTGATCTCCAGTATCTATGAATGTGAACTTATTTGGAAATAGGGTCTTTGAAGACATAATTAGGTTAAGATTTGCTATTAGAGTAGGCCCCTATCCAATATAAGTGGTGCCCTCATAGGACGAGAAGACAGAGAGACAAAGAGGGAAGACGGCCACGTGAAGACAGAGAAGGAGAAGGCCACATGAAGATGGAGATAGAGATTGGAGGGATGCATCTACAAGCCACAGAATGCGATTGTTGGCAACCACCAGAAGCAAGGAGATAGGCATGGAGAAGGTTTTCCCTCAGAGCTCTCTGAGGGAACCAATTCTTGACACTTTGATTTTGAACTTCTAGCATCCACAATTGTGAGACAATAAATTTCTGTTGTTTTAAGCCACACGGTTTGTGGTACTTTGTTATGGCAGCCCTAGGAAATGAGTAAACAGTGTTTATCTTTTTCTCAATTACATTAAAACACAGTATGATCTTTCATAAGTCATTGACTTATTCTTTTTTTAGTGGATTTTTTTAAAACACCTTTATTCGCATTTAATTCATATACCATACAATCTACCCATCTAAAGTGCACAGTTAATAGACATTAGACCTGAAACTGTAAAACTACTAGAAAAAAACACTGGGGAAACTCTTCTTTTTTTTAAATTATTTTATTGAGATCATATTGGTTTATAACACTGTGTAATTTCATACATTATTATATGTCAGTTTATGTATAGACTGCATCATGCTCACCACCAATAATCTAGTTTTTATGCATCACCATACATATGTGCCCCTTTACCCCTTTTGCCCATCCCCCCCTTCCCATCTGGTAAAAACTAATCTGTTCTCTTTATCCATGTGTTTGTTTATCTTCCACATATGAGTGAAATCGTGTGGTGTTCGTCTTTGTCTGGCTTATTTTGCTTAACATAATACCCTCAACGTCCATCCATTTGTTGCAAATGGGACAATTTTGTCTTTTTTATGGCTGAGTAGTATTCCATTGTATATGTATATGAGTTGATGGGCACTTGGGTTACTTCCACTTCTTGGCTATTGTGAATAATGCTGCAATGAACATAGGAGTGCACAGGTCTCTTTGTATGGTTGAATTCATGTTCTTTGGATAAATATTCAGCAGTGGAATAGCTGGATCATATGGTAGTTCTATTCTTAATTTTCTGAGGAATCTCCATATTGTTTTCCATAGAGGTTGCACCAGTTTGCATTCCCACCAGCAGTGTATGAGGGTTCCCTTTTCTCCACAACCTCTCCAACACTTATTATTACTTGTTGTATTAATTATAGTCATTCTGATGGGTGTGAGATGATATCTCATTATTGTTTTGATTTGTATTTTCCCAGTAATTAGTGATGTTCAACATCTTCTCATGTGTCTGTTGGCCATCTGTATATCTTCTTTGGAAAAATGTCTGTTCATATCCTCTGCCCATTTTTTGCTCAGGTTGTTTGCTGTTTTGTTGTTGAGATGTATGAGTATTTTATATCTTTTGGAAATTAATCTCTTGTCAGATATATGATTTACAAATATTTTCTTCCAGTTGGTGGGTTGTCTTTTTATTTTGTTCACAGTTTCCATTGCCTTGCAGAAGCTTTTTAGTCTGATGTAATTCCATTTGTTTATTTTTTCTTTTGTTTTCTTTGCCTGAGTAGACATGGTTATTTGAAAAGATGCTGCTAAGACCAATGTCAACTACACATATTTTCTTTTAGGAGTTTTATGGTTTCAGGTCTTATATTCTAGTCTTTAATCCATTTGAGTTAATTTTTGTGTATGGTGTAAGATAATGGTCTCCTTTCATTCTTTTGCATGTGGCTGTCCAGTGGGAAAAAGCTTCTTAACATTGGTCTGAGCAATGACTTTTTGGATGTGACCCTAAAAGCACGGATAACAAAAGCAAAAATAGAGAAATCAGATTGCATCAAACTAAAGAGCTTTTGTACAGCAAAGGAAACAATCAATAGAGTGAAGAGATAATCTATGGAATGGAAGAAAATATTTGCAAACCACATATCTGATAAGGAGATAATATCCAAAATATATAAGAAACTCAAATAACTCAATAGCAGAAAACAACTTAATTAAAAAGTGGGCAAAGGACTTAAGTAGACATTTCTCAAAAGAAGACATACAGATGGCCAACACATAGAGGTGCTCAACATTGCTAGTCATCAGGAAAAGGCAAATCAAAATCACAATGAGATACCATCTCATGTCTGTTAAAATGGCTATTATCAAAAAGATAAAAAATAACAAGTGTTGGTGAGGATGTGGAGAAAAGGGAACCCTTGTGCACTGTTGGTAGGACTGTAAGTTGGTACAGTCATTATAGAAAACGGTATGGAAGTTCCTCAAAAAATTAAAAATAGAACTACCCTATGATTCAGCAACTCCGCTTTTCAGCTACATCCAGAGGAAATGAAATCAGTATCTGGAAGAGATATCTGCACTCCCATGTTCACTGCAGCATTAGTCATAGCAGCCAAGATATGGAGTAAACCTCAGCGTCTGTCAACACACGAATAAAGAAAATGTGATGTGTACATATAATAGAATATTATTCAGCTTTAAAAAAGAAGGAAATCCTGCCATTTGCAACAACATGGGTGAGCCAACAGGGCTTTATGTGAAGTGAAATAAGCCAGGCACAAAGACAAATACTGTCTGATCTCACTTATGTGTGGAATCTAAAAAAAGTGGAATTCCTAGAAGCAGAGAATAGAACGGTGGTTACCAGGGGCTTGTGGATTGTGTGTGCGTGCGGGGGGTGGGGGTGGGGGGATGAAGAAAACTTTACCAAAGGATACAAAAGTTTCAATTACACACGATAAATACATTCTGGAGATCTAACATACAGCATAGTGACTATCCTTAATGATACTGCATCGTATACTTGAAATTTGCTCAGAGAGTAGATCTAAATTGTTCTCACCAAAAAAAAAAAAAAAAGGGTAACTATGTGAGGTGGTGAATATGTTAATTAGCTTGATTGTGAGAATAATTTCACAATTTTTACATATATTAAAATATCATGCTGTGCACCTTTAAAAAGTGTGCAGTTCAGTAGATTTTAGTATATTGACAGGATTGTGCAACTATCACCATCATCTAATTTTAGAATATTTTCAATACCCCAGTGATTCCTCATTCTCCTCTCCTCCAGATCTTGGAAACCGCAGTCTACTTTCTGTCTCTACAGACTTACCTATTCTGGAAATTTCATATAAATTGAATCATACAATATGTGGTCTTTTGTGATTGGCTTCTTTCACTTAACATAATGTTTTCAAGACTTACCCATGTTGTAGCATGTGTCAGTGCTTCATTTTTTTATTGTCAAATAATATTCTATTGTATGGATATAACAATTTTGTTTATTCTTTCATCAATTAATGGGCATTTAGGTTGTTTCCACTTTTCTTTTTGGCTATTGTGAATAATGCTGCTATGAACAATTGTCTGAGTTTTTGTGTGGATGTATGTTTCCATTTCTCTTTGGTATATATATATAGGAGGGGAATTGCTGGATAATATAATTCACTCTTTGTTTAATTTTTTTTTTTTTTTGCTGAGGAAGATTCACCCTGAGCTAATGTCTGTTGCCAATCTTCCTCTTTTTGCTTGAGGAAGACTCAGCCTGAGCTAACAGCTGTGCCGATCTTCCACTATTTTTTATGTAGGTCGCTGCCACAACATGGCCACTGACAGTGGTGTAGGTCTGCACCCAGGAACCAAATCCAAGCCACCAAAGCGGGGTGCACCAAATTTAACCACTAGGGCATGGGGCTGGCCCCTGTTTAACATTTTGAGGAAGTGCCAAACTGTTTTCCAAAGTGGCATTTTTACATTCCCACCAGCAAAGTATAGGGGTTCCAATGTCTCCACATCTTTGTCAATATCTCTTATCATTTTATTATTATTATAACTATCCTAGTGAATGTGGTTTTGATTTATATTTCTCTAATGGCTAATGTTGAACATCTTTTCATGTGCTTACTGGCCATTTGTATGTCTTTTTTGGAGAAATGTCTATTCAATTCCTTTGCCCGTATTTAAATTGGGTTGTCTTTTTATTGTTGAGTTGTAAGAGTTTTAATATATTCTGGATAGATGTCCTATCTCACATATATGATTTGCAAAAATTTTCTCCCATTCTGTGGGATGTCTTTTCACTTTTTAATGGTATCCCTTGACATACACAGTTTTTAAATTCGAGTCCAATTTATATACTTTTTTCTTTTGTTACTTGTGCTTTTGGTGTTTTATCTAAGAAACCCTTTTCTAACCCAAGGTCACATACCACGTGTCTGTTTTCTTCCGAGAGTTGTATATTTTTAGTTATGTAATAGTTCTACGATACATTTTGTGTCAACTTTTATATAGGGTGGGAAGTAGGGGTCCAACTTCATTTTTTCGCATGTGGATATCCAGTTGTCCCAGCATCATTTGTTGAAGACATTCTTTTCTTCATTGAATTGTTCGGGCACCCTTGTCAAAAATCAATTGACCATAAATGTAAGGGTTTATTTATGGACTTTCAATTCCATTCACTTGACCGATATGCATATCTGTAAGCCAGCACCACACATTCTTGTGGGGAGCTGTCCAGGGAACACAGGGCCTTAACTCAAATGCTGAAGCAGAACCTGAAGGTGCCCACAGCTAGGGCTGTCATGGAACTGCACTCCCTTAGCAGGCACCTCCAGGGCTGCGGCGCCTCCATTTTACAGATAAGCAGAGTGAGACTTAGAAAAGTAAAGTGCTAGTCAAATGTCATATGCAAACCTTAGATTTCAACCCAGGTCTTTCTGAATCTAGAGGCTATATTTTGTTGTTGTGATGTATTACCTCTCTTATTTTTTATCAGGTGCACGGGCTGGTACATATTAAGTTCTCAATAAATATTCATTGATTAAATAAGTGATTCTTTTTGAGAGGCACCAACATTTTTTCAATTATCCAATCCAGTAAGCTGGAGTCATCTTCAATTTTCTCTTTCCTTTTTTCCCTAGTTTTAATTGATGACCCATTTCTGTCAATTCTAAGTCCTTAACACTTTTACAATTCATTCAGTCTTTGTTGGAACATCTTCCACCTAAACCGCTTCAGTGGTTTCCTACCTGGTCTCCCTGCCTCTAACTCTCTCCACTCACCCTCCATTCTCTACAGGATGAAAGTATAGCTCCTTGGCCTGGAATCCTAGACTCTCCACTATCTTCCTACTTCTCTAAGTTCAGGCCTCCACCCACAATAAAAAGCCCCCATGCTCCAGTCATTTAGAACTATATAGCCCTCTGAATAATAGCACACCTTTGTGCATACTAAAACATTCATTAGCAATGTTCTCCCTTCCTGGTTCACCTGGTGAGCAATTGCTCATCTTCTAAGCCTTGGTTCACATTTTGAATTCTCTAAAATTGTTTATAATTTATTGCCTCTACCTATGCTTATATTAACCACTTAATTTGACCATAAATAATTCATTTCATATAGTAGTTTTATTCATTATCAATTAATCCTTTTCTGTTTTCATTATAAATAAATGTTTCTGTGTACACTTCTGGGTTAAATAAATATTTTCCTGTATGTTTAAGGATTTTAACAAAGAGGTTGGTTAACCAGCTGAGGAGCACCTTCAGACTAGTTGATAACTGATTGGCATCATAGCAGACTGTTGTGTCAAAGTTAGTAGTGAGGTATTTCAGAGAAATTTGTAGAAAATAATAGTTAAAGCCCTAAAGTTTTTATGTAATTTATTTCTAAATCAGAGTAGATTTATAATAATGTTTCTCCCATATTCTTGCCTTCAGATACCATCTTAAGTGGGAAAGAAAAGGGTGGAATAATGGCTATTAAATTGGGAATTATGACCATGAAAATGTGGTGCTCATCTGTGTGTGTTGTGGGAAGAAAAAAAATGGTGAGCAATGCTATCTACAAAGTTTGTTGCACAGTTCACACTATTGGGTAACATTCTGAAAATGGTGTACAAACACCCTCACAGGCACAGAAGGAGGAGGAACCTCCTGTCATTTCTCCTTCTGACGTTTTCCTGTTCGTCTAGGTTTACGTCTGGTCCGGGGAAACGCTTGCAGAAATCAGTGCAGCAGCTGTAAGACTGGTATCAATGCCGACTCCATGAAGCCACTGACTCTCACACAGATCACCTAAATAAGATTCCCTTTGAAGGCTGCGTGCTTGAGCCATGCGAAAGTACAGTGGTCCCTGCTCCGAACCCTCTCCTTATTCCTTAATCACTTCCTCTACACGGATATGCTTCAAAGAACCTGAATTGCTTGGGCAAAGCAGGAAATTGCCCAAGGGTCTCTGCCACTAACCTGCAACAGATTCACTTTTTTTGTAGGTGGCCTGAATTTTCAATACTCTTTCCCCTATGCAAGGTCTAGCTCCTCAAGTTTTCCTCAGAGCCTTTCTAAATGAATAGATTTCTGAAACTCCCCTCCACGTCCTCACTGTTATCCAGGACAAAACAACCTCTCCTTCTCCATCCACACTTTTGCAGGCATCTCAGCCATTCACTCTCTGAACACTGTTTGGTAAACGGGACTCTGGGTGATAGGGTACCACTGCCTCATTGCAGCGTTGTAGGCAGGAGGACTTGGAAGGGGTGTGGATATGGGGAAATGAGATCCCACATTGCTTTCATTCTTTTCTATGACTTTGTTTTATTTGAACATTTTGTAAGACCTAGAAGACAGGTCTTGAGAACATTCAGGGTAACTTCTCACTGGATCTAGGGAGGAAACCGTGCTCCCAAACTGTGTGAACAGGACAAACGGTACTAACCTATGAATTCAGTCATTCTTAGGGCTTGTGTAGGTTGAAATAACAAGGAGAAAATATTCATTTCTAACATTATGAAAGAAAGGGTAAACTAATTTCATTTTTCTCTCCAAAGACCAGTGAAAATGGAAGTCATGGTGATTCCCATCCTTACATGGACCATATGGGATTCCTTGGCTTGCAGCAGCATAACTCCAATCTCTGCCTCCACGGTGACATGGCCTTCTTCCTTCTGCGTGTCTGTCTCTTCACATGATGTTCTTTCTGTTTGTCTCTGTGTCTCTTCTTTTCTTATAAGGACGCCAGTCATATTGGATTAAGGGTCCATCCTATTCCAGTATGACCTCATCTTAATATACATCTTAATTACCTCACAAAGATCTACTTTCCAAATAAGGTCACATTCACAGGTACCAAGGGTTAGGATTTCAACCTATCTTTATGGGGGGGGGGCATAATTCAACCTACAACAGAATGGATTACTGTCAATAAAGGACACCTCCACTGGTATTTATTTAACACATACCTCCATTGGTATTAGTTTCTGATGATCTTTTTGGGTTTAGGTACATGTGGTATGATTAAAAGAAACTTCCAGAGTTCAACATCACTAGTCATCAGGGAAATGCAAATCAAAACAACATTGAGATAAGACCTTACACCTGTTAGAATGGCTACAATCACCAAGACAAAAAATAACAAACGTGGAGAAGGATGTGGAGAAAAGGGAACCCTCATACACTGCTGGTGGGAATGCAGCCTCTATGGAAGACAGTATGGAGATTTCTCAAAAAATTAAAAATGGAAATTCCATACAGCCCAGCTATCCCACTACTGAGTAGTTATCCAAAGAACTTGAAATCAACAATTCAAAGAGACTTATGCACCCCTATGTTCATTGCAGCAGTATTCACAATAGCCAAGACATGGAAGCAACCCAAATGCACATTGACTGATGAATGAATAAAGAAGATGTGGTTTAACTATATAATGGAATACTACTCAGGCATAAAAAGAGCCAAAATTATCCCATTTGCAACAACATGGATGGACATGGAAGGTATTATGTTAAGTGAAATAAGTCAGACAGAGAAAGACAAACACTGTATGATTTCACTCATATGTGGAAGATAAACAAACACATGGACAAAGAGAACAGATTAGAGGTTACCAGAGGGGAAGGGGGTTGAGGGGTGGGCATAAAGGGTAAAGGGGCGCATATATATGGTGACTGACAAATAATAACGTACAACTGAAATTTCACAATGCTATAAACTCCTATGACCTCAATAAAATGAAAAAAAAAAAAAAGAAACTGCCAGATATTAAGACAAATGCTGACGATTATAAATTCAAATCCCTACTATCTGCTTTGATGTACTTGAAAACAAATTCTTGTTTCAATAATGCTGCCTTCAATGTACTTTGGGGAACTTCTGTTTGTAAAGTGACTTAAGAGTAAATTATTTGAATAGCTTCAAATCATGGCACATGCTCACTCTTTGAAGAGGTAGTATGCTGTAGTGAGGAAAGTAGCAAGACTTGGTTGGCTAAAAACTTTTTTTCCCTGGGTTTTAAACTTGCTGGTGGAGTGACGATGTTCAGCTATGGCTATTACCTCCAAGTAGAGGAAAACGGGACAATCTTCTCATGCTGGAGAGTCATGCTTAGTGGTTTCAACTATAAAGTTTCACTGTTAAAATGCGAGTCTAGCCACTTCAGTCTTAATCTTCTGGTCTGTCCACTGATCTGGGTGGCCAGGGCACCCATCACCATTTGAAACTGGTGACCCAGTATGAAAAAAAGTGTTTGACTGACCTAAGAGTCCCTCAGAGGTACTGCTTGGCAGAGTTTTCCTGGGTCCTGGGATAGAAAAGGAAGACTCTCTTCTTCACCATCTTTCAATTCTCATGGATTCGTTTGCTATCACAGCATGTGTTTTTAGTCAAACAGATCTCTTTACATAAATGCGCAGCCATTGTCTCCAAGGTTTTCAGGACAGGCGTCCTCTGACACACTCTGTGGCCAGGAACGCCCTTCCTTCTGATCTTCGTATGTCTTCTGAAGAGTAGAGGAAGCCCTCCCACCACCGTCCTGTGGCCCACCTCCATTGCCATTTGGAGATGGTTCGGGGAGAGTTTTAGGATATGTGTCTGGTGGTAGACTGCCCAGGTGAGACTTCTGTCTCTGTCCTGTACTACTACACCAAGATGTCCCACACTCAAGAAGTGTTTCTGAAGTCTCATTACTTCATCTTTTTAAAACACGCACATTTTGCATTCTATTCCATAATATATAATTTTTGTTTTAATACAAAATTTCTCCAAAAAATTTCAAGTAAAAATGACATTCTAAAGTGATGAATTATGTTGGTAATAGCACAGAGTAAATGTTCAATTAATAGTCATTAATTTTCTTTTATTGTCTTCCTTTCCAGAGAGGTGTGCTTTTGAGAAACAGTCAAACGTCATTCAAGTTCCTACATATGTACGTGGATAGAAAGTCTAGAATAAATTGGCAGCATCAGCAACTTCTGGCAAGGGGATGAGATGAATGATGGAAGAGGTACTTCAAATTTTTGTTCTACTTACTCCTGTGTTTGGAGTTTTAAAAAACATTAAAACATAGAAATATTAAAAAATGTCCATGTATCATGTGTGTTACTAAAAATAAATAACCTAATGGAAGCAAAGAAATAAACAAATTAAAACTCCATATTTTTTACTGAAATAAAAATGATAAAAGTTGGAGAAATTTGAGTCATTTAAGAGCGGTAGATAAAAAAATGACTGTTTTGAATTGGCACTGATTTCAGTTTTTTGTTTCTAAGGTATATGCTCTGATGTTTAAAAAAAATGAGCAATTTGATTTCCTTTGTGGCCACTGTTTACTTGAAAAAAGAAATCTAAAAATATAGCCACTAGTAAGTTATTTAGAGCACATTATGATGAATAAAGGAAATGATTAATTTCTGTAATGCTATTTTGGGAGTGATTATTAGAAAATCAGATGGCTTAAAGGAAATTCCAAAAAGGAAGTTCCCAGAATGAGAGCATTTTAGAACTCAAGGAAAATCAGTTGCAAGGACAGTGTTGGCGATGACCACACAGTAGCTGCTCTCTTCTGCATGTTTTCCTGCCTCCATTGGGTTCAAGTCATGAAAATGAGAAGTGACAACCTGCCAGTGGGATTGTGAGGATTAGTTTTCTTAATAGTTTCATTTAATGTTGTGATATTTTAGCATTTTTTGTTAAAAGACATGAAAAATTTAAGGATTTATTTTTGTCTTTTATTATTTTCTTTTATTAATTTTTGTCTTAGTTTTGTAATCAAATAATTTTATGTACTAAAATTAACACAGAAGAATTGAGGGTAAAATTATCTACCTCAGATGCTTTGTCTTGACTTATTATTTTTCTTCTGTTATTTAATTTTCATTTTAATTTTTCACTTTATTTTTACTTTTTCAAATCAAGTTTTCCCTTTTTCTTTATGCTAGTTCTAATAATTATACTTAAGAAAAAGTGAGATGGATCATTTTCAGGAAGAAGAAAACATTCCAGTTTTGTATTGGATTTCAAACAATCTGGTGAACATGTGTAGAAAAATAGTTAGGTTATTTTTTCCATTTGAATACAATAATCTATGTGGAAACCACATGGGAACAGATGCTCTGAAAAATTGCTATGTTTACATACAAGATTAGAATTTCCCACAGAATAAGAAATAAGAGATCCTTGTTAAGCACTTCAAAATTAACAATAAAGCAGAAATCATGCAATTAGATATCCCAAAGCATATGAAAGAGGTTCAAATCCATTCATATAAAGGGTCTGGTTAAAAATTAAAAAGAAGGAAAATATGATTAATAAAGTTTAAGAGTATATTCAGTCGTCATTTTTTATTTGGTTTCCAAAATTTAAATTGTTAATAAAATGATTACGATATTATTGTCATAAAGTTAAGTGATACAAAAGCTGCAAAGTTGTATATAAAAATAATTATTAAAATACGTAATAAAGTAATTATTTTTGTGTACAGGTAAAATGTAGTGATCGCCTTTTAAATTCAGGATATAATAAATGTCATGACTGCCAATGATAATAGCAGTTTCATGTGCAGGATCAACGTTTGAGGGAGGTCAATAAAACCACAAACAATCTTACACTATTTTCAATGGACTTCTACATAAGATGACAGAGCAGCTGTGCTTAAAGCCTGCTTTTATAACAAATTATGAATAGGTATTAAAAGAAGTGCTTATTACTATAGTTGTAAAAAGAACCATTACATATGGATATTCAAATTGTTCCACATGACCTAGTTTGATATATAAAATCTTGTGCTATCAACAGGACAGGTAGAATTAGCCCTTACATCATAGGTGAGCTAATGCTTGGAAAGTTTAAATGACTTGCCCAGTCAAATAACTAACTATTGAACAAGGAAGAAAGGACATGCATGTCTGCCTCATAAGGCTATTGGGGAGATCAAATGAGATATTTTATAAACTGTAGAGTTTTGAGGTATCTTTTTATTTTAATAATTATAAAAATAAAAGTAATGTGTGCAAAATGGTTAATAATCAAATGGGATTGGAAGGCTTAAAATGAAAAACAGCTATTCTCTTTTCTACCTTTTCCACCACCTTTACACCCCTCCTCTGACTACCTCCTGCCCCAGGTACCATTCCGCAAAAGCAACTACTTTTAATTATTTAGCTCTTTCTTCTGTTAGTTATATTAACAGTGTAAAAAAATAAATACTAACCAAAATAATGCACACAGTGCCAATACTACTAAATCTTAAATGTCTTGCAACTATAAAACCTGAAGGCCATTAGTAAGAATATCAATGGTCATTTTCTAGAAGTGCTAATCAATAGATTTTCATAAGATAATATGATGGACTGCAAAGACCTTTTTGTTTACAGAATTTTGTGATCAGCTCCTTTTATTTTCACTGAAGACAAAAGTCATCTCTCTAATATCAGAATATTCAGAGAGAATTATGTTGGCATACACTGTGGGTAAGATTGTCTCAAAAGCAAAATTGCATTCCCTCAATATACTCTAGTCACATTGCCTAGTGATGGTCTTGTGAGGACAACAGACTTAATGGGTCCAGGCTCTGAACCCAGCCTTCGTACATGCCTAGTATTGGGCAGGGACTGGATCAAATCTGTGCACAGGGAGCTGTCAGTTGTCAGTGGGTGCTTATGGGATCTACTAAGCGGCACAGAGAGCAAATTTTCTCATATTGTCAATACTTTACGTTATCTTCAAGATTGCATCTTTAAGTAGCATCTGGTGGGGTAGAGATCCAGCTTCAGGGGAAAGGTTTTATCTTTCCCCTACAAGCTGTCTTATTTTTATTACCTGCCTTGAAACCTTAAGGGGCAAGAAGTGTGAAGCAGGCATCACTTATTATATTTATGATCATATATTAAACATGGATTGTTAATTCTCATCTTATTTTCATGATCATGTGCTAAAAAATGGACTGTCAAGGTACAGATACACCCAGAGATCAGGGAATTTAAAGAAAGAAGGACCCTACATCTAAGATGCAACTATTGGAGCAGCCAATATTTTTTCCTGTATTAAAGTGGAACAGGGAAGATAGACTGGCTTAAATGATGCTGAAAAGACTGCTTAAGTGATTGGATATGTTGTCAGTGGCTGTCAGGAAGAAGGTCGTAGAATACCACAACTCAGTGGCTCTTTATCTGGATTCAGTGATAAATGCCAGGCTCAGTTCACTCAGTCAGCTTGCCTCACTAATGATATGCTGAAGCATCAAGAATGGATTTCTTCTTTGTCAACAGTACATTAGGTATATCTAAAATGAGTGGCAGTTTTCCACTCTAATTTGGTTCATAGAGGTTGTTTTTTTTTTTTTTTTTGAGTAGGTTGGTATATGAACTTGGTTTGTGACATTGGCTATGACTCTGCAAATTTTCAATTTTAAAAATTAGATGGGTATAAAGGAAAGAAAAGTAGCCAGAATCTTTGGGTTAGGGTACCTGCTATTAACTATTGTATAAATTAATTAGTAATTCCTCTAAGACCTAGTTTTCTAACTGTAAATTTGTGATTAAAATATCTTTCTCATGGTACTGTGAGTATCAAATAGAATAATATAGGTACAGAACACAGTAACAAAAAAGAATAAGTTCTAAGAATCTAATGTCCATCATGGTGACTATAGTTAACAATGCAGTATTGTATACTTGAAAGTTGTTGAGAGTAGATCGTAAACCTTAACAAAAGAGAACAGTTACTTAGGTTAAATATGTGAAGTGATGGATGTGTAATTATTCTACAATGTATATTTATATCAAATCATCAAGTTGTATGCTTTAAATGTACAATTATAATGTCAATTATTCCTCAATAAAGTTAAAAAAAAACTTTCTCATGGTGTTGTGAGGATTAAATAGAATAACAGGCATAAAATGTAGTAGATCCTCAAAAAATGTATCTGACTCTAGATAGTAATGCCTTCAAAAAAGCAATTTGAAAAACTGATTCTATGATGTTCAGTTGAAATTTTCCTAGTTGAAAATTTTCTAATAAATCAGGCAATGACAATGACAATCATTGTCAGGCTTGTGGAGCAACAGGAATACTCTTACAATGCTGATGAAGTGAAAACTGGTACAATCACTTTGGAAATGTTCTGGCATTACCTAAAGAATGTGAAAGAACATACCCTCCACTACGGTAGTTCTGATCCTAGTTCTACGTCCTCAACTAGAGAAATCATTGTCATGTGTACCTGGAGACATAATTCAAATATGATTTTAGCAGCATTGTTTGTAACAGAAAGAAAACTAGAAATAATCCATATATCCATCAATAATAGAATTGATACACAATAGAATGGATGAGCAATACATATGAACTACATCTATCTAAACCAACATGAAAGGATATCGCAAATATAACATTGAGCAAAGAGGCACATTAGGAGACTATACAGTGTGTGTGGTGTTGCATTTTATATCAAGTGCAAAAAGGCAAAACCAGGCAACATACTTTTGATTGTTATCTATCTGTATCTATCTATCTATCTATATCTAATTAGTTATTTACCTATTTATCTATCATAAAATCATAAAGGAAAACAAGAGAATGATTAATATAAAATTTAGGATAGTGGTTATTTTCGGTAGGGAAGGAGAGGGATGCAATTAGGGAGGGATACAAAGGTAACTTCTAAGAAACTGGTTTTAATCTTTTTTATTTTTCATTTGAAAATGGCTCTATTTTACTTTCGTTTTTTAAAGTGACTTTATTTTTTTAGAGCAGTTTTAGGTATACAACAAAATTAAAAGGAAGGTACAGAGATTTCCCATGCACTCCCTGCTCCCACAAATGGATAGCCTCCCCCATTATCAATTTCCCCACCAGAGTAGTCCATTTGTCACAGTTGATAAATCTGTATTGACCTAGCAAAATCACCCTATGTCTACAGTTTACATTACGGTCCTCTCTTGGTGTTTCACATTCTATGAATTTGAACAAATGTCTGATGACATGTATCCACCATTATAGTATCATACATAGTATTTTTCACTGCCCTAAAACTCCTCTGTGCTCTGCCTATTCATCCCTCTCTGCTCTCCTCCCCCAAACTCTAGCAACCACTGATCATTTTACTGTCTCCATAGTTTTGCCTTTTCCAGAATGTCATATTGTTGGAATCATACAGTTTATGTAGCCTTTTCAGATTGATTTCTTTCAATAAGTAATATATATTTAAGATTCCTCCATGTCTTTTCATGGCTTGATAGCTCACTTCTTTTCAGTACTGAATAATATTTCATTGACTGGATGTACCACAGTTTATTTATCCATTCACATACTGAAAGATATTTTGGTTGCTTCTAAGTTTTGGCAATTATGAATAAAGCTGCTATAAACATCTATGTGCAGGTTGCTCTGTGGACAAGTTTTCAACTCCTTTGGATAAATACCAAGGAGCATGATTGCTGATTGTATGGTAAGAGTATGATTCATTTTGTAAGAAATTACAAACTGTCTTTCAAAGTGGCTGTATCATACCCACTAGCAATGAATGAGAGTTCCTGTTGCTCCACATTCTTGCCATCATTTAGTGTTGTCTGTTTAATCTTTTTTTTCAGGTAAGGGGTAGCATGAAGGTGTATTAGTTTTCTAGGGTTGCTATAACTAATTACCACGAACTGGATGACTTAAGACAGCAGAAATTTATTCCTTCACATTTCTGGAGGCCAGAAGGCCAAAATCAAGGTGTCCTTCTGGAGACTCCGAGGGAGACTCTGTTCCATGCCTCTCTCCCAGCCTCTGGTGGCTGCTGATAATTCTCAGCATTCCTGAGCTGGTATGCACATCCACTGAATCTGTATCTGCCTTCCTGTGTCCCTCCCCTCTGTGTGTCTGTCTATGTCTCCTTTTCTGTCTCTTATGAAGACAAATGTCATTGAATTTAGGGCCCACTCTAATCCAGGATGATCTCATCTCAAGATTCTTAACTGAATTACACTTGCAAAGACCCTTTTCCCAAACAAGATCATATTCACAGGTTCCAGGTAGATATATCTCTTTGGAGGTCCACTACTCAACCATCACAGTAAGTGTACATTTTATTATTATTATATGACTGTAATAGACATACATTCTTTTGAGTGTTTGATATGTTTTTCAATAAAAATGAATAAATTTAAAATAAAAAAGTAAAAAAAAAATAGAAACAAATCTTCTAATGCCAGTTGCAAGATTAGCTTGTCTTCCCAACTTGACAACATAAAATAGAATTTTTCTCAGTAAAGAAATATTTTCCTAACATTATAAAGTAAAATAACGTTGCATATATATATACATATATAGTATCTTAAATATATACATACTACATATTGAATTCTCAACAGAGTTTAATTTTAAAATGTACTGAAGCTGAATTTTCTATTCCAATATTCCTATTAAAATAACATTAAATCTAATTTTATGTTTGAGATTGTTTCTAGTTTTGGTGGTTAAAGTTCTGCATTCAAAGAATAAAGTGTTAAATAATTTTAAGTTGATTTGTAAGTAGTCTCTTCTGATCTCATTGGGCAATTCACAAAAGAGGATAAGGATAGGACGATCTAAAAGTAAAAGGTTCATCCTGATTCATTGCCCAAGAAATACATGTTTCCATTTCTGGCCACCATATTGACAACTAATTTTTAAAATATTAATTACCTAAGTTGGAGAGGATGTGAATATATAGACATCCTTTTACGTTACTGGTAGGACTGTAATTTATCATAATCTTTCCAGAATGAAATTTGGCAGCGTGTATCAAGAACTTTAAAAGTATTTAGTTATACCCTTTATCTTTGTAATCCATTTATAGGAATTTATACTGAGGAAACAGGCAGATATTCATATAGTTTTATATACAAATATATTTAATCCAGAATCATTAGCAATAGTATAAAACTGGAAATAATTTAATTTTCCAAAAATAAGGTAAATTAACTATCACTTTTTCTATTGCTATGTAACAAACTACCCCTAACTTAGTGGCTTAAAATAAAAATGTGTTATTACATCTCATGATTCTGTGGGTGAAGAGCACAGTAAGGATGAACCGTCTCTGCTCCACAACGTCTGAGGCCTCAGATGGGTTAACTCAAAAGCTAGAGGCTGGATGGTATAGCTGAGGGTTAGCTGGACATTTCTCTTTCTTTTTACGTGGCTTCTACATACAGCTCATTTGGACTTCCTCACAGAATTGTGGGCTCAGTATAGGTGAACATGTCAATAGCAACTCAGGAGTTCAAAGAGAGTTTTACAAGGAAAATGAAATGGAAGCTACCAGTTTCTTACGGTTTGCCTAGAACCTGGCATAGTGTCTGTCACTTCCATCATATTCTCTTGGTCAAAGCAGTTACAGAGCTGACCCATACTCATGGGGAGTGGACACAGACCCTAACTTCTGAGGGGAAGGAGTGGCAAAGAATTTGTGACAATCTTTAAACCACCACATTTAATGATACAATAATAACAATTAAAAGTATTACACAGCTAATTATTTTATTTATTTATTTTGTGAGGATGACCAGCCCTGAGTTAACATCCATTTGCCAGTCCTCCTCCTTTTTTTTGCTGAGGAAGACTGGCCCTGGGCTAACATCTGTGCCCATCTTCCTCTACCTTATATGGGAGGCTGCCACAGCATGGCTGACAAGCAGTGCATCTGCGGGTGCCCGGGATCCCAACCTGCAAACTCCTGGCTGCCAAGCGTGAGCTAAACTGCTGTGCTGCCGGGCTGGCCCTACACAGCTAATTATTGGAAAACAAAGAGGGCGATCATTCGGAATAATACTATTTTGGTTGTGATTATAAGAAAAATAAACTAATTTCCAAGGAAACTCCAAAATAAGAAAAATACTTCACATAATGGTGGAAGTTTTGATCCAAAATAAAAATATTCCAGGACAGTTCCTTTGAAGATTAGTAAAGTATTTGCATACAATGTTTTGAGAAGTTTATGCAAGCTGTTATAATTTTTATAGCCTCATTCTTGTGAGCATCAGATTAAATTGAGCTTCATATGACATCAAAGTAAAAGAGAAATTAGTGACACAAACTAGTTGTGGACAGAAGGGAATGGTGACAGGTCTCTAGGGATATCTATATCCTAAAGGGATGGACAGAAGTACAAAGAATTAGTAAAGAAAAATACACACATAATGATAAAAAAAGACAAAGGGAAAATTTTTAAACCATATTCTAACAAGAAAAGTATGGCAATTTACAAGGAAAGTAGTGAGATTTATACAATATTGGAAACTTGTAATACCACTATTTAGAATTTATTTTAAATAAATTTTTAAAGGCATTCCTTTTTCAGAGATATCTGTAGAAACAAAACTTTAAAGATAAAAAATCGTGAAAAAAAATGGAGTCATGATTAGAATAATGGTCAAGTAAATTATGGAATATCAATTTATTGGAATATTATATACAGTCATGCATCACTGAACGATAGAATAGTTCTGAGAAATGCGTCGTTAGGCAATTTTGTTGTTGTATGAAAATCATAGAGTGTATTTACACAAACCTAGGTGGTACAGCCTACTACACACCTGGGCTATGTGGTACTAGTCTTACGGGACCACCGTTGCATATACGGTCCGTCGTTGACCGAAATGTCGTTATGCGGTGCATAACTGTAATCATAACATTAAAAAATTTAAAGACCAAGAATAGAAAAACTGTTTATATCATAAAGCTAACTGAAGACATAGAATCTAAAAGAGTAGGCACATTAGAATTAAAATTTTGTGAAAAATACAAATGACAAACGTTGGTAGACAACGCGGACATGAAAATCCAATAGGGGACTATAGATAATTGTTTCTTGGTAGGTTTGCTCAGTGTTGCAAATTTTCCGTTATTACATACGGAAGTCATAAGCCATAGTTACTAAATATAGGACAACAAAGCTTAAAATTTAAAGACTTTTTTTGTTTTATTTTTATAGTCAAATGATTCATGTTTCTGAAGATTATTTTAAAATATAAGAAGAAAGAGGATATAAAGTTGTATGCATCCAAATGGTAAAATACCAGTTTTATGAAATACTTCTATCCTTCAGCAATCATGGTTTTGCCAGCTATGCTATTATAGTTATAATCAAAAACTGTAATCTTTTTAAGGACATGAAATTTCATGTAGTACCCTTAAACTACAGAGCTGCACAATTACTGCCCTTATCTCACAGAAGATGAGAAAGAATACCTGTTTATATTCTATTACTTTAATACACAGCAAGAAAACCAGCTCTGCTAATATTCACTTTTACTCATGACAATTTGTGAATGGAAAAAACTTTTGTGAAAATATTTTTTTCTCTTATCTAGGAAGATCAAGTAAGGGACAATGAAAGTGTTAGCTGTCCAATTTCAATTCAGTAAGCATTTAAGACTTAGAATCTGAATGTCATAACACTGGTAAATATCTGCCTCAGTAGATCGTGTTATCCAATAGACAGTGCAAAATCATGTTTGTCTTTTCCTTGAATCTTAAAGGGTAGTTAATATTCTCTAACAGTGATAAGAACAAAGGCTGCAGGGTGTGGATAGAAGGAATTTTACTAAAAATTTAACTTCTGGGGACCTCAGAGATACAGCCCAACTGAAATTTTAAGAAGTCCAGCAATAGTAAATGATTTATCCAAGGACTCAAAGCTATTTAGTGATTCCAGGACTTTTGGCTGTTGTATCTGACATCTCATACGCTGCTTCCGATCATCTCAGCCTGACCTTATCTCAGGCCCTTGGCCTCTTGCTCTGCCCACTCACCTCCTGGAAAACCGAGTTCTTGTGACCCATGCAATTTGGTTGCCTGAGGCTGTCTTCTGGTCTCTGGCTCCTCCAATCATTACCAGAGTTGAAGAGCTAGGAAGTAGGCATACATTCCGGAAGGGGCAGGTGAAACAGCCCAGAAATGTGAAGTATTTAATTCCTCATGGAATAAACTTTGACTAATGAGGACAGGAGACAGGAGGAAGCCAGAAGAAAACATTTCCTCCCTAGTCTACCCCCTGGTAGAGTATTTGAGTCTCAGCGTTTCTGTATGGCCTATCTTTAGATGAGTGAATAACTGTGTGTCTTTGAAGTAGCACCATTTGAAAGGGCACCACCCTGAATCTGCTTCCCATTCTTTCCTGCTCCACTTAGCTTTTCCCTCACTCTCACCACCCTGGGTTTGCACCTCTCAATAAAGCATTGGCATTTAAACTTTGCAACAAGGTCTGTTTTCCTAGGAACCCAGGTGAAGACATATTTGCATCTCCTAAAGTCTCAGTTGGATCAGAGAGAAGTATTTATAACCAAAAAACTCTTTTATTTTATTCACAAAACATAAATATTAAGTGTTAGAAGGAGAAATAAATTTAACTATAGACAGTAGTCTAAGTCTGGGTTAAATTGTGTGTACTAACAGTTAAGGATTAGTGAGTAAATTTTTCTTTTGTAATGAAGTAATCATTTTCACTTAAATTTTATTCAGTTGGCATAAGTCTTTATTGATTAGAGATACTGATGTGTGAGATGCACACAATTCATGAGTTATATCTTTATTATTCTGTTTATTAACATGAATAGTTTCTCTTTATTCCTATTAATGCAATTGCCTTAAATTTGACATTGTCTGATATTAATAGATTTTTTTTATTCCTAGTGTTATTCATTTTTAAAGTCTTTTCATTTCTAACCTTGGTGGTCTTGTACACAGCAAGTAACATAACTGAATTTTGTTCTTTGGTCCAATATGATAATCTGTCTTTAATAGTTGAGTTTAATATATTTACATTTACTGTGTTCCTGATTCATTTAGATGTTTTTCTCCCATTTTATTTTGTATCTTTTGTTTATTCATTCCTTTCCTTTTTATTTCTCTTCCATATGCAGTTTTGAAATTAAATTTTCATTTTAGTGATTATTCTTAATTTAATTTAATTAATTAATTTTTTTGAGGAAGATTGGCCCTGAGCTAACATCTGTTGCCAATCTTCCTCCTTTTTCGCTTCCCCCCGCCCCAAAGCCCCAGTAGATAGCTGTATATCATAGTTGTGCATCCTTCTAGTTGCTCTATGTGGGACGCCACCTCAGTATGGCTCGATGAGTGGTGTGTGGGTCTGCACTCAGGATCCGAACTGGTGAACCCTCGGCCACCAAAGCAAAGTGCACAAACTTAACTGCTATGCCACCGGGCCAGCCCCTATTCTTAATTTTAAACTTACTTATTTGGCTAAAATCTTTTCTTAAAAAAGTCTAAACAACTCATTATTTCCATCCATTTGCAAAATTGGAAATAGCTTTTAGTATACTTTAAAAGTGTACAGAACAACTCCCCATCTCATTTTGTTATTGCAGTCTAGGTCTTACTTTCATCTTTATTTTTTTAAAACATATGATTAGTTATGATATTAAAGTGAATTCTAATTGAATTATCATTTTTATCATTGTTTCTTAAATCTCACAATCCCCTTTATGTTTATGTTTCTTCCTGCTGACATACATCTTTTAATAGTTTCTTTAGTGAGAGTCTTTTTGTGAAAGGGTAAATTCTTTTACTCTTTAGATATCATACAATATATTTATTTTTCCCACACTCTGAATGATAGTTTAACTGGATATAAAATTCTAGGTTGACAGTTATTTTCTTTAGTCACTTTGAAGATATTAATCCATTGTCTTCTGGCATCTATTGTGTTTAACCTATAGATCAAGTTAAGAAGAACTGATATCTTGACAATATTGAGTCTTCACATCCATGAGCATGGAATATCTCTTCACTTATTTGGTTCTCCTTTGGTTTTATCAGAATTTTGTAATTTTTCTCATATAGATCTTATACGTTTCATTAGATTTATCTGCTATGATCTGAATGTTCGTGTTCCTGAAAATGTTTTTGTTGAACTTTTAACCCCTCAGGTGATAGTATTAGGAGGAGGTACTTTGGGAGATGACTAGGTCATGAGGGCAGAGCCCTCATGAATGGGATTTGTACCCTTATCAAGGAGGCTCCAGAGATTGCTTGACCTTTCCACAATGTAAGGTCACAGTGAGAAGTCAGCAATCCGCAACTTGGAAGAGGTCCTTCACCATTTGTATATTGTTATTGCAGCCTGAATGGAATAAGATAATACCTAAGTATTCCATTTTTGGGGGGTGCTAATGTATATGGTTTTGTGTTTCAAATTTCACTGTTTGTTACTGGTATATAGCAAAGTGATTGAATTTTGTGTATTAACTTTTTATCCAGCAACCTTACTATAATCACTATAATATACTATAATATTAGTTTCAGGAGGGTTTTTTTTTCTGTTGAGTCTTTTGGATTTTCAACATAGATGATCATGTTATCTGCAGACAAATACAGTTTTCCTTCTTCCTTCTCAACCTGTATCCCTTTTATTGGTTTATTGCATTATCTAGAACCTCCAGTACAATATTGAAAAGGAGTGGTGTGAGGGGACATTCTTGCCTTGCACCTAATCTTAGTGGGAAAGTTCTGAGTTTCTCACCACTAGGTATGATGTTAGCTGTAGATATTCTTTATTGAGTTTAGGGAGTTTCCCTGTATTAGTTTACTGAGAGTTTTTATCATGAATGGGTATTGGATTTTGTCAAATGCTTTTTCTGCATCTACTGATATGATCATGTAGTTTTTCTTGTTTAGCCTGTTGATGTGATAGTTTAAATTAATTAATTTTCAAATGTTGAACCAGCCTTGCATACCTGGAATAGATCTCACTTGGTCATGATGTATAATTCTTTCTGTACAGTCATGCATCACTAAACGGTGGGGATACATTCTGAGAAATGTGTTGTTAGGCAATTTTGTCATTGTGTGATCATAGTGTACTTACAAAAATCTAGATGGAATAGCCTACTACACACCTAGGCTATATGGTAGAGACTATTGCTTCTAGACTACAAACCTGTACAGCATGTTACTGTACTGAATACTGTAGGCAATTATAACACAAAGATAAGTAATTGTGTATTTAAACATAGAAAAGGTATGGTAAAAATACAGTATAAAAGATAAAAAAAGATATGCCTGCATAGGGCACTTACCATGAGTGGAGCTTGCAGGACTGGCAGTTGCTCTGGGCGAGTCAGTGAGTGAGTGGTGGGTGAATGAGAAGGCCTAGGACATTACCATACACTGCTGTAGACTTGATCAACACTGGACACTTAGGCTACACTAAATTTATAAAAAAATATTTTCTTTCTTCAATAATAAATTAACCTGAGCTTACTATAACTTTTTTATTTTATAAACTTAAAATTTTTTTTAAACTTTTTGACTCTTTTGTAGTAATACTTAGCTTAAAACACAAACACATTATACAGCCATACAAAAATATTTTCTTTCTTCATAGCTTTATCCTATAAGCTTTTTTCTACTTAAAATTAAAAACTTTTTTGTTAAAAACTAAGACACCAACACACACATGAGCCTAGGCCTACACAGGGTCAGGATCACCAAAATCACTGTCTTCCACCTCCACATCTCGTCCCCCGGAAGGTTTTCAGGGGAAATAACACACATGGAGCTGCTATATTCTATGACAACAATACCTTCTCCTAGACTACCTCATGCAGGACCTGCCTGAGGCTCATCTTGTTGAGGTCTTAAGCTTGTCGAGGTCTGCAAAAGTTTCTGCTAAACCCTTCACTGTGAGTTTTCTTGGGGGTTCTTCTTTTTCTTCTTCTACAGTTTCCTTTTCTCTTGCCTCTTCTTCAGCTATGTGTTCCTGTTCCAGTTCTAGCAACTCCTCATTAGTCAGTTCTTCAGGGACCACCTCTAGGAGCGCCTCAAAGTCACACCCAGGTTAAAGTTGTTTGCCATCTCAACCACAGGCTTGTTGATTTTGCAACCTCCTCATCCTGGCAAATCCTTTGAAGTCATGGACAAACCTCTTGAGCGTTTTTTCTAGATGACATTTATACACTCCTTGGTAACACCACCCCGAGCCCAAGCAAGGTTCTTGATGCAGTCATTGATGTTGCAATCCTTCTAGAATTGCATCAGTGTCTTCCTCAGTTGTAGCAGTAGCCTGGGCAAAGGTCTTTTTCAGTTAGTAGGCCTTAAAAGCTGCTGTAACTCCTTGATCCATTGGTTGGATCAAAGAAGTGGTGTTTGGAGGGATAAACACTACTTTGATATTGGGATGAAGATCACCAATAAAAGGAGGATGTTCATGAGGGTTATCAACAATGAGCAAAATCTTGAAAGGAATGTTATTTTCCAAACAATACTTCTCCATTTTGCTGACATAGCCGTTCAGGAGGGCAACTTGGAAGAGTAACTGGGTCATCAATGACTTCTTACTGCTCCTATAGAAACTGGCTGTGTGTACCTATTGATAAGCTTGAAGACCCTGGGGTTCTCACTGTGCCAGATCACAAATGGTTTCAATTTATAGCCTGCAATGTTGCCCCAAGCAAGACTGTTACCCTACCCTTAAAAGCCTTGAAACCTGGCATTGATTTGGCCTTCTTGTGGATGAAAGTTTTTTCAGGCATCTGTTTCCAGAATAGGAAAGTTTCATCTATATTGAATATTTGCTCCAGCAAGTAATTTTTCTCCACAATCAGCTTATCCAGAATTTCCAGAAGTTCTTTAGCTGCCTTCACATCAGCCCTCGCAGACTTATTACTCACTTTCACCTTATGTAATGAATAATGATGCTTGTATTGTTTAAACTACCCAGAGCTAACAGTAAATTCAACATTGTAGTCAGGTCCCTCTTTTTCTTTCAACATCACAAACAAACGTTTGCTTTGTCTGTGATCATCATGGTGCCGAGAGGGATATGCTTCTGTGTCTGGTCTTCAATCCAGGTCATTAGAAGTTTCTCCACGTCTGATGTAGGCCCTTCTCGAATTTTTGTTAATCTCATTTCCTTCAGTGAGGCAGATCCTTTAACAGCTTCCACCACTTTGTTCTTGTTCTTCAAGATTGTAGCTCTGGTGGAACGGGACGTGCCTGACTGGTGAGCAAGAACCATCACTGATTTTCCACCTTCATAATCTTTAATTACTTTTAATTTTGTTTCTAGGTCAATCACTTGATGCAGCTTCCTACTGGCAACATTAGCAGTGGGTTTTGTATGCTTAGGGGCCATGATGAACAAAACATGAGAGTAAATCAGCACAAGAGAAAATGACGCAATCAAGAGATGGAGTGACATGAGAGGTGGGAGGCTGCTACTGGCATAACACAACATATCTTTTAATAGTAAACATTGTTTTTACAAGTAGAAATATGACGCTCTAAAACAATGATTAAAAATATGGTACAGTAGATACATAAACCAGTAACATAGTCATTTATTATCATTATCAAGTATTGTGTACTGCACATAATTGTGTGTGTTATACTTTTATATGACTGGCAGTGCAGTAGGTTTGTTTACACCAGCATTACCACGAATATGTGAACAATGTGTTGCACTATGATGTCACTAGGTGATAGGAAATTTTCAGCTCATTTATAATCTTATGGGACCACTGTTGTATATGTGGTCTGTTGTTGACTGAAACATCATTATGCAGAACATGACTGTACATTGTTGGGCCCAATTTGCTAATATTTTGTTGAGGATTTTTGCATCTATATTCATGAGAGATACTGCTGTGTGGTTTTCTTGCAATGTCTTTATCTGATTTTGATATTAGGATAATGCTGGCTTCATAGAATGAGTTTGGAAGAATTCCCTTTACTTCTCTCCTCTGAAAGAGATTGTAGATTGTTGGTATAATTTCTTTTTTAAATGTTTCATAGAATTTACCATTGAACCTGTCTGTGCCTGGTGGTGTTTTGGAAGGTTACTAATTACTAATTCAATTTCTTTAATAGATATAGGCCTATTCAGATTATCTATTTCTCCTTGTGTGAGTTTTGGAAAATCATGTCTTGCAAGGAATTGGTCCATTTCATCCAGATTATCAAATTTAGCATTTAGCAATTTGGGCATAGAATTTTTCATTGCATACTTTTATTATTCCTTTAATGTCCCTAAGATCTATGGTGATGTTTCCTCTTTAATTTCTGATATTAGTAATTTGTGTCCTCTCTCTTTTTTTTCCTAGTTAGCCTGGCTAGATGCTTATTGATTTTGTGACCATTTCAAAGAAGCGGCTTTTGGTTTCATTGATTTTCTCTATTGATTTCCTGTTTTCAATTTCATTGATTTCTGCTCTAATTCTTATTATTTCTTTTCTGCTGCTTATGTTGGATTTAATTTGCACTTCTTCTCTGGTTTCCTAAGGTGGAAACTTAGATTATTGATCTTAGATCTTTCTTCTTTTCTAATATATGCACGTATTCTCTAAATTGACCTCAAAGTACTGCTTTTGTTTCATCTCACAAACTTTGATGTTTTGCTTTCATTTTTATTTAGTTCAAAATATTTTTTAAATTTATCTTGAGATTTCTTATTTGACTTTTGTGTTATTTACAAGTGTGTAGTTTAATCTTCATGCATTTTGGGATTTTCCAGTTATCTTTCTATTATTGACTTCTAGTTTAATTCCACTGCAGTCTGAGAGCAAACATTATATGATTTCTATTCTTTTAAATTTGTTAAAGTGTGTTTTATGTCCCAGAATATGGTCTATCTATTGAATGTTCCATGTGATCTTGAGAAGAATTTATCTTCTACTGTCGTTGGATAAGTAGTCTATAGATGTCAATTATATCAAGTTGACTGATAGTGCTGTTGAGTTTACTATGTCCATACTGATTTTCTGCCTGCTGGATGTCTGTTCCTGACAGAGAGGTGTTGAAGTCTCCAACTATGATTGTGGATTCATCTATCTTTGCAATTCTATTAGTTTTTGCCTCACATAGTTTGATGCTCTGTTGTTAGGTGCATACACGTTAAGGATTGCTATGTCTTCTTGGAGAAATGACCCTCTTATCATTATGTAATGCCCTTCTTTATCCCTGACAACTTCCCTTGCTTTGAAGTCTGTTCTGACTGAAGTTAACATAGAAGCTCCTGATTTCAAAGTGTTAACATGATCTATTTTTCTCCATCCATTTCCTTTTAATCTATATGTGTCTATAATTACAGTGGGTTTCTTGTAGACAACATATAGTCAGGTCTTTTGTTTTGATCCACCCTGACAATCTCTGTCTTTTAATTGGTGCATTTAGACCATTGACATTCAAAGTAATTATTGATATAGTTGGATTAATAGCTATCATATTCATTACTGTTGTCTATTTGTTGCCTTTGTTCTTTGTTCCTATTATTGTCTTTCACTCTTTTTCTTTTTAAATTTTAATCGAGAATTTTATATGTTTGCATTTTCTCTTCTTTATTAATTTATCAGTTATACTTCTTTTTAAACTTTTTTTAGTGATTGCCCTAAAGAGTTTGTAATATACATTTACAGCTAATCCAAGTCCACTTTCAAATAACACTACTTTGCTCATTTTTAAATTGGGTTGTCTTTTTACTGGTGAGTGTAAGAGTTCTTTACACATTCTGGATCCAAGTCTCTTATCAGTTATATAAGTAGCAAAATTTTTCAACCAATCTCTGGGTTGTCTTTTCATTTTCTTGATAGTATCATTTGAAACACAAACTTTTAAAATTTTGATGAAATCAAATTTATCTATTGTTTTCTTTTGTTGCTCATGCTTTTGGTGTTCTGGCTAAGAAATTATTCCCTAATTCAGGGCCATGAATATTTACTTTTATGTGTTCTTCTAATATTTGCATAGTTTTAGTTCTTACATTTAGGTCTACCTGAGTTAATTTAAGGAGGAAGGAAAACTATCTCTGCAAAAAAGCCATCTGGGATTTTGATAGAAGTTGCATTGAATTTGGAATATTGCCATCTTAATATTAAATCTTCTGATCTATCAACATGATATGTCTTTTCATTTATTTAGGTCTTCTGTAATTTTTACTAACAATGCTTTGTAGTTTTTATTGTATAAGTCTTGCACTTGTTTAAATTTATTTCTAAGTATTTTATTCTTTCTTCTGGTATTATAAATGGAATTGTTTTATTAATATTATTTTAGAATTGTTCATTACAACCCTAAGAGGACTGTGTCATCTGTAAAAAAAGAGAACACTTAGAACTGATAAACAAATTCAGCAAGTTTGCGACATCAATATACAATAATCAATTATATTTCTACACATTAGCAATGAACAATCCTAAAATAATATTAATGAAACAATTCCTTTTACAATAGCAGCAAAAAGAATAGTTTTTCTTCCTCCTTTCCAGTCCTGCTATCTTTTATTTTTTTCTTGCCTAATTTCCCTGGCTAGAGACTTCAGTACAATATTGAATAGAAGTGGTGAGTCTAGACATCCTCATCCTGTATTTAAATTATACATTAAAAAAAATACAAAATAGGTATTTACTGGCTTAGTAGTTAATGAAAAATTCTTTTACAATTAAATATAAAACACAATCTACTATTTGATCATGATAATAATCATTAACTGTTTTATATCCTCACTTTCTGATTGTCTAAGATACATTCTTTTCTAGTTTCTACCAGTGTTTTTCAAAGTTTATTTACTCAAACACCCTAATATGAGAAATATCTATACTTTCAAGCAAGGATAAGCATAGCCCAAATATCAGTGAGTCATTCATTCAATATCTTTTGAACAGCCTCTGCATGCCAGTTTCTATAGATACTGAAGACGTGGAAATAAATAAGACAAACACATTCACTAGTCTCATAGCAATAACTGTTTACCATATGAATTCCTGTACTGTGCCTGGGAAGCACAGTATGCCATGTCAGTGTAAGTAGTCATCCATTTGTGTGTGTATGTATAATGATAGTATGTATACACACATATATATGTATACACATATTTATTACACATACACACTCATAGATATGTATATGCTTTTTTTTTTTGGTGAGGAAGACTAGCCCTGAGCTAACATCCATGCCCATCTTCCTCTGCTTTATGTGGGACACTGCCACAGCTTGGCTTGACAAGTGGTGCATTGGTCCACACCTAGGATCCGAACCTGTGAACCCCGAGCCACTGAAGCGGAGCGCGCGAACTTAACTGCTACGCCACGGGGCTGGCCCCTGTATATACATTTTTATGGTAATATATTTGTAGGTAACTTATGTCGCCAAATTTTGATGCCAAAATAATTTTCTTTGAATATAAAGATAATGAGTGCAGATATTCACACTATCCTTTGTTTTCTAATACAGTGGTTCTAAAAGTTTACCATGTATCACAGTTACCTTGACGGCTTGGTAAAATACAGATTGCCAGGCCTCATGGTCAGGGTTTCTGATTCAGCAGACGTAAAGTAGGCTGAGAATTTGCATTTCTAACAAGTTTTCAGGTGATGCTGATGCCGCTGGTTCAGGGACCATATCTTGAAAACCAGAGCTCTTATAAAACATTTTGTGTCACTCTGTTTAAGGCATATTTTGTGTTACTTATATACCACAGGAATTATGGATGTTTCTTAATTCTTCCACATCCTCTCTCCTGATGCTCATTGAACTTGTGAGCCCACTCATTGGATGGTTGTTCAGCCTTCACCTGGTGGGGTGATAGAGGGCTCATTTTACTAACTGAGCTAATAAATCCTGCCACTACAGTCCAGCACCTTTCCTGTTTAGGCTAAAATTGCTCTCCTCTAGAGATTGCTTAGCCCAATAGATTAGAAAATCCTTCATACAATGTCATGATCTAATGAGATTACTCTTTAACCTTCAATTTCCAGTAACACTCCAAATGCTAGGGAACTGTGATAACCACAGTACAATCATAAAATGTATACTAATGATCTTTCAGTGACAAATGGATTTGAAGGAGGAACCATTAGATAGAAGAACAATTCTAGATACATTATTTTGATAAATTCTAAGAATTTGTGGTTTATCCTTCATATGTGTTTCTGCATTTGTTTCTATATATAACTTTTTAAATGAAAAAAATCAATATAACAGTATTAGGTTTTCCAAAGAGTTTGCAATTACAAACAGTAGTTAGATAATAATATCTTTAATGGTGGAGAATGCTAGAGGTTAGCTGAAGGGTAAAGGCGACGACTGCAAAATTAGTCAAATACCCTCACCTGAATTACTTGCATTATTTTTCTCTACTGTTGCCTCTGCTTTGGGATGAAGGTCTAGCGCTGGAAAAGCATTAAATTATCTTGTGGCAATGATGTAAATAAGACACATCCTAACACGTATTAGAACTTCTGTATCTGTCCCCCCCACCCCGTATTATTCTCCTTTGTGTTGAATAAAGGCGCGTGGCTAAGAGAAAAGTTATTCATGCATTCTACTTAGTTACATACCTCCCTGCCGCCTGGCTAGCTTAGAAAGGAGTCTAATTTGCTGATGATTACAATTAGGAGGGAATGATCCATTACATTAACTTTAATGAGCTGCAGCAGGTCACTTGGTTACGGATGGTACCATGCAAAGGTTGCAGCTCAGGGTGATATGAAATCCCTGACAGCATCCTCTTGATGTTTGTGCAGCGGCCATAGCAAAGGAAGGATTGCTAGTTTGTAGTCATAGAAATGGCTGAACTTCACTGCATCTTTCCATTTGGACAAGCTTAGTGTTACTATCTAAAGCTCTTAATAATTTATAAACAGCGCTTATGTAACTGGCAGTTATGATGCACAGCATTAACTTAGAAGTGGTCTTGTAGTTGAAGGGATGATAAAGAGTTTTTGTGCTTACTGTATTTCCTCTCACTTGATTTTAAGGGTACATTTAAACTTCAGCCAGTAAATTCAGAAGCTCTGAAAACCAATTAATGATTTAGTTAAAAAGTCTGCAGCAGAATGTATTAGACTGACTTGTCTCTTTGAACATGAGCAAGATATTTCTATGTGGAAATTTCCATTTTAAGATATAGTAATATTTTAAACAATAGATAGATGAAATATAAGGCTTTCAAGAAGATGAAACAATAGGCGGGCAAAGTGAGAATATTTGCTTTATCGTACATTGAAAGGAGTATTTAACTATGATAATAGGAACTTGGCTCTGTTGTGTTTTTCTAGTTGAGCAATACATAAACAGAACATTAAGGTTTATGTAGCATTCAGTAAACTGTAAAAGAATGTGCTTGAAAGACTTCTAATTTTTCAGACAAGTCCTTTATTTTGAAAGAATCAAATAAAAATGAAACTTCAAAAGCGTGTCTTCTTTTCTCAAGCCTAACCTATGTTTAAGAAAGGTTGTTGGATTAACTATAGGCATTTTTGAACTGGTGACTGAAAAATCTAGCTTTCCTTACACCTAAGTCGAGAATATCCATATTTTAAAAATACGAAGGGGTGAGGGTGTCCCGAGGGGGCAATGAGGTCAGAGTCTGGAAAGAGAGTCCATTTGGATGTCACTTCAGCGTAGGCGTAAATCCCTAAGAACCTCTCTGTTCAAAAGGATCAACATATCATTGGTGAAGAACACTCACCTAATGATTTCAAGCTCCCAGTAATCTTCCCTTCCCAGCACCATTATCATAAATTGCTAGCTTGGCGAGGGAGACATAACTAAGGAATTCATTGTTTGAAGCCATTCTTTTGGCAGAGTTTCTTTTCTGGTTTATATTTATACATACGCTGCTGCCCTTATTTGTATCTTTGTCAACACAGCTTCACTTTCACTCATTATGGTTCTTCTTATCACATGTATTTTCCACTGCATGACTGGTTAATTTCCCTAATTTCTGTCTGTCTGCAAAGGGAAAACAGAGAATGTAGAAGCACATGGTAAAAAAAAGTTTGGTTTGGACACAGTCTACTTTCATGTGGGTACAAACACTTTAGCCAGGGCTAATTGTGGGCCAGTCACTTACATCCTCAAAATTAAGTGTCTCATTCTTCCCACAATGGTCTAATTGTGGCTGCAATTAACTGCAGGTGCAATGTTTGCACCTGCAGCTAATAGAGGGACTAAGCTTCCTAAAACAAGTTGCCTAAGCGAAGTCTTAGGGCCATTGACTTTCAACTCCGTAAACACTTGAAGCTGCCTGTTTTTATATTAAAGGTACTATTTAACAAACATCCTTTATTGTTGACAGAACTTACTTTAGTGTATCCTTCTTTGCATTTTGTGTTAGGGTGTATAATTTCTACACACTAGAATACAGTAAATCTGGGCATTTATATTTTTTTCTTAACTTGAACAAGATCTTTGTTAAACAGTTCCTGAAAAGAACAGATGACACCCATTATTTTCCTGGATGGAAAGCCTCACTTCTGCAAAGAGCAGATAAAGGAATAAAGGAAAGGTTTTGTTTCACGGTGAAGAGCCGTGATTTGGGCACCAGCTATCTCAGGCAACTCTTCTTTATCACTATATGTGTACATGAAATTTAGCAAGTGAAGAGAAGACTTATGGAATCACATAGGTATTTGGTTAACAACAACGGTATTTTTGCCCATATACTCATTTTTAATAGCCCAGCTGTATTTTCTCATTTATAGTTAGTACTTAGCACAGTGCCTTTGACATGGCACATATTTGCCAAGCATACTTTTTTGAATGTAGTGGAGGATGTTGAAGTGACATGGCTTGTGGGTCATTTACATAGTTTTAACAAAGTAGGTTTTACTTTTTTCCTTTTCAGCCTCTCCATCCCCAATTCCCTTTACTTGGAAAAGGACTAATTTGCTGTTCTCTCTTCTCTCCGTCATGTGTCCCTCTTGGAATACCTGCTGGAATACCTGGGCTGGAGCTGATATTGAAATGATGGCCTTTCTAATGAATCTAGCTGGTCCGTGACATCACATGGTACTGTCCTGAAAGGAGTATAGCATGGAGTCAAGGAGAGAGATGGTGCTCCCTTGAGTGCTGGGCTAAGGTGGGGGGGGGGGTGGCTGTACAGAGTGAGAGATCAAGATGTGGCCTAATTATTAGCTGGTGTTGCCTTTTCTGCCCTTGGATCTATTTCGTGACCACTGAAGCTTGTATCAACAAATTTTGAAAGGATAAAGACATGGCTATTTCCCAGTTATTTGACTTCTGACCTTCCTGGGTAACCTGCGTTTCACTACGTAACAGGCCACAGACAGCGTGGATAGGGCTGGATAGGTTAAGACCTAGCTGGGGTCTCACAGCTTTTGGTGGATCGCAAGCTAATGAATAAGGAAACTTGATACAGGCCTGAGGTTAGAGGTCAACAGTCAGGATTCTTACTTACAAATTTATTAGGTAATCATCTATTAAAGATGTTATTAAGTGGACACACATCATCCTTACAACTCTTAGCAACGAGAGAGAGAACTGTCTTTGGCTTTGGAACTGTTGCCAATGATGACTTCAACAGGATTTTCATAATATTCAAGAGGAGTCACATGAGAAATTTTACAGATTCTCAAAATCTTCAAAAATATTTAAGTAATTGTGACTACTTTTAAATCTTCTCGAGAGAAGTAAATATCTTAAAATATAATATCAAGTTAGGTTAATGGCATGGACACAGCTGATGCTGTATTTTTCATAAGAATCCTCTACTTTCATCTATTTTGAAGAGTAAATTAGTGTGCTTTTTTATAGTGTCTTATCTCTCCCTGAAAAGTCATATTACATATACAACATAAAACTCTATAACGTTAATAGAAATTTCCAAGGAATTCAGTGTACTAGCAGATATAATATTGTGCATTCAGTGCATAAATTTCAAAATCTGGCTAGCTCAGCCTAATAAAATCCTAGCTAAGTGCCTTATTCCTACACACTTTTATGAGTCCTGGGTTTTAATTCTGGCTTCCTATTGTTGGATAAGTAATTTTATCAAAGAAATTTTTCTTCCATATTGATAAAAGAACCTCTAAGGAATTTTACTTCTCTATCTATGAAATACAAGTTCATAGACTGATCTTTCCTGAAGAAACACCAGGAATTGTTGAAACTATTTATATGCCATTGTAGTTCATTTGCACATAATTTTCTCGGTTTGAAGATATATTAAGAAATCAGAGATGATCATTATTGGTATCTAAACAATGATTAAAATAGCTCTCCTTTCTCCAGGGAGAGGTTGGTAGTTCATATTTAGTTTGGAATTCTTTGCTTAGGCAAAGACTTTTTAAAAAGTTCAAATCGATAGCTGTGACATCTTTAGGGATGCCAGTTTTCTTCTGGTAATGTTCTCCTCGTGTCATATTTTGGAAGAAAAACATGATGATATTTAAAAAATGAAAGGTGTACTTCTCAATTGGTTATTACGTCCCTGTATTTCTAACTCTAGATATGGCAGAGGTAGTGGACGCTGTGGTGTGCTGCCTGGATCCTCCCTCCAGGAACAAGGCCCTTGTCCCCTCAGCTGCCGGAAATGTTGGCACAGCCCTTATGCCAACATATGAGATCAAAATGTGGCCTAATTAGCCGAATCCCTTTATAGCTGAGTTCTTTCCCAGCAATTGCCCTCTGTCAAAGGTTACTGCTTTGCCTAATGTTATACCCTCTCTTTAGGGGCAGCATATATTCAGTGAGTGGGAAATGCATGGGTAAAATGGCCTGACCCCCTTGCCTTAGCGTGGACAATTCTAAAGGCCCATTCAGCTCCAGACTTCCTTAGGGGATTGTCTGAGATCTTGGTGCCAAATGCTTTTTAATTCTCCCTCTCCCAAATTCTGCTTTCATCACTCCCTGATCAGCTCTGAGAGCACTCCCCAATAAAATGTTGGCACCCCAATTTTTAACTCAGAGGTATTCCCAAAGAACTTGACCTAAAACAGCACAAGAATACAAAGCCCAAGAGTACACTGGGCAGAAGATGCTTCCTGCAACTTTCTTTCTCTTTGCAAATGCTGCTCTTTTCCTCTGGTTTTTTTTTTTTTCTTAAAGCCTGTACATTCAGGCTCTGCAGATGGGCCATTTTAGTAGAACTTCTGTTAATATATTTCTAAATCTTTTAGTGCTAAGCCAAGCACCTGATACTAATTCTACTAGGCTATTGCTAGGCCATGAGATTATCACCCAGAACAGACTTGGAAACAGCGTGTGTTGAGAGCTGAGGAGTTAATGGGGAAGCCCATCTTAGCGAGCACACACTAAACCATCTGCAAAACTTCATGTTTCAGAATGCAAGTGACCGGGTGACTGCACTCTCTAAACACAAAGGGAAATGTTTCAAAAGTCAGGCGCCAAGAATGATTTGTTTTTCACTTAGTAAATCCCTTACAAAGCAGTCAGATATATATGGACTGATCCCCTGGAAGGTTTGCCCCCCCGTCATGCACATGTGGATATACGGCTGTGGGGGATTCTTCTGTTTCCTGGGAAGATAAATGGTATATGGTATAACCAAAGCTTGGCATTTATAAGTTTTGGGGAGATAATTTGGGTTTTCTATAGAGCAGTTCTGGAGATGTTATAAAGAGGTTACAAGGCAGAAATATGAAAAAAAGATTGAAAGATGACAGAGAGAGCAACAGGAAGGGATCATTCTCTAGTTTCAGGCCACACTGGCCCTCTGATTCCATCATTCGTTTATTCGTCCATTTATTCCATGTGTGCTTGGGCTGGGCTAGGGATATTGGATGCTCAGACTGGCGCTCATTTATTGGAGCATGTGCTGAAAGTGCATAAATTTCAAAATCTGACCAGCTCAACTTAACAGAGCCCAGATGTCTAAATGCCTTATTCCTACAAACTTCTACCATCCCTCTACTGTGAAGACATTGGAAAGATACAAGTGAAATATTAATTTTGTGACAATTGGTGGGGCCTTGGCAAGCTGTCTTGCAGAGGATATTTGACTTAGGGTGGGCACTAAGTCAAGCAATAAGATGCAGCAAGAGAGCTCAAGGAGAGTATTTTGCTAGACTCACTGTAAACTGTGGCGGTGGGCAGTATGGGATGGGAGACCTAGATGCAAGTATTGGTGGGAATCTCCCACTTGTGAACAGCCAAATCAGTGTGCAAATAAAGCGAGTGTTGCATTCACCCACAGTTAGGAGACTTTTGTGACTCATTCCTCTTGCCCTTCCTTGGACTTTGGTGAGCTCAGCAACTTCACTGTTGTCCTTCAAGGTACATTGTCATGGCAGTAGTGGTGGCAGGAGAAGTTCTGGAAAGGCTACAGTCTTACTCACGGATTGTACCCACAGTGTCTGCACTGTGAAACAATGTGTGCAGAGTGATGGACAAGTCACATAGGTAAGGTTCCTGCTCTCGAGCGGAGATGACATTTTACTGATTAAGAAAGTTAGGTGAAGCCAGATCACAAACCAGTGCATGGCTGTATACACATTTGCTTGTAGATAACTTGTTTGGTTTTGTATGGGCATGACTGTTTTAACTACTTAGGATAGTGTTTGATAATGTCAGGGGAATTGCATTTTTGAGGCAACATAATAGCTTTGTGGTATGTATAAGATGCATGACTGATATTGGTATTTTTGTATTCTAATTATAGAAAGTGATATACACAGACTTGTTAAAGTTTGAGGCCTAAAAGGGCAGTATAGGCTCAACATCAAATCAGAGAGTTGGAGGAGGACAGGCCAATAAATCATCTTTGCTGTATGGAGGGGGCCCAGCACTTCGTATATTGCCAGTCTCGGGTGGGAAGTCACTGAAGACTACAGGACCATGAACTATAGGTTCTAAGGGCTAATTCTAGCTGGGGAAGTCATCAACACCTGAGAAATCTTTTTACCAATTGACCTGGCCCTGTAGAATTCTGTGGACACCTTATCAGGCAGAGAGCCTTCCTAGGGCACTTTTGGATATTGCCCTTAGATGGAAGAGAAGTATTTGGATATAAATGACTACAGCAATCTTCTAGGACCAAGATGATATTCTTGACAGCACAATAGAACTGTACAAAACTATATAAACGTATTGTAACTCTGGCACTTTATGCACCAATTTTTAAAACATATTTAAATGCTTTCTATGTAAGAGTTGATTCATTCTATTCACTGTCTGCCTATCACTTATACCTACACTTTAGTAGGCTTGTATAAAAGTAGCTGATAGGTTTATGAAGTTTTTTTTTAATACTGTATATTATTGGTTTTAGAATATAATCTCTGGAGAGCCTTGGTTTATAAGCTTTGGAATTACATGAGACAGTGCATGTTACTTAAGTAGTCAATTTGTATTCTTTGATGAGGATGAATTTTGACTTTGACGGCTTGACATATAAATAGGAGGAGTTATTATTATTATTCCTTTCCCCATAAGGATTCTTCTACCTGATTGTGTTCAATAATGTTCCATGGAATTAACTCAACCTAATGCTCAGCGGAAAGAGTGCAAAGAAGTGGGGGACTAGTGAGCTCACAAGATAGGGAACTAATCACGTGTCTTCTTTGGTAACCAGGAAGAACTCAAAAAAGATCACATCATAAGAAATGAAAGAACATCTGGTAACTGGAAATCTAACATTAGCCATTCCTCAGGAGAGTTACTAAATTGAACCGATGAACGAAGGAGTGAGTTCGAATATGTGTAGCTAGTTTTCCTGTTGGTTAATGTTACTTTTAGGAAGCAAGTTACATTTAGCATGCTTAACAATCCCAAGCAAAACTAAATAATCATCTTGCATAGATGTGTAATATATTTATATTGAGATGCAGTTTCCTTAGATTTTAAACGTTTCTAGAAACTAGTCAGACGATGGTTATTACAGGCATACCTTAAAAGGAATATTAAATTGAATTGGGAACAGGACATGCGTTTTCTGAGAGACTCTAACAAAAAAATCTCAGTTACTATTAGAATTTGATTTCTCCTAAGGTAACCTCTAGAGTTTTTCACGTGTATGAGTATGATTTGCATCAATTTACTTGCATGAATCAGGATTCCTAGCCAAAGCAGCAGTCAAAACAAAATGAATCATCTCTTTAATTTGGCCAGAAGGTAACTTTGCCACTTACATTTTTGGCTTAAAACTCTGAGCCAGATAACACTGCCCTTGAACACTGGAAATTCAGTGTCTATGTTCTGCACATATAAGGGTTGGCTCACACAAATATTTATGCCACTTAGTAGGACATGCTTACCTGGTTTATTTATTTAAATATTTTGTCTGAATAGTGACCCATACTCCAGTTTTGGTAGAGATAGTATAATGCAGTGATTAAGAGCACGGACTTTGGATCAGACACATTTAAACCTGAATCATGGTTCTACCACTAACTAACTGAATGACTCAGGGGAAATTATTTAACTTCTAAGTCATAGTTACGCCCAAATCACAGTGTTGCCAGTGGGATTGAATGAGATGTCCACATAGAGCTTGTCAGAGAAACTGGCACACAAAAAAAGTTATCTGCTGAATATACTTGGTTTGGATAATTCTTCTTATTAAAACATAATGTAATCATTTCCACTTGGCACTTTATAATGACCACAAAGTGATCTTTTGATAATGGAATGAAATCTACTTATATTTCAGTTACTATCTATTAATTTAAGAATAAATGTATTTAGATGGTGTGTGTATTATTACAAAGTATGTATTACAGTGTATTTCAGTTGTTGGTAAAATTCCCAATGAGCCTGAAGTTTTTTATATTAGTTTGAATCCATTCCTTTTTCCATAAACCTAATTCTGTTTCTCCAATTTGCATTTCCCAGTTGGGCTTCTCACTGTGTTTTACCCCTAGACCGATTGCTTCCTGGTGTCAGTGTTGATCTTCTAACTGCATGGAGGTCTCAGACTTACTACTTGAAGGAGGGATCTATCTTCTGAAGTTTGACTTAGCAAAAGTCTTATTGTCCCAAGAAAGAATGATGCATGCTATGATCAATTAAGTTTTCTCTCTTGTTTTATATCATTTGTCCTTTAAGTATTTGTTGAATTACTACTGTGTGCTAGGCACTGTGTTAAGCTCTGGGGAGGTAACGGTGAACCTGCACAATCCCTCAATTAGAGCTTACTAGTGGAGAGAGACAAGCAAACAGATAACTAGAACACAGAATGTAAGTAATTCCCCCCCCGCCCCAGCCTTGGCATGGCATTAACATGGTTCTAAAGGCTTTCTGAAGGAAATGATCTCAAAGCCAAGACCTGTAGGGTGAGTTAGCCTGACTCAGGGGTATGGAGAGGGGAGAAAAGAGCATTCCGTATAGAGAAGCCAGCACATGCAAAGGGCAGGGAACAAAGAAAGGCTGGTTTGCTCTGGGAATTATAAGTAGACAAGGCTGGAGTGTAGTGTGCAAGGGTTGGGAATGCAAGCAGGCACCATCTTGTCACCCCCTATGCAAAAAATATTGCAACAGGTACCTCATGAGTGATTTGAAAGGTCTGACTCCCTAGAAGTGAAATGCCTACCTCCTTGCTCTTTGATATCTTATCCAGACAGCTTAGTCGTATGGGTGCTCTCCTTTGAGACCATGTGCCCTCTTCTGTCAGATAGTCAGTGTCCATGAGACCAATTCCAGAAGCCTCATTACAGCTTAATTGGTACCCACAGAGGCCTGGACCAATTACACAATTTTATTCCTGTCACAAGGATCTCTGCAGTGGGCTTGGCATTGTGTGTCCTAGCATGACTGTCTTCTTGCCCAGACTCATGGGAAATAGACACCAAAATCATTTGCTAAAATAATATCTGTCAATCATAAGACAACTGCATATCACACATGGGGAAGAAGAACCAAGCAATATATCTGCTCAGTTCTCTGTGTTTTGGCAGATGGGCTTCAGCAGCCCAAGAATATTTTTAGCACATTTTGAACCCCTCTTCACGGTGGCGACTGACTTATAATAATGGAAATAATCACTATTCTTAGGACTTCCTCCAACCCTGATTTAATATTTAGGGTAATATAAACACTTTCCAATGGTGCCTTTCTGAAAGTTGACTCCTAGGGTTATAATCATGAGAATACACTCAAATCCACCAATCAGCACCCAATCTATGAAAACTCAGTCATTTTCCACATCAAGAGAGTATTTCCAAATCAAAACAGCATCTAGGAGGACACTTATGAAAAACATTAGCTAAAAAGTCTTAAGACAAAGGCAACTTTTCATTGACATTTGGTATAGCCTAGATCTAGCCTACTATAATGCAATGTAGAGAGAGAGTGTGTATGTATGGGAATTCCCTAATTAATTAACATTTTATCTATAACTCAGGAGACCAATTGATCAGCTATGAATGTGAAACTGCTACAAAGCTGAGAGCAAATCAAAAGGGATTGGAGAAGTTTTCCGGTTGCTCCACAGTGGTCTCCAGCCTCTGCCAGTCCATAGAGGGAGGAAAACAGTAATGATGAATTCAGATGCTTTTTCTGTTTATTCTATGAAAGGTTAAGTCTGGGGCTTCCTGCAGAATCACTCTATATGTACTTTCATCTCTGGCTCAACAAAATGACTGCAGGACAATTTGTTCGAATGGAATGGGAGAATGTGTGTGAGAAGGTTTTATAATTTTAAGATGCTGTACAAGTGTATTCTATGTTGAGTTCTTTTTGCCAGTTTCTCTATGAGGAGACTTTAGGAAGCAGTGTAGTGAAGTGATTAAAAGTGTGGGTTTGGGATCTCAGCTCTCCCACCTCCCCACTGTGTTGTAGTGGGCAAATCATTTGAGCTTCATGTGGCTCGGGTTCCCTCTGTAAAATGGAAAGAATAACAGAATGTAGCACCTGGGAGCTGTAAGTAGTCGAGACCGAAGTGTGGCATGCGGGAGGAGGAGCAATGAGAGACAAGGCGAGGTTTAATTTCCAGCTCCAACCAGCCTCTCTAAACATTGGTTTCATCAGCTGAAACTGACGGTAACACTTTACTCAGGAATGTTGTGAGAATTAAATGAGACAGTACCCATCCTGATGGGTAGTCACAGTGACATGTGACAACCTTAGTGTCTTTCAAGGGCAGCCATGGCCTTAGCAGTTGTAGGGAGCAGTGCCCCTAGCTTGTTGAGCAGTTAGGCACAGCATCCCTGGAATGGACATCAGCCCTTTGTGTTTGGCATTGAAAGTGATGGCAGAGGGGAGCCAGGACACATGAGCCTTCAGCCTTGGGTTTGGACTACCAAGACTTTATTAAAGTTCATTCGCTTCCCCTGTAGTCAACTATTTTATGCTAAGGCCAGTTAAAACTGGATTAAGAATAAGCAGACACTTATGGCTTCTAGAGGAATCTGTAACTTCTCTTACTTTGTTTTTCCAAACCTTTTTACAGAGAGTTAGCAAATCAGCTAAATCTCTGCAGACTATAACCGTGGTGAAGGCACTTTGGTGACATCTGTGATGTCAGTGTGGCCCGAGTAAGTTTCTGAGTTCATAGGCAGAGAAGTGGACAGCAGGGGCACCCATTCATTCACTTGGCAAATATCTATTTAGCACCCACTATATGCCGGCCCTACTGACAGCAGGGGATACAGCAGTGAATATGAAGACAAGCATCCCTACTCTCCTGGGCTTACATTTTAGAGGGGGAATGGAGTATGAAGAAAGAAAAAACTAAGAAAAGCAGATAGTATTAAATGCCATGGAAAAAATGAAGCATGGAAGATAGAGAATGTGGGATCGCACTCCTCATAGAACTCTTCATAGAAGACAGAAGTTCTTGTTCTCTGACTACTTGACTGCAGAGTCCTAACGAGAGAATCAAGAGGCAGAAGCTGGTACTGCTGGGGCCGCCAGCTGGATCTTCCACTCAGGGTGGAAGTTCTACATTCAGCATCTGAGACAGACCAAGCCTCCCGCCTGGGATTCCGCCCTTGAAGCATGGCCATTCCTCAGTGTTAGAGATAATTTTCCTCTGGGTCCTGTCTTGACCTCCAAACTTGGTCCCTCATCTTCACCTGTTGTCTTCTAGGCCATGCCACCTTTTTAAATGGTTTTGGAGGCAAGCACACGTATATATTGTGATTAATATGAAGTTTTTCTCTCTATAATCACATCACATAATAACTAACTGAGAAAGCTCGATTTCTGTTATTTGAGACAATACGAACTATGTCATCATGAATAATGAGGTAAACCCCAATTCTCGGTTTAGCACAATATTTCAATATCTTTTCTTGCCCAGCTTTTTAATGAGAATAGCTAGTAGATACTTTTACTGACATGAATTTTATTTCCTTTACTTTTCTTTTCCTACTTTCTCCATTAGGTGTTAATAAGCAGTGAAGTAACCAAATTTGGGCTTTTAAATAAAGAAGGAGGCCAGGAAAGGCAGAAATGTTCCACTAAGGAACGCTCAAATTTTAAATCATAAAGACTTAACTGCTCTCTCTAACTTATTACTGGCTCCTTCAGTAATGTGGCTCATTGTATATTGTGCTTTTCTTTAACTGTCTGAATTTTATGAAGCTGATGTAATCTTTGGTACTAATTGCCAGTACTTCAAGAAAAAGTTGTTTATATAAGAGAATGTCATCATTTCATTTTTCCTAACTGTACTCCATGCCCCATATTACAAATGCACATAACAGAGAATAAAAACACACACTGGAAACATTATGAAAAGTTTCCCACTAGAGTAGAGTGGCTACATGTAAGAGTGAAAAAATACCTACACTCAAAATGGAAATGATTTATGACCACGTGGGACTGGGTTTTGGGTGGGCCACAAAGGATTTGGTAACCCAAATAGTGTCTAGAAAGTAAATACTTTTGGGAAATATTATTGAGATTTTTATCATGCCCTTTTGCTAGTTTGTTGAACAAACACTTCCTCCACTGAAGAGAATAAAAATTAGAATTTGTTTAGATAGAGTGAGTTCTTCACAAACAACCTTTTAAATTAAGAAAACATTAATTTTGATGGCAAAATTCAATTCTTTACTAGCAGTTTTTAAATTCATTTCATTTTCTGGGCCAGTTGTTTTTCACTTATTCCAAAATAACTTAATTGTATCATCTTTTACAAGGTAAGTGTTTGGCAAGGAAGCACAAAATTTATGTAATATCTTGTTAATCTTTATTAACTTCATGTAAATAAGAAGGAGTTAGATGTCTTTATAATTTCTGTTTTTTATAGTATGAAAAATTAAAGGTAAACAATTGCGGTCTGGCAACTGAATTCAATTCTATTCTTTTATCTTACTTTAAAAATTTCCTTAATGTATGAAATAATGTTTAAAATTTTTAACGTTTAAAGATTATTTTAATTATGCTTTCTTGTTAAAAAAACACTTGACTGTCAGTTCTTGGAGGTCAAGAACTATACTCATATATAATATCTATCAATATCGCTGTGTTCTTTGTAGGTTTCAATGAATGTGTGCTGGACTTGCTAGAGGACTTTTGATTAAATAACCCTACAGAACAACTGAGTGGCGAAGGTAAATAAGCACCATTCCAGTCCAAATCAAAAAAGCATTTGATAGAGCGCTATAGAATATTCTATCAGTCACATACCTACATGGTTTATGAAGGTAACTAATTTATATAATAGCTCTTTAAAGAACATTAAAGGACAGTTTTATGTTCTCTGGAGTTGTAGTATCCAAGTTTTTAGTTATGCATCCTTATCTATTAAGAATTTTTAAGCATACATTCCCAATAATAAATAAATATTGATGCATACTATTTATGTAATTATAACCATTTATTTATACATGTATATAATTATGTACATTTTGAAACATAATCTATAAATAAGACAAGAATACAGTGAGAATGAAAAAAGATAATATTTCAGGGTGCAATATAAATTTAGGCACAGCTCCTCATTAGTAATATGGATTTATGACATACATTAAATGGTCCTGGCAATAATTTGGAATACACAGCTCTTTTCTTGTCAGATGAGCTTAGATGGTTGTCGTCTATACCTTGCTATGGAGCAGATGGTAAGATCATGCCAGGGGTAAAAGAGTATTAACTCTGCCAGTTTCTTAATTTTGCTTTTACTTGGCAAAATATCAAGGCTGTCAAGTTTTTGTTTTTCCTTGTACTTTTGGGAAGAAGCCACTTGTCCATTTTAGTGAGGATTTGTTTAGTTAATACTAAATAATATGATCTGTAAATCAACTTATCTGTGCATCCCAAGACTACAGTATGTTGCAGCATGTTTTAGAAGTAAGTGTAGGCTCCCTCATCTTCCTGGGATGATGTACATCCCATCTTGTACAGCAGATGGGACAGTTGACCTTCTGAATCAAGGGACTAAGGAGAGGCATCAAGGGGGACTCCAGAGATAGTTGCATATATAGTATAGTAAATCTTAATGGGTTTCTTATTTATAGATTAAGAACAAATGTAAATAAAGGCCCTGTAATTTTTTCTGGACCCAAGTGATTTACACTGTGTACTCTTTCCCAAAATTTTGGGATGACAGAGCCAGCCTTGATGGCCTAGTGTTTAAAAGTTCTGTGCTCTCACAGCTTGGGCGGCCCAGGTTTGTCTCCGGGTCATGGAACTACACCACCCATCTGTCAGTCGCCATGCTGTGGTAGCAGCCATATAGAAGAACTAGAAGGACTTACAACTAGATATATACAACCATGCACTGGGGCTTTGGGGAAGGGGAAGAAAAAGAGGAAGATTGGCAACAGATGTTAGCTCAGGGCGAATCTTTCCCTGCCAAAAGAAAAAATTGGGGGATCACATATTCCATGTAAAAATATTCTATGACAATATACTCCAATATATTTTTTTAAGGAAAAATACACATAATATTGTGATGAAATACACAAACATATGAAAATATATTTATTTATTACAAACATGTGAAAATATAATATTTGAATTAAAGAGGATGAGATAAAATATACATAAAAAGAAGCTTTAGTCTTTTATTTTCCTTCCATTGTAGATTGTTTTGTGCACACCACTTTGGAAAACACTTTTCTAGGGTCTGAAGAGGTGTTGGCAGAAATTTACACTTTTTTTTTTCAAGCAAGAGAGGAGAAATATGAATGATTCAGAAAAAAGAAGTGACCACAATATGTGACCATGTAAGACTTTCCTCTTTTCCTAACTTTCCAGAAGCAATTCTACTTAGAAATGTGGGCTGTACCCTCTGTTCTCTTGGTTCTGCCCTTATCTGAATTCTCAGGCCCTCAGTGGACTCTTAGCATAACCCAGAACCTCAAGTTTAATTGACAAATGGTCTATTTAAGAGACACCACTTTATCTTCAAGTCTGTCACTTGAGAGGAAAAGCAGGCCCCTGAATCTTTGGGCTAAGGAACAGAGTCATTCTGTCAGAGTTGAGTGATGACATGGAGAACATAAGTCATGTTGATAGATCATATGCTCTGTTTTCTGATGTATAAACTGTGGTGGTAACTAAACAGGGAGTACTTTTTGCTGTTTCCAAACTTTATTAATACTTCTGGTATAAATAGTATCTCTAGTTTCATGTGTCTATTCAATAGTGAGCTTATTATATTTTATATTTAACCCACTAAATAATACACCTATTTCTTTTCTTTCTTTTATAAATTTAATTTGTTATAGTAATGCCTATATTTGCTAAAAGTGGTTACATTGATTCAAAAGCTGAAAATTATTTTCCCTATTCTGTTGTGTAAATAAACTATTGAATGCCTATGGCTTTTGGACAAGCATGGTCAAATGATAATTGCATTCACCTTTTTGGTATCAATTTTCTCATACTCTAATTTGTTTAAATACTTTTGTATGTGCAATAGTCTCTCATTAAATCAGGTATTACTTAAATGGTACTAATTAACATGTGTGAAATCTACCTTGAAAATTCATTTAATTTTACAAATTATACTACTTCGTGATAGTATCCTGGAGCTTCATCAAGTCTCTGATTTCTGAATAATTTCAAAGTGAAAAGGATTTTTAATAAAAAAAAATAAATGAATCCTTTTTACAATCAATTTTGGCAGGAAAACATTGCATTGCAGAATTTCAAGTATTACTTGGATGGTTTCACAGGAGTGATTTTGTCTCTCCAATCTCTATTGTGCCCATTAAGTGCCAGGTACTGTGCTAGGCCTGTTTAGTAGGACAAGGTCCCAATTTTTAAGTAGGAGACACTTCAGCAGGGGATACAATGGTACAAGTAAATGTAATGTTGTCAAATGACAAGATTAAGGTCTTACTGACATTCAGAGGAGTGGAAACTTGGATAGGAGTGGAAGAAGATGTCAAAGAGATCTTCACAGAGGAGGAAACGTTTCAGCTTGACCTGGAGGTCTGGAGGGCTGAAAGACATATCTGGCAGGGGAAATTTCATGGGCATTACTACGGAGAGCAACAGTCTGTTTAGGGGATGGGGAAGTTAGGTCAGTGAGGTTAGCATACCCTTATGTGGTGGTATATTATATTCAATGGTGGTAGAGAAAGAATAAAAGACAGTAAGGCTGGAGGGATGGTCTGGGGTCAGAGTCTGAATTTGATGGTAGAGAGATGTTTGTGCAATGACAAATCATCTAGCACCAGGGGAGGAAAAAGGCAGTTTGTACCGATGGGGAGTGGCTGTTGGGAACACTCATATTATGGCCCTTTTTGGATTCAGTAGTGAAACTTACGGTTTTAAGCTATTATGAGAAAGGTGAGGAAAAAGTGGCTGTGATTTAACAGACATTAATCTAAGGTTTCCAAGCAAAGGATGAACACGACCAAACCTGTAATTTGGAGAACAAAACAAACAAAACACCACTCTGGGAGGAAATCAAAGTCCAGTTTGAAGGTTATTGTAGTAATTTAGCTATGCAATGATAAGGCATGAATTAGAGCAGTAAAAGAGAAAATGGACAGGAAGTGACACTGCAGAAACATTGTAGGGGTAGAACAAACATCTCATGACATTGGATTTGGAGGGTGAAAGAAAAAGAAAAGTCCAAGACTCAAGTCAGTATTTGGTTTGTGGATCTGAGTGAGTGTTGAGTCAGCCATTTACTGCTGTGCAACAAACAACACTCACATTCAGTAACAATCATTTCATAACCTCATCAGTCTGTGGGTTAAGTGGCGTTCTCCTCACGTAGTTTGGGCTTATTTATGTGGCTGTCTTCAGGCTGGGGCAGCTAGGGAAGCTCTACTTATTGCAGTTCTGTGGGGCAGCTGGGGCAACTCTCCTTTATATGTCTCTCATCCTCTTTGTCCCAATGTGTTAGTGTGATACTGTGATCTATAATAAGAAATATATACTTGGTCTTCATCCCTGTTTCTGGCACAGAGCTCCTAAAACCCTTGGAATTTCCTAAGTGATGAGAGCAATAAAGGTGTCTCTTATTATTTTAATGAGGTGACTTTTTGACCACACCTAAGGATGAGGGCTGGTTGCCAGGAGAACCAACCATGTGATTAGAGAGTTGGAACTTTCAGTCCTTCCCTGACCTCCAGGGAGGTGAATGGGGCTGGAGGTTGAATCAACAGCCAATGGCCAATAGTTTAATCAACCATGCCTATGTCATGAAGTCTCCATAAAAAACCCAAAAGCATGGGCTTTGGAGAGCTTCTAGGTTGGTGAACACATGGAGATGCGGCGAGAGTGGTGTGCCTGGAGAGGGCATAGAAGTCCTGCACATATCCTCCCCACATATGTTGCCCTGTGCATCTCTTCCATCTGGCTATTCTTGAGTTACATTCTTTTATAATAAACCAGTAATCTAGTAGGTAAAATGTTTCTCTGAGTTCTGTGAGTTGCTCTAGCAAATTAATGGAACCAAAGGAGGGGGTCATTGGAACCTGCAATCTATAGCCAGTCAGTCAGAAGAAGCACAGGTGACAACCTGGACTTATGATTGGCATCTGAAGTGGAGGGTAGTCTTGTGAGACTGAGCCCTTAACCTGTGGAATCTGATGCTATCTCTGGGTAGATAGTATCAGAATTGAGTTGAATTGTAGGACACCCAGCTGGTGTCAGTGAATTGCTTGGTGGTGTGGGAAAACCACCACTCCTCCCCTCCACCCCACACACATACATTGGAATTGGCGATCGGAATCATAATTGGGTGTCAGAACCTGAGTTAGCCATAGATTATTTTTCTTATGGTAATGGCAGAGCTGCAAGGGGGCAAAAGGAATAAGATGAGGCTTTTTAAGTTCTAGGTTCAGAAATGGTGTTTTGTTATTTCTAGCCACAGGTCACTGATTAAAGTAGTCACATGGTGAAGCCCAAAGTCAAGGGATGAGAAAGTTCACTCTACCCACAATGAGGTCATGACGAGAGTGTCGATGCTAGGATGGCAAAGAGTAGAGGACAACAAAGCAATCTAACACAGTGTGGTGTCAGTATGTTTTTAAATGAAAAAACTGTTTTGGAAATAAATCTTTAAGAAGAAGAAAATGCTTTATTTTGTTGTACTATATCTGTGGGTACTGATGAATAAGTTTGGAGCCGGGAAGATCAGCCAAACGATAATTAAGCTTAAATTAGCCTATTTTTAATGAATAACTATGGCTTTTTAGGTTGTTTGCACTGGACTTCTTCCAAGAAGCCCCCCCCCTGAAAATTATTTCCAGTCACTAAATATCAGGAGAGGAGGTATGGGAATTTAGTCTGGAGTGAAAAAACCATTAACAGAAAATTCTCAAGTTCTCCAGGTGAAACTTTATTTGGTGAAATAATAGTAAAGTCATGGTTAATTTGATCAAAATTGCAAATTTGTGCTGTCTTAAGGTTACCAAAATCTCAATTTTTTAATTAAAAAAAATTCAGTATATTGAGACACAGTTCCTTAGGGTTTCTAATAATATAATGGATGATGATTTGAATAAATGGGGGAAAAGGCAATGAAAATGAAGTACATATAGTTTGTGTTGTATCTCATCGTATTACAAATATACATCTTGACAGTTCATTTAAGAACTAGAGAAAGTACTGAACTTTAAGAACTTTACATTTGTTATTGTGTTGCTGAACAATTCACTTTCTACAAAGATTGCTTTGTGGTTGGTTAATATGCTCTCTGAAAGAGTCAGTGATATAAAAAGTAGTGTAATACTGTGGGCAAAAAGGAATGGGGCACATGAAAATACGTTGTAGATGAAAGTGCTATTAAATTCCTTAACATTTTATATATCTACATCTATGCCTATGTCTACATCTATATCTATATCTATAACTATATATATCTAATCTGATAATGATAAAATAGGATACTTAACAAGAAATGTTCAAGATCTATATGAGGAAAAGTATAAAACAAAAAAGTAGATTTGAAATAATGGACAAGCATATCCATGGTTTTGGATTGAAACTCATCATCAATAAAAATGTCAGTCCTCTCTAAGTTAATCTATAAATTCAATGCACTCTCTATAAAAACACCATCATGTTTTGTTATGGACCTGGACAGACTGATTATAAAATTTATTTGGAAGAGCACAAAAAGCAAGAACATCCAATAAAATTCTGAAAAATAGGAGCAATGAGGGGGAACAAATCCTACCAGATTAAAATATATTTTAGAGCCTCTATAATTAAAGCAATATATGTTGCCTCATGAATATAGACAGATAAATTAATATAACATGTAAGATTCAAAAATACACCCAAAATGCATATGGAAAGTTACTGTACAATAAAGTGCTATCTCAATGAAAATTCCATCTTTCCATAATTAATTTAAGTGAAATTAAGATAACTAGATAGGCATACGAAAAGTAATATTGGATCTAATTCTCATGCTATCCACTATGCTAAATTCCATATGGATTAAGAGATGTAATTGTAAACAATTAACTCATATAAATAGTAAAAGGAAACATGAAGATTTCTTCTATAATATGGGAGTCGGATAAACTTTCCTAATCATGGCTCAAAATCTAAAAACAATAAAGGAAAAGATTAATAAATATTATGTAAAAAATCAATCAAAGAAAGAAACAAAAACTTTTGCATGGCGTAGAAGAATAAAACATAGGTAGTGTATAAAGACAAATGACAAACTAAAAATAAAAGTGAAACCCGCTTCATAGTCAGAAGGTTAATATTCCTAATATAATGAGAGCTTCTAAAAAAGAAGAAAAAAAATTAAAACTTTATGGAGAAATGGGCCAGAAATAGGAATAAATAGTTCATAGAAAAGCAGTAGAAATAATCCTTAGACATGAAAAGATGTTTAACCTTACTCATAATAAGAGAAATACCAATTAGAAAAAAATCCAAAAATTGACAGCACTGTTGGTGAGGCTGTAGGGAAAGAGGTATCTCATATATTATTGGTGGGAATTTGGCAATATCTAGCAAACTCCTATATGCATTTATCATCTGACCCAGATATAACACTTCTAGAAATGCCTTCCAAAAGATACAGTAGCAAACATATGAAAGATATATCATAAGACTATTTCTATAGCACTATTTGCAATAGCAGTGGAAATAACCTAAATATCTATCATAATTGGGGCCAGCTGAATAGACCTTGAAATTCACACAATGGAGTACTGTGCATCTATTAAAAGATAAAGAATATATCTATAAACTGTTATAAGGTGATTTTCAGGGCATGTTAAGTGCAAAAAGCAAGACAAAGAAAAGTATATACAGTATTCTGCTGTTTATCTCAGAAAATCTATAAATATATGTATTTTGTTAAATTTAAAGTTGTAAAGATAAGCTATAAAATCAACCCAATAGTTATCTTTAAGGGAACATGGGGAGAGAACAGGACTAGAAGCTAGAGTTCTCTGAATATACCTTGCTTGGCTGATTTTATTTTGGAGGTATGTTTTATATGACAAAGTTAAATTAAAATGAAAATAAAAAAGAGTCTCTAAAATTTAAAAGCAAGATTAAACAAATAAGCTGAACTGTATGTTGAGCTGATGGCTTAATCAAGACTTAATGTTTGTTTCAAGTAACTTTAAAATTCAGTAACTTGCCTATATATCCTTATCCCTAGTGGGCTATATCCTAAGCAAAAAATAAAAAATTAAAAAAAAACTTAAATAGTTTTTAGTAATCTTATGGTTATTGTTATTCTGAAACATATATATATATATAATGTATAAATCAAGTAAGCAATTAAAATTTTTAATAACAAAAATTAAAAAAATCTCTGTCTACTAAGAAGACCTGGAAACAATTTCCAATCTAGAAAAAAAATCAGCATCCCTAGCCCCCAGACTGTGGCCTATAAACATGTCTTCTCATTTCAAAATGGGCTTCTTGGAAAATAGTTGATTCCAAGGCTGAATAGTGCAAGTTGTAAGATAAACCTGAAACATCTTGTTGGACCAGAAAAGAAGGACACTATCAAAGATGACTATGGTTGTGTCACAAGGACTCAGGAGACTTGAAGAGGCTCGCACTAGACAAAGAAGGGACAATTTAAGATATTGATAAGAATAACTGCAAGGAAATATTCTCCTTCTTATGAAATATGAAACAAAATATTGTTGCCCCTAAAAAAATCAAACTGAATCAGACCAAGTCCCTAGATTTATCTACCAGTTTATAGAAAATACAAAAAAACGGAGGAAAAAAGAACAAAGCTGGAGGTATCACACTTCCTGATTTGAAAATATACTACAAAACTGTAGTAACCTAAACAGCATGGCACTGGCACAAAAACAGACACACAGATCAATGGAACAGAATTGAAAACCCAGGAATAAACCCACATATCTATGGACAGTTAATCTTCAATAAAGGAGCCAAGAACATCCGATGGAGAAAGAAAAGTCTCTTCAATAAATGGTGTTGGGAAAACTGGACAGCCACAGGCAAAAAAATGAAAGTAGACCATTATCTTACATCATACACAAAAATTAACTCAAAATGGATTATAACTTGAATGTAAGACCTGGAACCATAAAATTCCTAGAAGAAAACACAGGCAGTACATTCTTTGACCTCGGCCTTAGCAGTATCTTTTTGAAAATAATGTCTCCTCAGGCAAGGGAAACAAAAGAAAAAATAAACAAATGAGACCACATCAGACTAAAAAGCTTCTGCACAGCAAATGAACCATCAACAAAATGAAAAGACAATCTACCACATGGGAGAAGATATTTGCAAATCGTATATTTGATAAGGGGTTAATCTCTAAAAATATATAAAGAACTCATACAAGTCAACAACAACAACAAAAACAAACAACCCATTTTAAAGATGAGCAGAGGATCTGAACAGACATTTTTCCAAAGAAGATATACAGATGGCCAATAGGCACGTGAAAAGATGTTCAAAATCACTATTAGGGAAATGCAAATCAAAAACTACAATGAGATATCACCTTACACTCATCAGAATGGCTATAATTAAAAAGACAGGAAATAACAAGTGCTGGAGAGGATGTGGAGAAAAGAGAACCCTCATACACTGCTGGTGGGAATGTAAACTGGTGCAGCCACTATGGAAAACAGTATGGAGATTCCTCAACAAATTAAGACTAGAACTACCATATGATCCATATTTCACTTTTGGGTATTCATCCAAAGAACATGAGAACACTAATGCAAAAAGATACATGCACCCCTATGTTCATTGCAGCATTACTCACAATAGTTAAGACTTGGAAGCAACCTAAGTGCCCATCAACAGATGAATGGATAAAGAAGATGTGGTATATATACACCATGAAATACTACTCAGCTATAAAAAAAGATGAACTCTTACCATTTGCAACAACGTGGATGGACCCCAAGGGCATTATGCTAAGCAAAATACATCAGACAGAGAAAGCCGAATACCATATGATCTCACTCATAAGTGGAAGATAATAAACAACAACAACAAACAAACACATAGACACAGAGAATAGACCGGTGGTTACCAGAGGGGAAGAAGGGAGGGCAAAAGGGGTAAAGGAGCACATATGTACGGTGATGGATGGTAATTAGACTCTGGGTGGTGAACTGAGTAGGGTGGAGTAGGACAGGATGAGGCTGGGACAGTGGATTGAGTTTAGCTCTTAGACGGCATTTTCTGTCCTAGAGTCTGCTCTTTCCTTTCTAGGCAGCACTGACTGAATGTTAAAGGTGACAGGTGATCTTGATTATGGTGGTGGTCCAGAGAGATACCTGATGGCCATCTGGGTAAAGGACACATAGGGATTCTAAGATGATGTAGTCTACACAGAAATCAAAAATAAAGATGTACACCTGAAATTAATACAATGTTATAAACCAATGTTACCTCAATAATAATAATAATAAACAGAGGAATATCCTAAATGATACTTTGGGGATGCAATCAGCAAATTGTAGAATGAAGGCCACCCTACAGAACAAAAGATAAAGATTTTCAAAAAAATATATTGCAAGGAAAAAAAGCATGGTATACAGATTAAAAGAGACTTAGGAGTACATATCAATTAAGTGAAAGTTATGGACCTTGTCTGAATTCCAATTAGAACAAGCAACTGTGAAAATAATACGTGAGGCAAATTTTGAGGAACTTTGAACACTGACTGCATATTTAATGTCAATAAGGAATTATTGTCAATTTTTTAGGTGTAGATAATGGCATTGTGGTTGTTTAAGAAAGTTAATAACAAATTCTGAAATATATATTAATGAAATGATTTATCTGAGATTTGCTGTAAGATAATCCAGTGAGTGGTGAAATGGGAAGTTATAGGTGAAAGAAGAGTTGATTGTTAAAGCTGGGGAATAGGAACACAGGGATTTATTGTGCTCCTCTCTCCACTTTTGAGTGTGTTTAAAATCATCCACAGTGAAATGTTGAGAGAAAATACCATTAAAATACTTCTCTTGGGGCCAGCTCGGTGGCGTAGCGGTTAAGTTTGCCTGCTCTGCTTTGGCAGCCTGGGCATGGACCTATGCACTACTTGTCAGGCTATGCTGTGGCGGCGTCCCATATAAAGTGGAGGAAGATGGGCACGGATGTTAGCCCAGGGCCAGTCTTCCTCAGCAAAAAGAGGAGGATTGGCAACGGATGTTAGCTCAGGGCTAGTCTACCTCACCAAATTAAAAAAAAAAACACAAAGAAGCCACTGGTAAAAAAGTCTGACAACCTTGTATTTGTGTCACTTCCTTTGCCTTATACACAGAAACACAGAGACCTATAAAACACATTTTAAGTGTATATAAAGGAGGGGAAGACATAATATTTTCAGATGTAATCAGGGATCATTTCATAAAAGAGGTAACATTTGAACCTAATTTAGAAGGATGAGGGGAAGTTTGTCCAGAAGACAAAGTGGGACACTCCAGGCGGAGGCCACAGAACAAGGAGAACGTATGGAGACATGATCATTTGGGTAGTCTTCAGGCACATGGAGTAGGACAGGATGAGGCTAGGGCAGTGGATTGAGTTTAGCTCTTAGAGGGCATTTTCTGTCCTAGAGTCTGCTCTTTCCTTTCTAGGGAGCACTGACTGAATGTTAAGGGTGACAGGTGATCTTGATTATGGTGGTGGTCCAGAGAGATACCTGATGGCCATCTGGGTAAAGGACACATAGGGATTCTAAGAGAATAAAATCAGGTAGGCAAGTTAGGTAATGCTTACAATATTCCAGAAGAGAGATTTTATGTTTATCTGGTGAGCTAATAGTTGTGGTGAGGTAGTGACCAATTCTAATTCAAGAGAGAGAATTCACTTGGGAGAGAAAATTGATAGGACTTGGATGTAATTCATATAATTATATTGGCTGAAAAATTATATTGTCCAAAAGTTGTATGTCTTCCACAGAGACTTTTAGATTTTTTTCTGCTCTCCTCTTTTGAGCTTGGGATTCTGCTTTAGTTTCTCAGACAAGAATTGATAGGACTTGAATATAATTCATAAAGGTGAAAGAAACTTCCAATTTGAACTGAGTGAAAATCTTTTTATCAAGATGGAGCAGGAGTGGATAAGCAGGTGCTTTGATAGCATGCTGAGTTTGAGGTACACATACTTTGTTTATTGCCATAACTGTCTTGACCTCACTCCCTGGTAAGTTGGGTGTTGAAAACAGTGTGGGGAAGGGTTAGGTTGGAGACTGACCTGTAGTGTTCAAGTGGGGGCTGGGGAAATCATACCAAGGAATTGCAAGGAGTGGCACAGAGGGTGGGATTTGAAGTGCATAGAGTGCCATATCCAAGGGCACAAATCATAATAACATGGATCAAACTCATGCCTAATCAAGGCTCCAGTCATAAGTATTCTGGGAAAAGCATGTTTTCTATTATTAGGTTCAATCTGTATTCACAGAGAGAATCTATATGAGGAAATTTAAGAGATTCTTAGAAGAAAATCAAGGTCAAGCTGGAGGGAATGAGGCACATAAACCAAGGAGACCCAAGCCTACTTTCTGAGGTTCCTCCTAGTATTCCATCCCCTAGAGATGCTGATGGAAGCACTGAGTTCCAGGGGCTGGAACATAGGCCAGTTTTTTACCTGATCTCGTCCAAAGGGAGTGAGGTAGGGGCACTGCAGAGCTCATACTCACCAGTTCCCAGGGCTCGGTCTACCCATAGGCCCTCAGACACAGGCATAGACTACTTCCCAACCTTGGTAGTTAGTGTGTGTGAGTCACTAACATATCCTGCCAGGCTCGGGTCTCACTTGTTTTCATTTTATTATTACTTGCAGGGAGTAAGTAACTCTGATTGATTGAAAGGGAGAGTTGGAGGCAGAAAGAAATTGGAATCACACTACAAAGAGGTGGTTGCCAGGTCCTGGAGAATCTCTAACACCAGCCTAAGGAGTTCTGATGGTATATTTTAGTCAATGGACATTGTGGAAGGACTTTGTTCATGAGTGTTTTGGTATTTCTTAGAGGATAAGCTTAGTAAATTACTGTAGAAAGAATAGGAGATTGCATATAGGGTGAACAGAAACTCTCCAAGGAAAATTTTGAAGCAATGCAGCACACTTGTAGACTGTTGAGAGCTGTATGCAGCTGCAAGTCAAGCTGGCAACAAAAGATCTAAACAAGCTCTTTGTAGAGCCAAGGGCAAAGCTGCAATCAATGACAAACCCTGTGAGTAGAGGCCAAAAGGTGGAAGCGTCTACTGGTTATAGACTGACATCTTTAGCTCATTGAAAGAAATTGCCTGCAACCTTTATATACAAGATGACCTTGGGGCATGTACCATGAGACCTCTTACGGCACAACTACCTTATCAGAAGGTCTTCTGGTGTTTAATTACATAATCCTCTTGGAACTGGTCCAGGCTTTCAGAGGAATTTTTCAGTCGAGTGAGCAGTGTTATAGTGATGTTCGAGAAATGTGTCTATTTCAAATGGACAACGTGTACTAAATACATCCTTTGCATGTTCTAATGTTGGGTAGACCTTGACAATAGAGCATGCAACATTGGATTGCCTCAGCTCATGAAGAATAGGACAACTGAAGGTGTAAATAATCCCTGGACTTTATTTTCCATCAATATTTTCAGCATTATAAAACTTTGCTAAATCATCAATACTCAGTTATTTAACACAATTTCTGAACTTACCTCCTTTAGGGATACTAATAATCAGAGAAATGGAGCAGGAAGTAGCCAAAACAAGGACACAAGCAGTTTAGAAACTACAGCTTAAACCAAGTGACCAATACATTGCTCCTTACTGACAACACACAGAAGAAGGTACTTTGGTCTGTGACTCAGATCATTTACTCTTTAGTAGACTTGGCTTCTGTCCATGCAACAATCAAGTCCAACTGTAAAAATGAGGCAGTAACGAGCAAGGAGATGGTTGCCAGAAACTCTTAGACTGATGTTAGAGTCACCCTTTTGACTTGGATGACAAACCCTCTCTATAAAAGTCTAATCAGCTGTTGAGATCTAACTACACTTTTAGACTACTTAGAGACAAAAGACCCAAGGATGAGAATCTGCAGCAGGAGAGGCGAGAAGCACATACTCTAGGAAACCATTACAGTGAAAATGCAAGGGAGCAACATGGGCGTTCATCCAATGTTGTGTAATAAAGAAAATGATTACAAGATGTTTATAGTTATAAAATTAGAGAATTACTGTTCATGAAGGAAGAATGCTATACAGTCAAAAAATAATTGAAACTGCAGTTCCTCTTTGCTTCTAGAGACCTTTAAGGCAGGAAAGTGTTCTAATTAAGCTTAAGATCTTCATCAGTTTGTTTAATTCTTTTGAAAGAGCTACTTGGGACTAATGTGTCTAGAACTCCCGTTGTCATCGGTGGGAGATCTGCCAGTTTCTGGACGGAAAGAGTAGAATATGTGATTAAAGACAACCTATCCTATTGGAAATTACTTCTGTACCAAAAGGTACAATCCTTTCCTTAAGATTTTACATGTAATGATAGGCTTCTAAAGTCAGACTGCCCAGGGTTCGCATGCATCTCTATCACTCTCTTACTTGATTTTTCAGTGCCTTAGTTAGCCCATCTGTAAAAAGGGGATGGTGTTCGCCTCATAGAAGAGTTATGAGGATTAAAGAGAGAATACGTGTGAGGATTAAAGAGAGAATACATACTTAGAGTCATGCCTGGCATATGGTGAGGCTCGATATATGTTAGTTATTATTATTGTTGTATGATAATGCTATTAATTCTAAGTTAGGGTGGGTGTGGGTTTGAGAATAGGTGAAAAGCACATCCTGTAAGTTGCATCTGCCAGTGCTATGACACAATGGTGGCCAATAAGCCCTTTTTCCTCTTATATATGAGTAACCAAAGAATGACACAATTTCACCAAATTCACTAAGCAGTGATTTTCTAACGTCATAGCAGTGAAGAAAAATAAATGAGTGACTCTGGTAGAAATGTAAGACAAAGGTGAAGATTAATTACTAGGCAGGATCAGACACTCCTTAAAGAAGATTTCTGGGCTATGACTAAAGGAACACCTGATAGGAGTGAGAAAACTTTCATCTGTCCCCCCTGCACTGCAAGCCCTCTAATACTGGCCATCATGTCTAATTCCAAATAGAATCCTCCATGCCTACTACAGTGTCTGGTTCACCGTGGGCATGCAATAATTGCTGAATGAATTATCCAGACATTTAATCTTATGCAAATCACAACGTATATGAATCCCAGTTTGGATTTGCTTTCTTTTATTCTTGAAATGATGGGGTTGTGGTAGTAATCTTTAAAGTCCCACAAGATCTTCATATAGTAAATATCTTAATTAGAAAAAAATGAGGAATTTCCTGAGAATCAGAATTATCATGTGGAGCAATGTGTCTCAAACTTTGATATTCATACAACTCACTTGGCGACCTTGTTAAATGTAGGTTCTGATATAGCAGGTCTTGAAATTCTGAATTTCTAAAAAGTTCCCATGTGATGCTAATGCTTTTGTTCCAAGGACCACACACATCAAATAGCAAATGTTTAGAGGACTGTTGTGGATATCCTCACTTAGATTATAAGAAATAGGGAAGAATGTCTTTAGACAGATACAAATACATTACTATTTGAGTTCAGAGGAGGGCTGGAGGATTTTGTTATTTAAAGGCTTCGTGAAAGACATGACATTTGACCTTCACTTGAAGGGTGGGAAGGATTTGTGACAGCGCTTTCCAATTTGCAAACTATTTTCATTTTATATTTCAACGATTATTTGCAGAGATCTTATAGACTCTTTTAAATCTCACAATAACGCAAAGAAGTGGACATGGATTTTGAGCTCCATTTTATAGAACAGGAAAAGGACTGAGAGACTGTGATTTTCCTAGCCAGAGAATAGCAGCTCTGAGGTGAGCAAACAGGTCTTCTGAATCACAGTCAGTGTTTTCATTCAAGCACGTCACATTTCCTCTAAGTAGATGAGGCTTAAGCCTATGACGCTATGAACTTGTCACTCATGAAATTTTGATATTGCTCACCAGGGCCCGGATAGTGAGGAAGCCCTAATGAATAACATCACCATATGATGTAATGAAACCAGTACTAAAACTATTGCTATTTCTCTTCTCACTTATCAGCTATTTTAAATATTCAAAGCCTCAGCAAGGAACAGAATCAATAGGCTCTAATATATCCATTTTTTTTCTTGTGGAGAAAAGTATCCACAGAAATATCAAACAGTGTATCCAAGATCTACGTAGCCAAGACTTTGTCAACAGATTTGGTCTCCAGCCCTTACTCTGTCATCCTATGCTAATACTCAGGCAGTTATTTTAAAATTTTGAAGAGGTTTTGAATATCACTATCACATGTTTTTCCCTCTCAGCAGTCATGAAGGTCAAAGGTACAAAGATAAATATGTCTGAGAAAACATCAAACATTAACAATGTATTAGTAAACCATCAAAGCTCAAGTATTTAGGTATTACTTAAATTTTAATAAATGCTTTCTTCAAAACCCTTTGTTCAGCTCTGATTGATCTTAAACAGCTTTGTCTCCACAGAGATTTACCAGTAGAGTAAAATGTAAATTTATATTTTCAGTTTTCCCTGTGGTTCCAGGTAAAATTTTCCTAGAAAATGAGAACAATTGCATCAATTCTTACAGACGCAAAACAGTTCCCATGTCTTTTGCCTAGCCCTAATTTTGGCTCATTGGGTTGCCCACAGAATTTATCTCTAAAAAATAGCATATTCAGCAAGACCTATATATTAAAACTAGCCAGGGTGGAAGCTACAAGTTTCTGTCTTCTTGGTGTAGTGACCTATATCACTCAAACACGTGTATGCAGTCCTAACTTTTAATTGTCTGGGATTTTTCATTTGTACCAATTCCACTTTTGTGGGCTTGCATGTAAAAAATAATGAGAGCAGCTTCTTCAGAAGTTGAGAAAAATCTTCTATCCTTACAAATGCTCTCTCAAGCAACAGGGATGGTACCACAGGCTTTGAGACAGATGGTAGCCAATCCAAATTCAGTATGGTAAGCAGGCACCACTCAATAAAACTTTAATTGCTGCATATGGTATCTGCTAACTTGTTTAGAAAATGGATGCGCAGCATTAGCTTAAAGCATCTAAATGGCCTGATGGCACCGGACAGCATGTTGGGCTGCCACCTGGAAGACCCAAGCTTCATAGCAGACATAACGGTAGAAGAATAAAGCTGGTGGCTGATAGTCCTGGAATGGAGATGACAGAGTCGGCACCCAGCTGTTTCCCCCACCCCCACTGACTCCTATTGCTTTGGTGTCACTTCCACCAAGTCCTGAAATCACTCATGTATTGTATTCTCCCCACAAAGAGACAGGAAAAAACAACTAAGCTATACCATAAGGCTGAAATGGGAAGAGGTTCACGTCCCTACTATACCCTGGGAAACATGGAAGGTGCTTTAGAATGCAGTTCAGGGAGAGAGAAAAAAAAGGATAAAGATCTGGATGGAGAATGCCCGACATATGTGCAAATTTGTGCCAAAGATGGGAGCCAAGACAGAAGAGAAGGTTCCTTCTGAGAGTGCCGAGAAGAGATCTTTGCAATTTATCATTTGCATTTGTCTTGCCCTGGCAAACAATAAATAACACTTCACACATGCCCAGGAGGTCAGCTTATCAGCCCCCTGACTTCAGAGACAGATAAAGAGTGCAACTTATCATTTCTCAAAACAGAGACTCTTTAACCTCCTCTCCCCAAGTTAGGTAGCATAATGAGTATAAGAGAAATAGAATCTCAAGATCTCAGTCTATTTAAAGACAGAAGATATTAAAGGAAGGAACAAAACTAATTGTTTTTCAGAAAGATCACAGAGGAATACTCACTTTTGAATGTTAGTGCTCCATGCTACCCCACTCTAATCTAAATTAAGAAAACCTGCAAATGCACTTCCCAGACACGCTATTGATTTCTGACCTGTAAATTACTCTCCATCACAAAGGTTTGGGTGCAGACTAGGGGTTTGGAATAGCCTGGGTACTTCTCAGCTGCAATCTGCATAATGTTTAGTATTCAGTGAGTTAAAGCAAGCAATGAAAGGGAACTGTCAACGCAATCTAGAAGATATAAAGAAATGAAGGGGGGGGAGTCGTATGCTAATAATCCACTCAGTAATTAAGTGAAGATCGCTGCCAAGCTCCACTGCCACTTTCAAAGGGTAATTTGTACAGGAAATCATAGAGTCATTGTCAAATCATTTCAGGATAAAAGGAAAGTCATCAACTGAGATAAGATAAATGCTGGGTGTCTGGCAGCATGTGCCCTAGGAAATGCCTTTGCTTTAAAAATTTTTTTTCCTTAAAAAAAAAAAACCTTGCAAAAGTGGGGTTAGAAAAACTTGACAGGTTGAAATGCACATTTACTATTAATAATAGGGGCAATCTATGCATGGATGCATTTTTAAATATGTTACTTGAACAAAAAAATGGTAAAATAAATCAGTTAAGAGGACTTAACTTGTAACTAGTGTACTGTGTGTGATTTTCCTGTTCCTCTTCCCCCTTTTGCACCATGAAGTTTTCAATCATTTCCCCTTTGCTTCTTTATTTTAGCTAAATTATAGTATTTTTATAGTATTATTAAGCATCCTATTCTCTTAAGAAGACAATGCTTCCATCTCTGGGAAATTATTTTTTTTAAGGAAATCCAAGGAGGAAGAAAACCATATTCTCCCATTACTTTCCCTTTTATGCTCTGGAACTCCTAATATTTTAATTTTGATCTTGCTTTATCTCACAGGAAATATAGCAAAATTAATGTGTGAAGTTTGTGAGGTAGCTATAGCCTTCTTTCTGTAAAAGTGGAGAATACGGGGGTTTTAAAAAAAGTGTTATTCCTATGGAAAAAAATCTCAACAAAATGAGACATGTATTCTGTTTGTCATTCAAATTTACGTGCTCCCTCATTGACTTATTCTGACTTAACCTTAAGTTAGACAAATGTCTCCAAAAAGAATAAATTGATGCATGTATTTGTGGATAGCTATTTCTACACAGCTAAATTGACTCGTTGGATGAACTGTTTCACCCAAACATTTCCTTAAAACTGAAGTCTTCTGTCATACTGAAAGAAAACTTTGCTTGCTCTAGGGAGCAAAATGGCGCAATGTTTGAGACTCACTCTTAAAGGACTCTCCCTGTCACGGCGCTGCTCATCCACAAAAACGTGGACGGGAAAATGAAGATAACAGCTTTATGGGATTCCTAAATATAGGAACTATGTAGTTTGTTCACTCAAAGTATTTCCTTTTTTTTCTGATTGCTTGATAAACCTTTTTCAGATGAAACCACATATTTTATAATCTATAGTTAATGAAGTTATTCATTTAACCAGCATATAAAGAGTACCTACCTTTGTGCCAGGCACTATGTTATGACACTGACCCTACTAGCAGAGAGTTTATTTCTAATGAGAGAAGCAACCAACCAAATAAATACTTTATTTGTACATTTCATTGTCTAGACATTGTTCTTATGTGTATCAGTTTCCATCACAGGGTCTGTTATTTGGTTCTTAACTTAAAAGGACATTTGGCTAATTTTGTGTAGTCTTCTAATGATTCCTCAGAACAGTTATGAACCTGTAAATTTGTCCTTCCTCCCTCCCTTCTTTTTATCCCTTCCTCCTTCCCTGTCTCCTTCCTTTCTTTCCTTTCTCTGTCTCTCTTTCCCTTCCTTCCTTCTTTCCATTTACCTGTCATCCACTCAGCTACTAATCTATCCATCTACCTGTCCCATTCTACAGAGCAACTACTAAGTAATAGATATTATGATATATAATACAAAGTATTTGTGCGTTTGATGTTGCAGCTTAATGAATTAGTGGTGAGAAAGAGAATACAAAATCAAGGAAAACAACTGTTAAGAAACATTAGCATTTTGTTCTACAGATTAGGCAACTATGCTCTGGGCAGAGTTTATAGAATTCATTTTAAGTATAAAATTGAAGTTATTGATTCAACAAGATTGACCACTTGATTCTCCTGGATATCTTGTCTCTGTCTTTAAATATATGTATATTTTAATATCTATCTCTATCTATAAGTCTTACCTCTTATGGTCAGCTATATCTCAACTATTAAAGCATAGTAGTCTGAGACCTTTTAATTTAAGAGCATGCAATCTTACACAATATATTAAAGTTCATTAGGAGAATATAAGAACTGATGTTTTAATAATGACCCTGAATTGTCATGAACCTCTTAAAATATATGAGGTATTCATTGGGTATTTAGTGTAGGATTGAGTTTACTGGGTATCCCCAAATTGAAATGTCACTGCCTTTTCTGTGGGAAAACAAAGAAAAAAGCAAAAACAACAAAACGGGCCTCAAAGTGCGTAGACTATACAGTGAGTTGATTATTATTTTCAATCTCGTGATTCAGTTTGACAATCATGCATTTAGATTTTACTAAAGTTTGATAAATACTGAATTAAATAATTTAAGGATAATTTCCTGATTTTACGCAAAGTATTTTAGAGCCTTTAATATACATTGTGGTTCTCTGTGAGAGAATTAAGAGTATAAAATATTTCCCAAATATGTTTGACCATAACACCCTTTGATCAAGGAGCATTTTGGGAGACTAACGATTATGAACACATCTCTTCTAATGAAAAAGAAAGTTAATCAAAGCTCCTATCTTATTGAGGCTTAGGAAAGTTGCAAAAAACCATCATTTTTACATCCACATATTTGACAAGCAAACCAATTAAAACAGATCATTTTTTCCCCAAAACTCTTGACTTGGAAGAGTTTGGTATTAAAAGCTACCATTCACTGAGTGCTATGTCCCAAGACTGAGCTAAGAATTTTATATATACCATCTGTTTAATCCTTCCTACAACCCCACATAGTGGGTGAACATATTTTCATTCTAAAAATGAATAAAGGCCATATACCTTATAACTAGTAAAAGTAGGATTTTAAACCCAAATCTATTACCAAAGAAATACTCTGTTATATGGCTTCCTTCTTTTGATGAAGCACAAAAAATTGTTTCAGAGGAGAATCTGTAAACAAATCATTTATTTATTAATATATTTAGAAATGATTTTGAAACTAACCTGTATGAAAGTCTCTGAAACTCCACTGGAAGGACCTAAATCTGCAATAATAACTTTTAAATGCTTATATTTTTGAGAAATAATGAGAGCAGAGTAAAGCCAAATATGTTTTTATAAAACAAATGGACTCTGGTCTTATCAATCCACGCAGTGAACAGCCCTGGAGAGTAATGTGTTTCCCGTGATAAAGTGTCTGTGAATGCTGATCTTGAAAAAGGCTGAAAGGAAAGGACTGCTAGTACCACCTCTTCAGCTGCTAGAGAGATAGACTAATCTTTTCAAAACCCAAAGTTAAACTCATTTTTCAGAACATTAAAGTCGATATGCTTGGTTCCAGTTAGCTTTCTTGGGAAATGCTGTTAGAAAATCACTCTTCAGAGATTAATTGTACTTTACATTAAAAAAATACAAACATCTCGTAAAGTTGAGAATAGAAACAAATCATTAAGAAATATAGACAGATGTGTATAGATGGACCAAAAGTTTACTACACAAAGTAAATATTTTTTTAGTCTACCATTCTCTATGATGATTACTAATGAAATTAAGGAAATCAATTATATTTTATATGGCTGAAATATTTTCTCATTTTGGTCAAATACACCAATGATTTCTTAGGAGGTGTGGAGATAATTTCTAAAGACGTCTGCCATTAATTCCTTCCCTCCTTACATGGGCAGGCCACTCTTCCCATTGGGGTAGACTCTACTTCTCCTCTTGAATTAGTGACGGCCTTTAGACTTGGTTTGCTTAACATAATGTAGCAGAAGTGGCACCGTGCCAGTTCTGGGCCTAACCTTTAAGAGGACTGGCAACTTCCTCTTTCTGGGGAATTCGGCCACCATGATATAAAGAAACGATCAAGACTACTGAATGAGGATGATCACATGGTGGGGGGGCCAAGTGAAGGAGCCCTAAAATGTACGAGTGAAACCTTCTTGGATGTTCAACTCAGCCTCAGAGCAGCTAAAGCCAGCTGAATGAGTGACCACAGTCAGTGGCAGACAGAGCAGAAGAACCGATCAACTGAGCCCTGCCCAAATCCTCTGTCCGTAGAATCATAAGAAACAATACATTGTTGTTGTTTAAAGCATCTAAGTTTTGGTATGGATTGTAATGCAATAAATGATTGGAAAAAAAGGCTGAATTAAAAAATTTCAGAATATAGAGTGATTTAAATTCTTACCTACTTTCTACAAATTTGTATGTGTGTTCAAGGTCCTCAGAGGAGGTTAAAATACAATTAATCAAGGGTTACCAAAGGTGCTACAAGTTTTCTCAAATTAGTTTTCTTTTTTTTTCTGCTCTTATCCAAAATGGGAAGTTTAGGTAAAAGAAATTTATAGGGAAAGAGCTTGGACATTATTTAATCCAGGCATTCCAAAGCCAAATGCCTACAAGGGCATGACTAGACAACTAGCACACTTATGAATTTGTCCAGATGTAATAGAGAGTGAAGAACGAATTCTGAGAAAATATTAGAAACACTTTACAAAATGTTAATGCTTTTCACAGTATTTTAAGAAATAAACTACAGAATTGAACTCTCCCAACTGACTTAAATGTCCAGGGCAAAATAATCAGGTTTTAGGTTCAGCAAATTCATAAAGTGTTATCTTTAGTATGAATATGTTTAGTTCATACTTCATTAAGAGAATTTCCATTTGATTAAAAAAAATCTCAGTACTATATTATACCTAAAAGATTTTCAAAGAGTCATAAAGGAAGACATTTAATTTGAATTAATTATGACCAATTTGCTTATTCAACTAAATGTGTAAGCAGTCAGCTCTTTGAAGCATGGATGTGTTTGGAGGATGACAAGCATATCTGAGAAGAGTGATTTTTAGAAACCAAAAATCCTAAGTGACTGTGCTATTTAGAACCAATTGCCATAGTGTTCCTGAATAATTGCCAGTTTTCCCAGCAGAGAATTTTATTTAGTATGGATGGTTTGCAATAGCTGGAAGGTCAACTTGTAATGTGACTTGCATTTTTCCATAGGCAGGTCATGACCCAAATCACTGAAAAAAATAGACACTCTGTTTTTCTAAACTTCCCTAGACTCATAGACTTCTTAGTACATGGAAACAGCTTCTAAAGCCTGACTGCACACGTGGCCCAATCCCAGCCCTTCTCATTTTCTCCTTTGGAAATGAAGGTGATAACCCTATTGGTAATTCTAGAGCATTAGCTAGTCCCAAACATATTAGAAAATATTAGTTAGCCCAGCACTTTCCTTTGTTTAAGTAATAATTGGCGAAAATTATTTTGCTTAATGCTGATTAATATTAAATAGGAGTAAGTTTAAAATAGCACCTTTTTTCTCAAGGTATCAGGGAAGAGATTTACAAAGTAGTGAGTTAAAATAAAGGGGAGCTGTGCAACTCTGCTGGCAAATGGATCAGCTATTATGTGCCCAACAATAGCTCACTCACGTATAAGTAATTAATGTCCTTCAGATGTACTTTATCATACCTACTTTTCACAGTGTTAAATTATTACCCTAATTTTTATTCTAAAGACTTTCCTATTTATCTGGTACTGAATTATTTTATTGAGCATATTACCATTTATTTTAACAAATCAATATCATTTCAATTATTCTTGAAGGAGCTTTCTGGTTCACTGCTCGCATACAATCTCATGTGCCACTTCTTGAGTATTATAAAAAAATTAAAAATGAGAATGATGTAAAAATTAAAAATTCAACCCAAATGAAACCTGTTAGTTGCTTTGTTTCTCTACGTGTAGCTACAAAGGTAGAATAAATGGTTCTCTCCTTTCAAGTTCGTTTAAGGCAAGTGTGTATTTTGTGTGTGTGAAACGTTTGTGTTTATTTTTACTATTCTCTCATCAAGCAAAAAACGGATAAATCTCTATTTTATTACATTAAATATTAGACATGCAGTGTTTTATAAAAGATATGTAAATTGAATAATTTGTTTTGTTAAAGTATTTTTCATGAATGAAATATCAGACTAGTTTGGAGGTAAGCCACCAATGTTAATGATTCATCTTTCAAAATGAATGCAATAGTTTTATGCAATCAGTGAATGGCCAGAATTTCACAAAGGGTGATCACTGAATGCAAAGTTGAAAACAAACCCCAACAGTTAGAACAATAAATGCTGTGGTGATGAATAATTATCGGTTTTACAAATCCGAATAGTTTTATGGTTTATCTTAATAGCAGTTAAATATGTTCTTTGAATTTCTTTATCTGTAACAATATTTAGATTTTTTTTTTCAGGCTTCTGTTGGTGGTATTTTCTGAATCAAGTGAAGGAAAAGAAAACTCAGTCATTATAAACCATAAAGCAATCTGTAAAATTATAAAGCTTTTTCCTTCCCCTCCCCCACTCTCCTTCCCACATCGAATGTAGACCATATGCCAAGGCTACTCCTTAACTACAGCCGACTGTTACTGCAGGCATCAGTCTCCGCCAGAGCGATTACTTCAAGTCATCCGTCCTGGTGGTTTTCCACAATCCACAGCACACTGAGCAGAACAGTGCGGCTGCCATCCGAGCGGTGCAGATGGCATTATCGCACCTCACACCCCGCCTGACGGACAGTTACCTGCAGGAAGCGGGAAGGACTCTGTCTTCTGGAGGGCCAGTTTTCTTGCTGCCAAAGAGGAAGAGAAAAAGCCCTTACTGCCCCTTTGTCATCTAGGGAATCGGCAGACCTCCTCCTGGCACGTGTCAAACAAAGGAGGACGTTATTCTGCTGCATAGGGCAGCCGGCCGGGCGTTATCCATGTTGAGGCACTGGCTTTAAGATGTTAAAAAGGTTAATCAATAGGTGTTCCAGACTTTGCAAGACTCTCATTAGCAGACCATATACATTGAAATTCATTAGCTTCTCTTGCCTTTTACCAGATCAATATTTCCAGGAACTGTCACAAAGTACATTGTTTAGGAAAATGTTTGTTTCTTATATTTCCTAACCAATAGTTGTTGGGGTGTTTGTGATGTTTGTGTGTGTAAACATGTGTGACGGAGCTAGTGGTAGGGTGGGGGCTTGGTAGGTTGATAGAATCGACCCATTTGCATCAACTGGTACAACTACCATTATATTTGGAGGTGCAAGTTTTTGGACAAAAGTCCTTTTAACTAAGCAAATATTGTCCTTCCTCATCCTGCCTTTTATTCAAAACAAGCAAACAAACAAAAAGATAAAAAGCAAAGTCTTCAGGGGAAGCAGGATTGTACTAGGGTGGAAAACTGAATCAAACAAAACGGTGTTTTTCCTGAACGGCTGATGTTCCCAAAAAGACCTGCCTCTCTCCAAGTGGTGCCGCCTGCAATCAGCCAGCATGGGGCCTGCGGTGTCAAGCCGCTTGGGTGAGAGCATCTGCTTGAATGAAAGTCACTGCCAGCTTTAGGCACCTTCATAATCCTAAAAGCTAGAAGTGTATTCATATTCATTCTCAGCGAATTCAGCTAAAAATAATTAGAGAAAGAAAGAGAGGGATAACTTCTGAGTTTCCATCTTTTACTCTTGAACTATCTGTGCCAAAGTAAACGTAGGGGCACATGAGCATAATGAGGACAAGTTTATGACATAAAGACATTTAGAATATATATGCATCTATGTGCATGTGTATTTTTTTCATAATTTCTTTGACTGGCAAGATTCAACACTAATAGAGAAGGAATTCATTTGTTTTAGTAAGGAAAAAAGCAAATTAGAAGAGCTAAATTCCTCTGGCATGCTGATGATTAAACCTACGCTAATCATAAACATCGATGGGCCACCAACAGGGCTTGTTTAATCATTTTCCACCAATTGGTGACTCTGACTACCCTTCTGCTAGACTTCTTAAAAGTATTTCCTTATTTGGAGTTGGAATATTAAAGTTATAGGATACTCCTGGGTAATCAGAATTTATTGCATTGTTATTCAGAAAACTGCCCAATATAGAGGTTGCTAAAGAGGCACCACCAAATACAGGCCTTCTGGCTGTATTTGTTTCTTGGACATCAGGGGATTTTAATGTGAAGAAAGTACAGTTATTATAATCTTGCATTCAATTGAGTTTGGGCAGTGCAGTCTGGAAAGCACTTCCTAACTGAAACTTGGGGAGCATTGGGAGACCCCATTCTGCAAGGACAGAGGACTCTTCTCTATCTGCAAGCTTGGGAAAAGGGTAGATAACAAAGACTCTCCACATTGACTAGGAGGAGTCAGTGGCCTGTTAGGAGCTGAAGGAATGAGAAAGGATGTGATTTTACTCAAGAGTCTAGCCCTGAGCTATCCAATACAGTAGCCACTGGTGACACGTGGCTACTGAGCAACTAAAATGTGGCTGGTCTGAATTGAGATGTACTGTCGCTGTAAAGTACACACCAGATTTTGAAAACTTAGAAAGAAAAAAGAATGCAAAATATCCCATTAATAATTTTTGATATTAATTGTATGTTGAAATGATAGTATTTTGGATATATTGTGTTAAATACATTATTACATTTATTTTTACCTGTTTCTTTTTCCTTTTTTTTTCAGTCGGACTGCTAGACAATTTAACATTATACACATGGCTCACATTATATTTCTATTGGGTTGTGTGGGCCTATACAATCCATACCCTATGCTAGTCATTTCACATATATCCTCTTTTTAAATCTTTATAGCAACTTGATTAGGAAGTTATGATTATTTTCTATTTATTAACAGGAGCCAAGTCTCAGAGACATCAGAACTTGCTTAAAACACACAATTACTGGATGGGAAAACAGTATACAGAGCAGATTGGTCTCATTCCAAAGGTCCTCTTCTTTCCAGAAGGTCTTACTTCTTCCATTTCCCATTGCTGATTCCTGTGAGTCAGAATGAGATAAGGGTTTTGACTTTTAATGCATATGTTGTCACCTTTGCCTAATTCAGTGCTTCATGATGGGGATGCTATCATCATTAGGGTAGGGAAAATTCTAGTTTAGATGAGACTGCCTTAGGATCTTTGCAGGGTCTTTAGCATCCTTGGCCAGAATCTACCAAATGCCAGTAGCTCTATGTGAGCTTCATGACTATGATAATCAAAAAAGCTCCCCCTCCATTTCTAAACAACTCTTAGGAGGATGGTATCAGCCTGTGTTTGGAAATGTTAGTCTAGACTAGGGGGTCTACAAACTATGGGCCTAGAGTCTCTGTGGCTGCTTTCGCACTATAAGAGCAGAGTTGAGTCAGTAAGACAGAGACTATATAGATGGCAAAGCTGAAAATATTTACTATTTGGCTCCTTACAGAAAAAGACTCTAGGCCTGTCTAGATCCATCTCCGTATATTATTCTGCCTGTCAATGACCATACTCACTTTAGGACTTGCATTTTGGAGCTTCTTTCTTCTTGATTCTGATTCCTTGAATTTTATACCTCTTGGGTACACTATTCCCACTTTTCCATACACATACACTTCTAAAATTTTGTTTCTACTTCTAGCTCTTTCTGTAGTGGTACTGTGGTCAGAAAGCCTGGATTCCAGTCTGGGCACTGTCACTTACTAGTTGTGTGTCCTTGAGCAAGTCTATCCTTACCTCCTCTCTGGTAGGATTAGAAGCCCTCTATAACAGATAGGCATGGCTCCCTTCGCCCATCTGTTATAGACGGCTACTAATTTTTACCTCACAAGAATTGTGGTGACTATGAAAGGACCTAATGATGTTAGAGCACCTAAAATAATACCTGGGGCATAGCAGGTTTCTCTTCTTTCCCTAAGCCGAGTCCAAAACCAAAACTATCTGATTCTCTTTTTGCACTCATGGATGAACACACCTCCATGACTGTTTTTCGTCTTCCCCCCTCATGAGTTCCAGTGTTACTTCTAGTATCACTTCCACAGCCTTTGAGACTGTCATGATGAGAGTATTTCTCTCCCTAGCATTTTTTTTTCAATCAGGCAGGTCAATGACCACTAATACCAGTGATCTAATGAGGAGGGCCACTGAAATAGACTGCTCGGGTGAAGAAGAGGGCATTCAATTCAATTTGTAGTTGACCAGATGCTTAGAAATCAAAGAGGTGTCATGTTGTCTTATTGCTTAAAGCAAGTAAATAACCTTGCAAAGAAGTTCAGAATTAATTGGAGTTCAAATAATTATAGATGATGAGAAGCCAGCCACCAGAGAAATGCAATAGTCAAGCTGTGTGGTAACAAATGCATTGATTAACATATGTCAGGCCAGCACAGAATGTGGCTGAGAAACACAGAATTATGAAAGTGAAAAAAATTACCGGCTTCAATAGCAGTTTTTAGTTATAGCTCAGTTCTCCATTTCTGAGATCAGAGAGACTCCATTCTTAGAAAAAAAATCTGTTGCAGTGAGAGAGAATATTGGCCTGAAAGGCCAGCATGTCACATGTCTAGAAAAGTCACTGGTTTAGAATAAACAAATGTATTTTAACATCCATGGAGATATCCTTTGATTTTGTGATCAATTGATTAGTGCACCATCTGCAGGTCCAGCAGTCTGGACAAGGTTCATGAGCGGCATCTCCCTGCAAATGAGGACCTCTGTACTACTCAAAGCATCAAGTGACCTATTAAAGCTGAGATGCCTTCAGCTGGAGAACTTCAGAGAAACCACTTCACCTAAAATGAGCCTCGTGCATACAGAAGGATGGGCGTATGACCCATTTGTAGCCCACACTGAAAAGGAATCCTGGAGTAACACATATTTGTATGGCTCTGGAGTTTTCAAAGCACTTTTCCCTCTATTAACTCGTATGTGAAATGATCAGGTAGATTAACTTATTGAGAGAAAGCAAGACTGCTCTTTGCAAATCTAAACTTTCTCCCCCCGTCCTGATTTTTTCCACAGAATTTAGGACATGACTCAGTTTCTTAACACATTGGGGGAAAATTTCTTCAAAGAATGGAGTGATGTGTGAAATTAAGAAACAGAAGGAGCATAAGGAAGACAATATGGTAACACACAGTTAAGTTTCCAAGACTTGAGAATATATCTTTTGCAAAATATCCCTGTATGCTAAAGTGCATTTTGTTTATTCTAGCTCGGTGGCTCAGCTGGTCATGTAATATGTTAGCAAATGGCAGACTGAGAATGTGGAGCAAGGTTGGGCTATCAGAGCTTTCACCAAGAGGAACTCGGGGGGCTTGGTGCTAGTTTGTAGAGTCTGGGAGGCATCAGAGAATGACTGAAAATGAATGATGGGGAGAAAGGGAAATGAAAAATGAAAAGAATGAAGCAGTCCCTCAGACTTAATCAATGGTTAGCATCCATTGCCCCTCACGGAATCTTCCACATTAGCAAACATAAATATATCCTCAGAGAATTTCAGCTTAATTGGGACTCTTATTATCCCACCCAGTATGGGCTCACCCTAGAAGAGAAGTGTCACAGCAATTGAAAATTCATTTGGTTTCAGACTCTGATAGTTGAAGGGAGGATGCTGTTCAATACACAATGCATTCAGGGAAGAGAATGCCACTTGGTCTGAGCCGTTTTTAAAGAACTGAGCAAGCCACATAATTTTATAGCAAGTGAGTTCTTGCTAGGGAAGTGATTACCAACATTTTATATTTTGCCTTATAAGCATTTAATGGAATGTGCCCTCATCACTTCCCTGCTGTTTTTCCCTTCATTTATAGATCAGGAAACTGAGGTTCAGTGGCATGGAGAGAATTTCCAGGGTCACATAGTAATTCAGCAGCAAAGTTTCACAATATCACACAATCACAACAACAGAAGGATTTAAAAATTGCCTTTTAATTCATTTACAGAATGAATTATACCTACAAGGCTTCTTTTTGGCTTGAAAAACAGACATGTCTCTTACCTCCTTTATACCAATCTCTTTACACTTTTAAGGTAATAGAGTTTGCAGGGAAAAAAAATTTCACATTACTTACACAAAGAAAATTTCCATATGGGGTTAAAAAACCTCATAAAAACAAATAGAACATATTGTGTATGTTATAATTAATATTATTATGTCCATAATTATCTTGATTTCTCTTTTCTATTTAGGTACATTGGCCAGTGTTTATTTTCAGAGTTGTTGTAAAATATCACATCCAACTATCAAATCCTCTGCATTAAAAAAAGACAGTTGAGGCTGGCCCAGTGGCATAGCAGTTAAGTTCACACGCTCGGCTTCTGTGGCCCAGGGTTCTCAGGTTCGGATCCCGGGTGCAGACCGACGCACTGCTTGCCAAGCCATGCTGTGGTGGTGTCTCATAAAAACTAGAGGAAGATGGGCATGGATGTTAGTCCAGGGCCAATCTTCCTCAGCAAAAAGAGGAGGATTGGCAATGGATGTTAGCTCAGGGCTGGTCTTCCTCACACACACACACACAGACATACACACACACACAAGACAGTTGATTGCTAATTGTCTCCATAAGGTTTGCAGACTAATGCTCCATAGTCTTTTCTAGAAGTATCTCTAAATTGGTTGTGTTTGAATATCATGAGCCATTTTTCAACTTTCCTAAGGACATCTGAAAACTCACAATCAACTTCCAAGATCTGAGCACTGTAAGTGAACTGCTAACCAAATAGTCAACTCTATTTGACCCTAATTTTTACAAGCCTATGAAGCACTCCTACAACTCTAGACTCACTACATTTGTGCTGATAGCCTCTGAACTACAAATAAGATATTGTTAGATATCTGAATTCTCAAATTATGTATATCAAGTCCCTTAAGTTCTATTCTCTCTTGGTTGAATAAGGGCTATGTTAAAAGGGAAGTTCAGCAAACTTTTTAGAGCTTTACTTTCAACAAAGGAAATAAAACTTGAAACCAAACTCAACTGACTAGGTTGAACAAGATTATTCCTAAGTTACAGTTCACAAAAAGGTAAGAATTACCATGGAGGAAGAATATGAAAGACCAGATCTCTATCAGTACAAAATATCCCATAACTGGGTTTTTTTGGAATATTTCAATAGTCTCATGCTGGGGTTTCTTTTCTTTTTTTTCTTTCTTTTCTTTTTTTTATTTCTTTCTTTTTTTTTAATTTTCTTTTCTTTATTTTTCTTTTTCTTTATTTTCTTATTTTCTTTATTATATATTTCCCAATATAAACCATCCTGAAAATTAGTGATGGACTACCCTCCTTTATATTTTACTCTCATTTGTCCTTCTCAGAATCCTCAGTGGTTCCCAGGTGCCTACAGGCAAATTCCCAAGTGGTTTACTATTTAAAGCCCTCCACTTTCTGGTCCCTTTCTAGATAAAACATTTTTGTGATAGCTCAATTAGCCTATTCATTGTTCCCAGAATATATCAACAGCTTCCCAACGTATCTTTTGTCTAAAATGCTTTTTCACTTTTCTGCCAAGTCTTCCCTCTTCTTCAAAGTCCTCTGTAGGTTTCACCTTTTCTGTGAGACCACTCATAGAACACTGTCTTTTAATAATAGCTTTCTCTATGGGAGTCTTATAATTTCTTTTACCTGTAGCATTCACTTAGCACCTAACATATGCCAAGCCATATTATTGTATATCTTAATCTTTGTACTTTTAAGTTCTATGTCACAAGTGTTGTGTCCCTGGGATCCTGCACTTGATAATGTCTGATTGCATTGATGATGGTTGCTAACACTGAATGTTATGTGCCAGATAAACAAGTGGTCCAAGCGCTTTATAAGTATTAACTCATTTAGCTCACACAGTAATCCAAAGAGGCAGGCACCGTTATTATCTGTGTTTTAAAGATGATAAAACTGAGGCACAGGGCAAGCCACTTACTTGCTCTGTGCCACCCAGTTGGTTAACTGTGGAGTTGAGATTTGAAGCCAGGTGGTTCAACTTGACCCCCATCCACTTATGCAATACTGAATACTGAGGATTATTGAAGAAAAAAGTGTGAAATTTTATAATTTGAGCTAAATGTTTTTGTAGCATGAGATGAGCAAATCTAAAATATGCCATATTTAAGTCAAAAAAGGTACTTCTTTGAGAATAGAATTTTAGGGATGAGCATCATTTAATTTTCTCAAATGGTTAAAGATGCCTCTGTGCAAAATTATATTAGGACTTGAATCAATATCCAGATACTTCAGATTCCCAAACACCACTGTTTACTTAGCTGCCCACTTCTCCACAGACATGCACTCTTTCTCTGTCCTTCTTTGTGTTCAGGTCACTGCTGTTGAGGAGAAACAAAGGGGAACTGTAAGTTTTTAAAAAAGACCTTGAAATGATTGAGTTAATATTGAATGAGTACAATATATCTCTTTTTCAAAATGATAAGCATGCCTTCATAAAAATATAGTAGTTTAATGATGAGAAATGTCAAGACTTTGTTCTTTATTTTCTTCTAGTGTTTCAACGGACTCTAAGTAACCAACTTGCGTAGCGGACATATATGTCAAGATGGGCCGTGCACGGGTATGTGACTCTCTTGATAAAATGAAAGCTGTCATTTATGAGGCATTTTCTTGGGGTGAGAACTTGATGAATATTTGAAATTTTCTATAGATTGAATATCTAGGGATTCCTTAATGTGAAAACTAATAAATGACATCTATTAACATTTAATATTTTTTATTTTTATTAGACATTTTGTAATCAATATTTTCATTACAATTTAATCAAGTAAATTAGTAGATGGCACAATTTGTTTGAGAAGCCTTAAAACATTTATACCTTGTGACCATTAATTCCAGTTATAGGAATCTATCATTTGGAAATAATAAGAAATGCAAAAGAAAAAATTGGAAGCAAGAATGTTTATTGCGGCATTACTTATGCAGTGAAAAATAAAATCTCCTTAGATATCCTGAATAAGAGGAAGTAAATTATGGTACAGTTGCACAATAGAATATTTATGTAGTAATTAAAAATGAAGAGTGCTTTAATGATATGAAAATGCTTTTAATAATCAGTAATGTTAAGCAAAATGCAGCACACAAAATTATATATACAGTGTGATTGCAAATATTAAGAGAAGAGTAGATAGGAGAGAAATCAGAAGATATGCTGACAGATGAACAGTAAAAGAAGAAACCTGTAGAAAAAAGACAAGAAATAATTATGAAACGTTTATAAGAATAACACTGCACAGTGTGCTTGTGGGTGCTCCATTATTTTCTTATGTGTTTTCATAATTTACAAATTTCTAAATGTGGGTTTACTACTTTTATTATCAAAAAAACCCTTTGGCTTAAAAAAGTTAATTGTAGTTTCAATAGAAACGGGTGGGGTGCAGGATGAGAAGATAACAGAATGTGGGTTCTGCCATTTTATCTTTTGAAATGGTTATTGATGTTCCTGATGGTCACACAGCAGTCTTCAGAGATACGGACAAGCAAACCCTGACAGGCTTATCTATCCAATGGAAAATGTTATGATGTGTCGTTAGCCTCTGGGTCTTCTGGACGCCTTGCTTATGATATCATTCTTCAAATAGATCTCCAGTAGATGTTTAACAAGTAGAAATTGTGTAAAAGTTCTTTCTCAAAATATAGGTATTACTTTGTGCAACTGTTTTGTGAATAAACATCATCAGAATCTTTCTGAATATTGACTATGAAGCAGGGACATAAGTATTTAACTACCTATAAAAAGTACACTAGAGCCTTTGTATTATTTGCTTCCAGCCTAATTCAAGTTACTCAGGCAATTTGTTCAGTGGATTTATATATATGTATGTACATATGTATATACACATATGTATACATTGCCAAAAAATATTTTGAGATGTTTGTAGAATTCCAATACATTTTTGGTGGGGGGGTCAACAACTCTGTTCAGAGCACAGTTCATTCAAAAATATTACTTTTTGAACCAAGACTTATTTTGTCATCTCTAGAACTCCAGAGGAGAGTAGATCCGACAAGGGGGTGGGCTGATTATATCCTCTGGGCATTTGAGTGAAGCACATGACGGAGTCACAACCATGCCTTGGATGCGATAGGTCCACCTCTGAATACTAGAGAAATCTATTTGTAATTCATGCCATCATTTTTCCATTTCTAGTACGTTATTAATGCTTTTCATTCTACAGAGAAGCAGTGGAAATAGATTTTTACGTAAGAGTTTTTGAAATTGCCCCTCAAGCATGTCTTCATATCGGAACATATGGAAATGCAAAATACAGATTTGTGGGAAAGATGTTCTTTGCAGTATTGTTTATGGAATTTAAAAAAGAGAATTATTCTAAATACTCAGAGGTGGAAAAAGTAGAGTCCATAAAGACTTTAAATTATCGTTAAAAATATTATGAAGTTTTATTGAAATGGGAAAATAATTTAATAAGTAGAAATGTAAAGCCCCAAACCAGCATATAAAGTTATTGGTAGTGGTTAATTAATAAGCAAATTCTCAGATCTCTCAGTCTGTAATTATTCCTTAATAGAAAGCAGAGTTAGGATTGTTTAAAGGAAACGGTCTTAACTCCTTGGTAGTGCTCCAAAGTCTTTTAATGGCCTGAATGTTTCAAACTACATTCCTTAATACTGAAATGACTCTAGGTAACAATTCCTTAGAATAATTTTTGCGGATCAAAATTATAATTCCAATTGAGGCTAATTAAAAAAAATCTTCATACATAAAGTCATAACATTTAGAAGGTATAGAGAATTTTGTGATTGTCTAAATAACCCCTTTTACAGATGAGGAAACAATTCCAGCTGCTTCTAAAATGAGCCAAAATGAGAAGTCAATTTCCTCTTATCTCACTGTCTAGGCCTCATTTTCTGAGGTAAAGCCAGTCTCTTCTTTCTGGAGGAATCTTTATAACATTTCTCAAACTGAGAGTATTCCTTTAAATTCACTATTCCTCCAAGCCTGATTTAAAAATAAAACTGAACCCTAAACACCATGTAAAGTAAAATTACAAATATAACATTTGATTGTTTTGATTTATTTTTAATTATCCTTTCTACCTTTTGTCTTAATTGGACAAAGGCAGTATAAACTTGTTTTATGCAATTAAGAGTAGTTATGTGCAAAGAAAATGGAGTTCTATTTTAAATTTTATTTGAACTGACTCATAGTTCGATGTGTTACATGAAAATTAGAACAAGTATAATATTTGAAAAGCTAATGAGTTTAGTAAAAATATCCTCACAGAATGAAGTGCTGGGAAATTTTGCACATTGAATTGGGAGTCTATTAAGGTTTTTTTTCCCCTCCATACAAAGCAGTTTGGGAAAAGACTAGAGTATTTTGAATTCCCTTTGAGTTGTCATCTCAAAGATTTACTTAAAAACATCTATGGCAGAATTCTATGGAGCTTTTCTTAGAAGGAACTAAAAGCACATTAGAAGTACTATGACAATAGCATCTTTCCAGGAACTAAAAGAAATCAGGTCATGCTTAATGAAATCAAGCAGCGACCCTAAAGTCAACTGGCTCCTTTTTCTTATTTAGTTTTTGTGGGAATCCGAGTTTGAGATTCTTCTGAGTGTTTTTCTTATAAGCCTCTGATTTCTAATCCAAATATATTATGAGCAGTAGAAGTACACACAATGGAAAGGAAAGAAAACTAACATATTTTCAGCACCTATTCTATGGACCCAAATCATGCTGGGTGTATGTATTATCTCATTTAACATAATGGAGGGGGAGTTGCTATAGCAACACAAACCATACACAATGTAAATGCAATAGAATAAATTCAGTGTTGGCTGCAACAGCAACAATTGATGGATCCTCATTTTGTGTCTCCCAGTTATGTAAGGATCCCCATTTGAAAGGCTAGATCTATTTCTACACGTATAGACTATGTATTTGCCATGTGAGTTTGGGTTGGAGGGGAAAGAAAAGAACTAGTATTTAATGAGCAAGCCATTTTCATTATTCAATGGGTATTTATTGAGCACTTACCGTGTGCCAGGCACTGTTGCAGGTACCAGGGATAGGGGGTGAAAAGGCAAAGTCATTGGTCTCTTGGAGACTATCACCTGTTCAGGTGAGGCAGAAAGTAAACAGATAAGTCAGGAAACATATACTAGACAGTAATAAATGCTCAGTAAGGCCTTGAACCAGAATGACTTACACAGAGGGTTAGCTGTCTACTTTAGATGGGATGGGTAGTGCTGGTTTTCCTGAGGAGATGACAATGTACAATATTTTATTTTTGCCATACCCTGGAGGTAATGATGGCCTTATTTTACAAAGTGAAGTGAGGTTAAGCGCATGTCAAAAGTCACATAGCTATTGCTTTTTCCTCCCCAAATTGATGTTGGACTTCAACATTTTTTATACACTTTGATACTGGAGATTTCTCTTTTTCTTTTTAAGATTCTGAGTTTTTAAGGAAATCATAGTTTATGGAGAGAAAGATGAGCTTTCCCCTATAATCACAGAAAAATGCCAGAGCTGTTTGGTGATTTTTCTCTTTTAATCTAACAAAATAATGGGGGAAATGATGCTTATCACTCCTCTCAAACTTTCAGCAGTTATCTTCCCTGTGGTAAACACTTAAAACAAAGATCCATTTTCTGGCTGACTGATTTGTTTGTTTGTTTTGAAAAATCTTTGCCTCTCTAGAAAGCATGTTTGTCCTAGAATGTGGTATTTTTGCCAAAGTCCCACACTGAGGACTGCTCCTCAGGATGGCCTCATACAGAATGTGTGAATTTCCATCATCAGCTAAAATGTGAACTTGAACAATAGACAGCTGGCTCCCCTCCAGTCCTAAATAAAGCTGGGTAAGAGCGATGTAAAATTCTCCCTGCATCCATGGAGGGAGGCGGGGCAGAAAGCTTACGGTTCTTCTCAAGCTATTTAGAGACTCTCTCCTTAGGAAAATTCACCCCATCACCTCTTCCAGAGAACTGTGGGGCCTCCCCTTTCCCAAAGTGACCTCTACTAACATTGTACATATTTATGGGACGTAAACCATAAGGAGACGAATGGGACATTTTCCCTGTGGTCCTAACTGTAGCCTCTGTACTTCTAAGCCTTGAATTTTGGTTGGGAATTCCTATCCACTTGGTTCTTTTCTAAAATGAACTTAGCATAATTTTGTGAAATTTCTAGGCTGCTTTGTGATTGCTCCTTTAGTTTTCTTTCTCTCTCTCCTTCTACCAAAGACTGTCACGTTCCAAAGTTCACTACTTTACCCACTGGTTTCCTCCGTCAAAGCAAGCAGCAGTTTGTGGTGTGATGATTTTCATTCATGTTACAATTGTTAGTTGTACTGTTTCAGTTACTGTGCTTGGGGTGGGGGTTATTCAGAGTGAACCAGACCAGACTTTTACTCTCTCTGGTGATCCCTAATTTTCTCCTGAATTTCCATCCTGCTTCTTCAACTACTGCAGGACAGCTCCATCTTGATGTCCTAGAATTTTCTAATATTTGTATAACTGCTCTCCTCACTCACTCCCCAAACTCATTCTTCCCCAGAGGTTTTCCCAATGTTCTGTCAATGGTGCCATCATCCTTTCAGTCATCCCTCCCATTGCCAAGTCTCTAAACCCGGCCATTGCCCTTTCATAAAGTTTCTTGCCACTCCCATGGCAAGGACCTTAGTCAGAGATCTTGTCAGCTCATCACTGGGCTACTGTAATAATCTCTTAAATTGTCTTTCTGCCTCTGACTATTTTCTCTTCCATTCATCCTAGACACATGGCACTGCTCTCTTCAACCTTCCAAAACACCTTGTTATCTTACATGAAACTATGCAAGAACCTCTGTGGCTGTCCATTAGATTGGCTTTCAAGATCTCCCATATTCAGACTATCTAACCTCTCAAGTTTCCTCCCCAATCAACTCTGCACTGACATTCCATGCCAGACAGATTGGCTTTATGTGCATTTTTACTTTTGTTTTTTTCTTCATGATATTCTGTCCCACCCTCAACCCCTACCCCTGCAAATTGTTTGCCCTTCCGCTTCTGTGCTTAACTCTTTCTTATAAAGCTTACCTCAAGTCTGACTTGCTCTCTGAAACCCCCCTAACTACACCAGCTATCAGTGATGATTCATCTCTTATCTAGACTCCTATATCACTTACCCTGCCCTACTTTGGATCACTGTACACTGTGGACTGAATGTTTGCTGTCTCCCCAAAATGTTGAAGCCCTAACCTCAATATGATGGTATTTGGAGGTGATGCCTTTGGGAGGTAATTAGGTTTAGATCAAGTCATGAGGGTGGGCCCCTCATGATGGGATTAGTGCCCTTAGACAGACAGAGAGAGAGAGAGAGACAAATCTCCTTCCATAAGCAAGCACTGAGGAAAGACCGTGTGAGGACATAGATGGATGGTGGCTGTCTGCAAGCCAGGAAGTGAGCCCTCACCAGAAACTGAATCAGCCTGCACCTTGATCTTGGGCTTCCCAGCCTCCAGAACTGTGAGAAATAAATATCTGTTGTTTAAGTCCCTCAGTCTATGGTATGTTGTTATAACAGCACCAGTTGGCTAAGACACTATAGTTATGGTCACTTGACTGTCTCTCCTATCACCTTCCTCCATGCTCAATTTTTCTAGCCACTCTGATGTCCTGGCTGTTTCTGGAACACACTGAGCAAGTTCCTGCAAGAGGGAGGGCTTTCATACTTAAAGCTGCCTCTGCCTGGGACACGACTCCTCAAAATATGCATATCATTTGCTCCCACATTTCCTTTAAGTTTCTGCCTAACATTCATCCCTCACCATCTTAGCTAAAAATAACTTCCATCAATATCTCTCCCCTTATATTGTTCTATTTTTCTTTTTTTGTGTGTGAGGAAGACCAGCCCTGGGCTAACATCTGTTGCCAATCCTCCTCTTTTTGCTGAGGAAGACTGGGCCTGGGCTAACATCCATGCCCATCTTCCTCTACTTTATATGGGATGCCGCCACAGCATGGCTTGACAAGTGGTGCGTTTGTCCATGCCCGGGATCCAAACCTGCAAAACCCTGGGCCACCAAAGCTGAGTGCATGAACTTAAATGCTACGCCACTGGGCCGGCCCCTCCATTTTTCTTCATAGCACTTTCAGCATTTGATATGACGTGATCATCTATTTCTTATCTATTGAATATCTCCTGCACTACAACGGGGACTCCATGAGGGCAAGGATTTTGCCTACTTGTGTATTATTCTGTCCCCAGTGCTTAATATCTGGCACATAGCAATACTCAGAATAAGTGAATGACTCTTTATGCCTGCCTAGTTTCTCCAGAGTCAGTAAACTCCTAAGAGCATGGACAATGTCTTACACTCTTTCTCTAACTAGCACCGAGCAGGGATCCAGTTACCTCAACTGCCACTGTCCACACAACTGAAACCACCTCCCACTAGTTTCACCATGGTGGGACAGACACATCCAAACCTATTTTCTAGCCTCGTCATACAGTTTGTAGCCCTGCACATTATTGAACACATCCTCCTTCTAAAATCCCTCCCCTTCCTTGGCCTCTAGACTCTGGTGTCTTCATCTCTCTGTCTGCTCCTGTGCATTCACAAGCTCCTCTTCCTTCCTGTCCTCTGGAGTCCTCACTCTGCTTACATCTCCAGCTCTCTTATCCTCTTGAATGATTTAAAGTACAACTGATTATTCACTGATTTCATAGTTGCAAATTCCCCTACTCGCTAAAGTTTATTTATAATCCCCAAGTGAATCCTTGTTGTGCTTTCAGGGTTAATCTCAGACATGCACAGAGTGGCAAAAAATTAGAGTCACCCGATGCCCACATTCAAAGCCATCCTCTGCCTCCTCACTTCAGCTCTCGTTCTGTATGCAAGTGTTCTTTTGCAGCCTATTTAGTGCCATGGTGTTTTCTTACATTTTTGTGGGGGTTTTTTGTTGGCAATTTCACTGTTTATAATGGCCCCAAGCATAGTGCTGAAGTGCTGTCTAGTGTTTCTAAGCACAAGAAGGCTGTGATGTGCCTTATAGAGAAAATACTTGTATTAGAAAAGCTTCATTCAGGCATGACTTATAGTACTGTTGCCCAGTCAATGCTAATTAATCAGCAATATGTATTAAATAAGGTGTCTTTAACAGAAACACACATAAAACAAGGTTATGTATTGGTTGGTTGACAAAAATGTCATGACAAGAAGCTTGAGGGAACCTAACCATGTATTTCCTCTAGGAGCAACATCTCAGTATTCACTAATTTAGTGTTCATGGTGACTTTACAGACCATAATAACCATGAATAATGATGATCAACTGCACCTTCTTTCTTTCTTTCTTTGATGATGACTCCTAAAGCCATATCTCCAATCAGAGTGGTTTCTCAGGCTCCTCACCCATATTTCCTCCTGCCTCCTCATTTCTGTCTTTTCTTTGCCTTTATTCTGGCACCAGGTTATAGCTCTGAAACAATGCATCTAATCATATCACCCCTCTGTTTTAACCTTCCTGTGGCTCTCTGTTTTGCCTAGGATCATCCAACCCTTACAGCAAGGAATAGCCTCTAGGCTGTTCTGCCTCATCTCCCTGAATCCCCCCAACTCCATCCAGACTTTGCTCCATCCAGACTTCTTACCCTGCCTCAAATACCAGACTCCTCTATGTCTCTGAACATTTGTACATGCTCTTTTCTATCTTTGAAGGTCCTTCCAACCTTTCTTAGTGTGCAAAACTTTTAATCACTCATTAAGAGGTCATTTAGGTGTTACCTCCTCTATGAAGGTTTCCCAATTGCTTAGGCAGGTGATTGCTTCCACTTATGGCCTCTGACACCTTATTGTAGGATTGGCATTGTGTGTCTCCTAGTTTTCTTGCATGTCTGTCTTTTACAATAGTCCAACATGTATTTTCCAACACCACTAAGAAATTCTCCAGTTCTCAGCAGACATCGACTAGGTGTCCTACAATTTAACTCAAATCTGACACCTTCTATGTATCTGGAAATAAGAGTCAGATCCCACAGGTTAAGGGCTCAGTCCCACAAGAGTGGAACCCACTCCTTTCAGATGCCAATAGGAAGTCCAGGTTGTCACCTGTGCTTTTGATCTACCCGTTATAAATTGGAGATTCCTACAACCCCCTCCTCAGATTTGATTAATTTGCTAGAGAGGCTCACAGAACTCAGAGAAACATTTGCTTATTAGATTACCTGTTTATTATAAAAAGATATAACTCAGGAACAGCCAGATGGAAGAGATGTATAGGGCAAGGCACATGGGAAGGGGTGTGGGTCTTCCATGCTCTCTGAGTGCGCTACTCTTCCAGGATCTCCATGCATCCACCATGGAGCCCTCCAAATCCACTCCTTTGGGGTTCTTACGGAGGCTCCATTCCATAGGCATGATTGATTAAATTGTTGGCCATGGGCGACTGAGTCAACCTCCAGCACCTCTCCTCTCCTTTGAGGAGAGGGGGTGGGATTGAAAGTTCCAAACCTCTAATCATGGTTGGTTTCCCTGGTAACAAGCCCCCCTCCTTAGGTGCTTTCTAAAAGTTACCTAATTAACATAAACTCAGGTGTGTTTGAAAGGGCTTTCTATGAATAACAAGACATTCTTTTCACGTTTATGGCTCTGGAGCTATTTCAGGAGCAGATGACAAAAAAACCAAATATTATATCAAAAGATGCTTTTATGGCCCTTATATAGGAAACACTAGGGTTTTAGGAACTATGTGCCAGGAACAGTGGACAAAGACCAAATATATATTTATTTCTTATTATAAATCACAGTATCACACCTAGACTCCAACAGATCCTCACAGACGGGGCCATATCGTTCTTCTTCTCATAGGGGCATCTAGCACCAGCATGAAACACCTGTTAAGCACTTAACAATGCTTATTGAATGAACTGAAAGAAAGAATATTTGTGAGTGATGCTGGGATATGCCCTCATAAGACATTTCCTTGAATCTAGGTAAGAAAATTCTAGATTTCTAATCAAATTTCTAAATTATCATTAAATGATGTAATTACTATTATTTCTATTTATCTTTATCCTCAAAATTAATCACACATAAAATACTCTGAGAATTCACCTATTTTGATCACAACCATCAGAAAGCCTCAATGGAAAGTTTGATTCTATTAACGTCATTCTATAGAACATGTTTGTTGAATGAATGGATGAATGAATAAATGAAAAAAAAAAACCCAAATGATTGAAAGAATGTTGTTTGGCTTTCATTTAAGACTAGTGAATTTGGATTTAGAATATCTTAATTCCAGAACCATTCACTTAACCTCCCTGGGCCTCAGTTTCTCCAGCACTAACATGGGATGATAAGGCCCCAATCCGAGGGTTAGAGTAAGAATTTAATGATACTGTGCTTAAGAATTCTTTGTGAACAACAACAGCAGCAACCAAAGAACACTATAAAGATGGAAATAATTATTTCAGCATTTAGGTGTATTTATAAAGGACAGTTCTGCTTTTGGTGCTATCAAGATACCTATCTTTTTCATTCTAATATCTTTGTGGTTGCTTCGTCACTTGGCTCAGAGAAGCAATTCCACCAAAAAGGCATAGCCTGTGTTTTGTTTTGCAGAAATCTCTATAAGCAGAACATTTCATGGATGTTTTACACAATGACAAATAGTTATTCACAGACAGATGCTGGCCATGTGTTTTCCAAGATCAATGAAAAATGCCAGCAAATGGGGAATTGGAGGGAGGGCAGAACAGATATTTCCTGAAGCAGCACACCTCCCGGTTGGAAACCTCGGAATCTTTGTGAGTTTCCACAGCAGTGAGTGGAGCATGCCAGGGCTCTGGGTGTGGTTCTGTGCAGCTGACTGTGGCATAACTCAATTAGGGAATTCTCAGTGGCTGGACATCTGGGTTCTGAAACGGTTGTTTATGTTCTCCAGATGGTCATGGACAGCAGAGAGGATATGTTTAAAAGGAAGGAATACGGGCGGGCAGGGGGAAGAGTTAGAAAAGTAGCTAAGCTGCTTTTGTCTTTTCCTCATTATAATCTGATTTTGTGGATAGGGTAATAAAGCAACTGTTCCAGAGAAAAATGCTTTGCACTCATTTAAAGATGCCTAAACATCTTGAATGGCTTCCTCGTCATAAAGGCAGTTCTCCTTGTATAGGGGAGATACAGGAAACAATACCTTTTAAAGCGACACAAGGCTTGGATTGCATAATCCAATATTAGGGTCTTTATCTATCTATCATAATAGATTGTAGAAGTCAATGTATATCTTAATTCTGGTGATAAGAAAAATCTAATGAGAAAAGACAGTGATTAAAGATTGTGGAGACATCTTTGGCGACTAAATGAAACAAAACTACGCAACAATGAAACGCCAGGCTACACTGGGACATGTCTGAGGTGGGAGTTTTCTGTCCTTTTCATCCTGGCCTCAGCGCCTGTCATGCTGAAAGTCGCAGCCCCTCAAAGCTGCTGGGATGTTTGAGGTGAGGCGTCCTATGACTGGACAAGGTGTTTCTCTGCTGCTAGCCAGTGTTATTCTTGGAAGAAATCGATTTCCCGGGAATGCTGTTTACCCAAGATGCTGTGGTAAGTGGTATCAGAGCTGAGATCTATCCACTGAAGAAGCTAGCCCCAAATAAATGCTGTTCTTTGTGAAACGATAGTTTCTCCATTCATTCATCAAATATTCATTGGCTTGTCGTTCATTCTTGTCATGTTCAGACAAGATTCTCAAACTCAGGGAACCTTTATTCCAGGCTAACTATAGTCATAACAGCCCCTACACTGAATGCTTACTCTACACCAAGGTGTTTTCATAGATTTTCTCTTATTCTTTTAGGACTTTTGCAAGCTGGGTGCTATTATTATCATTTTAAAGTTGAAAAAACAAGCAGAAGGGGTTAAATGACTTTCCCAAGGTAATGCGTGTCTTTCTTGCTTTAAAGCTGTATTCTCCCAAATACTCCACTGCCCTAGAGAAATCTAGGGTGTTTCTCCAGATGTTGTGTTGTGTTTTTTAATATCATGAGATGAGCACGACACATAATGCTGTTTAATCTTATGATGACACATACTGCTGCCGCCACCATCACCCTGCCTATGACTACTTCTTATGCCTTTATGCTTCTGTAAAAAACATCTGCAACTCAGGGAGGGTGAAGAAGTGGTCCTGCTCTCTTTAGCAGTTCTGATTGTTCTGGGAGGAGATGGACAGAACTAACTGCGCCCTGTTCTATGAATTTTTCTCCATATGTTCCATTTATTGTGCTGAAAGCACCTCTAAAATAGGATATGACTTGTCCTCTTTTTCACTCTCAATAAATACTTAGTAAAGGCTTACTACATGCTACGCACTGTGCTGGGTGCTTGAGATAAAATTGTGATTAAGCTAGACATTTTAATGATTAAAAATGTTTTTATCAATGTAATAGATACACATGGTTTAAAAAGCTAAATAAGATTACCAAGTCAATAATAAAATACGGTGGTTCCCCACTGACTGCACCTCACTGCCAACGAGTCGCTTTCCACTGGCAACCAGTTTTGTCTTTTTTGAGCATTTCACACCCTTGTATTTCTAAATAATGTGTGTCTATTACTATCTTTGTTTTACATATTTTCTAGTCACTTCCTAGACTTAATTTTCTCAGACTAACCACTCTGCTTCCCTCATCCTCCCAATATAGTTATAATTTTGATTAAATCATTATTTATTGTTTATTATTCATTATTATGCCTATGCAAATATTATTCACAAATGAGCATTGTCATATTATTATGTTCCCTTTTTTATTTTTTACTGTTACTAAGGTTAGTACTTTTTCCATCTGCACTTATTCTTCCCATACTTTTTATTGGCTCTCAGCATCATTTTCCTTAACATTAGGACATTTATAGTTGCATTTTTTCTTAGAGAAATCCTTTGAGAGATTCTTTCATCTGAACTCCCCAGATAATACCTTGACTTATCCCTTTTCTTTCAAACTTGGAATTCCCTCTGTTTTTCTTCTGAGTTTGTTTACTGGTTTCCTGGATTTTACACCTTCCTCCTTCTTGGTTTTATTCCCTCGTTTGAAAGATGCATGTTTCAGTAGTTTAGTCAGATTAAAAAGATAGTAAAATGACCAAGGGTGTGGTGACAGCTCCCGAAATCCTGTCTCCTGAATTGCACTGCTCCAGTCTGAATCAGTGGCTTCTGTGACTTCTCCCTTCACAACAGATACCCTTTCTTTCTGTCCAGTCTTGGATTCTCTCTCTCTCTGTTTCCTGATTTCTTGGTTTATTCCCGTATTTTGGAGACATTTTCCCCTCTCTTTGTAAGGGAAGCATTTTTTTTTGCATGGTGCATGTCTAAGAATGTCTTTATTTTACCCTGATACTTGACTGGACATTTGGGTGGATATAGAATTCTAGAGTAGCAATAGTTTTACTTCAGACTCTTGAAGGCATTACTCTACAGCTTTCTTGCTTCCATATGCCATTCTGATGACCGTTCCTTTATCTGTGCCCCTGATTTTTCTTTTGAAAAGCTTGTAGAACCTTTGTTCTCAGGGTTCTAAAATTTCACAATGTTTTGCCTTGATGTGGATCTATTTTCATCTATTTTGCTGGGCATTCCATGGGCCATTTCAATCTGGAAATTTATGGTTTGCAGTTGTGAGAAATTTTCTTGCATTCTTTCTTTGACAATGTTTCCCCTCAATTTTCTTTGTACTTTTATTCTGAAAACCTGTTATTTGAATGTTGGACCTCTTGAAATAATATTCATATCTTTTGTCTCCTGTGTTCCATCTTTTTGGTTTTTAATCTAGTTTTGTGACAATTACTCCAACATTTACTTTCAGCCCTCTATTGAGTTTTTCATTTTGGGGGAGGGGCTATGATATTGCTAAATTCTAAAATTTCCTTTTTATTCTCAGTAAGCTCTTTCTTATAGCATCCACTTCTTGTTTCATGGATGAAATATATTCTCTTATCTCTCAAGGGATATTAATGATAGTTGTTACTATTGTTATTGATGACTTTTTTCTCCCTCCATAGTTTCTATTTTCTCCAAGGCGCTTTTTTTTGTTTGCTTTTTTCACTTGTTTATTTTAGTCTCTAGCCTCCATATTAGAAATTTCTCTCAGATATCTGGTTCTTCTTGATTCTCTGCTCATGAGCATTCACAAGCTGTTTGGAAGCTCTGAGGACATGAGTAGGGCTGTCTGAATTTTGGCTTTATTGCCAGATAACCTGGGAGAGATATTTCTTGAGGAATTCATGATGTCAATATCTTTAGGTCCTTTTGTGGGGTGGGAGGGGAATTGGTTAGAACCTCCAGAGAAGTTGCCTTCTCTCTCCTGCCTTGAGAGTAAAAGTTTAGCTGCAAAGGCTCTAGGAGGCAAGTAAAGGAAGCCAGCTGGGGGCTTCTTTGTTTAGTATTCAGCACGTATATGGACACTCAATTTCTCTCTTTCAGTAGGGCCTCCATCTATTCCATTTTGCCAAAGACTCTGGGTGGAGTCTCTTTCCAGAGAATGAACTTCCAGGCTCCAGGTGGGGGTAGTGGTATGTGAGAGTGGAAGTAAAGAATGATCTAACTATTTCTCTAAAGCTTTCACCAACCTTCCCGAGGAGAGAATATTTTTGGTCTTCCTGGCTCCCTTCCCTCCCCCTTTGGTTGGTTCCAATGGGGCTGATTCAACTCACTAAAGCACAGAGAGAGCTCAGGTTTTTTGGCAGCCAGTGTACAGAAACTTCCAGGCTATGCTACCTTTTTGTTACATAGAAAAAGAGATATCTTCTCTCGTCAGTGAAGGCTGTGACTATGTGCGTTCATGCCTCATTTGGAATATCAATGGGAGCTTGGAGGCTCTTATGTATGTTGGCTTGTTCTCAGTCTCCCCACTGTCAGTTCAGGATTTGGCTAGGTCACTTACTGCCAGTCCACATTCTTTCCGGCTTCCAACATTTTATTGCTCATATCTTCTCTCTAGGTCTCTGCACTTTTGTGGCTTATGTCTGTTTTTAGGAAAAACTCTTTGCTATAGTTTTAGTGAGATTTGGGGCATTTATATTTTCAAACTGCCTTCTCAACACAGAACTGGGCATTTTTCCTTTCAGCACTGCATCTTCAGCACCTAATGCAGAGCCTGGCATATGATTGGTGCTCAATAAAGGTTTTGTTGACCTCAACCGACATTATCTGTAACACTAATACCATCACCATGTATCCAAGCTCTCTACCCAGAGTTGTTCTTAGCCTCAGACAAAGTGATGTGCTATACCTTAAAGTGCCTTGTAATTTGGATGTGCGATTATGATGAAGATGAAGGTGATGGCAGTGCCTCTTCTCTCTTCTTTCTCTTCCTCACTAGAACTTACGTGCCTGGTTCTGTGCTATTTGCTTTATATACATCACCTCTAATATTTGTTATAAACTTGTAATATTGTTGTCACTGTTCCCATTTTATCTTCTTTTTTCCTCATTCTCTATTCTCATTGTCCCTCTTACCAAGCTCAAGTATAAGCTTTTTGGTTTTGTTTTTTAAAGAGCAAGCCGCATAAAGGTCTTGATTTTTCTCTAAGATTCATAACTTTCCCACGTGCAGATGTAGGTATTGAGATGACAAGGCAGTTGTTAACAAGTGGAATTACGCCTACTCTAATTCTAGTGCACTAGAAAACATAAATAAACAAAAAACATTATTTCTCTTGTATGCCCGGCCTTGTATACTGGAAACCTTTTAAAAATGCTTGAGGCACGGAATCTCAATATGAGGCATGGGATATTAATCAAAACTATAAGTTCTCATTTAGGCTGCAAACTCACATTACTTGATTCAACTTCTATTAAAATAAAGCTAGCCCTAAACTGAATTTGATTTGCAGAGAATACATGGGTATTCACACGGCCTCTAGGCAGATTAAATAGGAAAAAAGTGGAAAGGAGAATATTGAGTTCACAAAACCCTACACTATAAAATAAACACACATGGGCTCCCTCACGGAGCAACAGTGGGGTTCTAGAGCAGTGCAAAAATGCACCCCCGCTTTCCTATGCTGCCTGGGTGATGATAACTGATGAAACCAGGCAGAATTCTGGATTCAGGGAAAAAGTGTCTCCACCATTTGGAAGCTTCTCTCCCCCAGTGCAGCCATATTAGCATTCATTTCTTAGGTTCCCAGGTGAATAGTGTCAAGGTAATTACATTTTTTGTGTAATCTACCAAAACTGAAAGAGCAATATACTCAATTCAAATGTGATGGGAAAATGCTATGCTTCGTGATAGCAAGGTCTTTGTCTCTGTTCAGAGGGGCTTTCATCCCCTGCATCTGAAGAGGGAGGTGAAATTTCGGCAGAGTACATCTGCTGCTCTGAAAGGTATTTGAGAAGGGGTCATGCTCTTGCTGTATGGGTCCCTCTTCAAACCCCAAGCCATAGTACCTCGAAGCTTCCTCCTTAAACCCTTCCTAAATGACTCTGCTCAGGCTGTGCAGATAGATATTGTTGTGTGGCTCCTGTAAGACCAAAGGAAGCTCAGACCAACCTAAGCAGGTTGCCTCTGCCCTTTAATATGTAAAAAGCAAAACCCAACAAAACAGGTGCTTGTGTTAATTGCTACTCCCAAGGGGGTGAACTGGGGGCAAGAAAATGAGCTGAGCTTTAAAACTGTAGTCAGAGCAAAGACCTTGAGAGACAAGGTTAGCCAAGAAAGATTAAAAAAAAAAATCATCTAGTTAAAAACCTTACCAGTTGAATGGGATGACAGCTGCATGATGGATGCAGGTGGGAAAACGGGATTCCCTTCAAAGAAAATAGTGTGATGTGCAAAGCAATGAGGAAACTCGAGGTCCTGGTGTATGTGCACAGGGAGCAGATAATGCCTGTCTTCTGTGCTCATTGTATTGTCAGAAGCTGCTGGAATAAATCCTCTGGGGGAGCTGCTATAAAAGAAGGCAAAACCAAGAGCAGTTTCCCATCTTGGTATAAATTTAAAGGAATTGTAATTGTCATTGTGCTACGCTTTAAGGTCAAGTTCTTATGAAAGGAAGAACAAAATAAGTAAAAGTCTGAAGAACGTGGGCTTTTGAGACAGACGTGTTAAGACTCTGCTCCACTGGTAACTAGTTATGGAGTGATTTTTAACCTTACGGAGCCTCAATTTTTTTAATCTTTAAAATGAGAATAATAATAATCCCCTTTCTATTTTGTTATAAGGAGTAGTGATACTGGGTTCAAAATAACTAGAACAGTCAGGAACTGAATAGGTTTCCAGGAATGGTAGATATCATTTGGGTGTTAGAAATAACAATAAACCTTGGATGAAGGTTTTATCAAAATATGTCTCATCTTGGACTGCCAATGAATTCTATTGATCTTTAAGATGAAAGAGTGCGTCTTTGTATATGGATAGGTGAACATCATTGATCATACCTAAAAAAGAAATAAACAAATGAAAACAGAAACAACAACAAAGATTAAAACAATCCCAATAAACCAAAACTAAAACCAGCATCAGAACAAACAGAAACTTTTTCTGATCTAAACCAACAAATTTATAGGAATTAGGAAGGTATTAGAGCCCTTATTCTGGTTCAAATGTTCATTATTTCAAACGAAATTACTTCAATAGTCTCCCAACCTTATACTTAATAGAGTGCTTGGCACTCTATGTATTTGTGAATGAATGAATGAATATGTGAATGAATGAATGGACTCCAATAAATCCTTATGCTACCAGATTAACTTTCCTGAATCGCTATTATCACACCATCATGTCCTCACTCCGCAACCAAGTGCTGTCTCCCTCCAGGGATGTACAAGGGTCTCTCATAGTCAGAGATAGCCGTGATATGACAGTTGGAGCAGAGTGAAGGAAAACTCCCACATCTAGTGAGTTTCAGCTACCTTTCTTTTCACTAGTAGAAAACACTCTCAAAACACCTAGGAAGAGGTCAAATTATGTCGCTAGCATCATTTTCTTTCTTTTTTCTTTGCTATTGTCCTCCTTAAATCAAATTATTTCTAAATTTGCAGCTATGCAGTTCACAACCGCTCAGCTACCGGCTCAGTTTTCTCCTCTCGAGTCCTCCTTCTCCTTAATGTACAAACTTGCCTGTCAGTAGAACCAGCTGAATTAGAAGCTGTCAGGAATTTTCACAAATAATTAAAGCATAAAAATAAATAATAAATAACTAGTGTGAAAGAATGTTTCTTTTCTTTTTGTAGTACTCTCGGTGAAGAAAGAACACTGGAGATGCAAGATAATCAACAACCCGCTGCTGGTTTTCTCATCCACATTTACATTGCTTCTTTATTTTTCTGCTGAAGTATTTATTATCTTAAAAACAGTAACATTTTTATTTCATCAGCTTGTCTGTGGAGACACTCTAGTTTGACTTGATTTCCTTTAAAGGAAGAATGAGGTATATATGTTAAAGCAATTAAAATTCAGTTTTAGAATTTAAAAATATCATCCCATAAATATTCTGGCTCAACTCTGGACAGCCTGTCTGTCTCTCTCTCTTTTTCTCTCTGTCTGTCACAGAAACATCTTCCTTCCATCTTTCTCTCCTGTTTTCCATGTACTTGTTTACAACAATAGAGAATAAACAAATGGAATGGAAAAGGAGATTGGCAAGTAAGATGGGATAGCACTAACTTAGCTTCCAAACAGATCTTTGGAGCTATTTGCTGCTTTTCATGGTCACTTCCAGCCCAGAACTCAGAGTGGGGAGCATAGTGTCTTTTGGGGGGTCCCTCTGCTTGCCAGTTCAGACATTTCCTCAGGAGATGCCAAGGGAAGGGAGTCATATAACTTCTAGAGAAACGAAACAACTCCCCAGTTAAAACAGAAACAAAAACAAAAATAGTAATTTATTCCAGAATATGTTTTGTTTGCTTGTTTATTTGCCTGGTTCTTTAGTACTGAAGACTCCATGAAGGCAGCAAGAATATTTGTTTCGTTCATTAATGTATTCCTAACGCCTCCCCAATGTGTGTGCATGTGTACGTGCCGCCAAGTCGGCTCCAATTCCTGGCAACCCTACGAATGAGTGATGGCAGCAATGTCTGGTCCTCAACAGCCCTACTCGGCTCCTGTAGACTCATGCCTATGGCTTCCTTTGTGGAGTCACTCCATCTCATATTTGGTCTTCCTCTTTTCCCCCTGCCTTCTACTTTTCCCAGCATTATTGTCTATCCAATAGGAGGTTCTTAATATATATTTGCTGGGTAAATGACAATAGCTCACACTTAATTGATTAATTTCTTTGTGCCAGGCATAGTTATAAGAACTTTGCACACAGCCTGTTTAATCCTTGTGTTGTTATCGTTACAGCTCCTAACACTTTCAGTGAGAGGTGAGAATACAGAGATGAGATGCAGGGGTGGATGATTTACCAAGGTCGCTGGCTGATGAAGGGCAGAGCTGGGATTCAGACTCAGGCAACTGGCTCTGGAGCCTCTTAATAAATATCTGTCAGCTGATTAGAATATTAAGATCACATTTAAGTGGAGAGTTATTTCCTATATCCTGGGTAGTTCAGCAGAGAGGGGAAGGTTTCATGATTTCTATGTTCCTTTGAGAGAGAGCAATCTAGATCAACCCATAGTTCAGATCACAGGGGTAACATTTGATCCCAAAGTGACTTAGTCTATTTTATACTACCCACATGAATATTAGTTTAACCAAACCTTGGGAACTCTTGCTCAAATTTGGAGCTGTGTTCTGAACTATGAGCTGGTGGACCCATTAGGTTGTAAATACTTTGAGGATATAATAATGAATAAATTCATTCACTTAACTTTTATTGGGTAGCGACTATACTCCAAGTACATTGCTAGGGCAAGGGAAACGTGTATTGCTCATCTTTATATCTTCAGAGTCTAGCAATGTACTCTGAGAATATACTTCAAATATAGTACTCAGTAAATTCAGTGAGGTAGGGTGTACAGGGAGAGGGAGAACGTTGGAGGTGGGGGATAATGAATTCAGATTGTACTCTTGTTTTTGAAGTATCTCTGAGACACTGAAGTAGGGCTAGAACTGTGTGAGATTTCCGATGAGAGCTTATAGAGTCAGAATAGAAGAGACATGAAGGAAAAATCCTGAGGTTCAACAGAGTTTAAGGAGAGATGGAGGAGGCTGAGAAAAAAATGACTAGAATAGTTGGAAGAGCATCATGGAAGTCTATTTCAGAAGCATAGATTTTTTATTTGCATTTCTCTGATTACCAATGATGACCAGCCCCTTTACAAGTGAGTATTAACCACAGGATATTCTTTTTTCTTTAGAGAGTTGAATAAATGATGGCGTGATTACTGGTCAATAGTGTCATTTTTTGCAGGAGATTTTTGTAAGAAACATTTCTTGCTTTGTTTTTATCTTACACTTTGAAAAACTGTGAAATATAACATACACACATAAAGTGTGTTCTACATCATATAGAACTTAATAAAGTATTATAAAGAAAACAATCATGTAGCCACTGACCAAGTCAGATATGGCACACTGATAATATCCCAGAAGCCCCTTATATGGCTCTTCAAGTCACATCCCAAACCTTGTCCTCCTGAGTGTATCCCCTATCCTGACTTTTTTTTTGATAATTGCTTCTTTGCTTTTCTTTACACTTTTTATGCCAAAATATGTATCTTTAAACAAAAGGGTTTAGTTTGCTTGTTTTTAAACTCTGTAGAAATAAAATAACATGTTCTTTTGTATCTGGCTTCTCTTGCTCCATCTCATTTTTACGAGATTCACCCATGTTGTTGCATATTGCCATAGTTAATTTTCTGTGCTGGGTAGTATTCCATGTATGAATATAGTGCCAGTATAGCACCGTTATATTAATTCCAATATGAATATTTTTGTAAATGCCTCTTGATTTGCATGTGCACACATTTCTTCAGGTAACTACCTAGGGTAGAATTGCTGGTTCATAAGGCTTGTGTATACTCAGCTTTAATAGATAATGTCAAACACTTTTCCAAATCAGTTGTAAAATTTTATTTATTTTTTATTGAAGTATAATTGACACACAGTATTATATTAGTTTCAGATGACAACATAGTATTTGACATTTGTTTACATTGAGAAATGGTTATCACAAGTTTAGTTACTGTCACCAAAGTTAATATAATATTATTGACTATATTCTCCATGCTGTACATTACATCCCCATGAGTTATTTATTTTACAACTGGATGTTTGTACTTCTTAATCCCCGTCACCCATTTTGCCTTCCCGCTCCTCTCTGGCAACCACCAATCTGTTCTCTGTATCTATGAAACTGGATTTTATTTTGCGTGTTTGTTTTGTTCTTCAGATTCCACACAGAAGTGAAACCATGTGGTATTTGCTTTTCTCTGTCTGACTTATTTCACTTAGCCCAATAGACTCAAGGTCCATCCATGATGTCACAAATGGCAAGATTTCATTCTTTTTTATGGCTGAGTAGTATTCCATTGTATCTCTATACCACTTCTTTCTATCCATTCATCTATTAATGGACACTTAGGTTGTTTCCATATCTTGGCTATTTTCAATGATACTGCAGTGAACATAGGGGTGCATATATCTTTTTGAATTAGGCTTTTTGTTTTCTTTAGATAGGTACCCAGTAGTGAAATTGCTGGATCATTCAATTTCTTCACATCCTTGCCAACACTTTTTATTTCTTGTCTTTTTGATAATAGCCATTCTGACAGATGCAAAGTGATATCTCATTGTGGTTTTGATTTGCATTTCCCTGATGATTAGTGATGGCAAGCATCTTTTCATGTGCCTGATAGCCATCAGTATGTCTTCCTTGGAAAATTATCTATTCAGGTCCTCTGCCCATTTTTCAATCAGATTGTTTGTTTTTTTGTTACTAAGTTGTGGAGAGCAAGTGTAGCAATGGGTATTTCGACCTGTAATGTATGAAGGTTCCTGTGGCTTCAGGTTTTCTCCGACACTTGCTATGATGGGTCTTTTTAATTTTAGCTTTCCTGATGGGTATATCATGATGTCTCATGGCACTTTATTTGCATTTCTATGATTATTAATGAAGGTTAGCACTTTCACATATTTTGATCCACCATATGGATCTCTAGTCTCCTGTTTGTTTTTAAACAGAACTATTGTTTTCTTAACAATGATTTATAGACAATCTTTATTTTTTGGATCAATTTGTTTGTGAAATGTATACATTGCATATACTTTCTTTTGCTCTGTAGCTTGCCTTTCCATTCTCTCAATGATACCTTAGATGAGCAGATGTTTTAAATTTTAATGTTGTCAAATTTATCAATTATTTTAAATCTATTTTTTATTGCAGTAACATTGGTTTATAACATTGTATAGATTTCAGGTGTACAGCATTATACTTCTATTTCTGCATAGATAACATCATATTCACCATCCAAATACTAATTACAGTCCATGACCACACACATGTGCCTAATCATCCCTTTTCCCCTCCTCACTCCACCCTTCCCCTCTGGTAACCACCAACCCAATCTCTGTTTCTATGTGTTTGTTTGTTGTTATTTTTATCTTCAACTTATGAGTGACATCATACAGTTTTTGACCTTCTCCCTCTGACTTATTTCTCTTAGCATAATACCCTCAATGTCCATCCATGTTGTCAAAAATGGCTGGGTTTCATCATTTCTTATGGCTGAGTAGTATTCCATTGCGTATATATACCACATCTTCTTTATCCATTCATCCCTTGATGGGCACTTAGGTTACTTCCAAGTCTTGGCTATTGTGAACAATGCTGCAATGAACACATGGGTGCATGTATCTTTCCATATTAGTGTTTTCATGTTCTTTGGATAAATACCCAGCAGTGGAATAGTTGGGTCGTATGATAGTTCTATGAATTTTTTGAGGAATCTCCATACTGTTTTCCATAGTGGCTGCACCAGTCTGCATTCCCACCAGCAGTGTATGAGCATTCCCTTCTCTCCACATCCTCTCCAACACTTGTTGTTTCCTGTCTTGTTAATTATGTCCATTTTGATGGGTGTGAGGCAACATCTTATTGTAGTTTTGATTTGCATTTCCCTGATAGTTAATGATGTTGAGCATCTTTTCATGTGCCTGTTGGCCATCTGTATGTCTTATTTGCAGAAATATCTGTTCAAGTCTTTTGCCCATTTTTTAATTGGATTTTCAGTTGTTTTGTTGTTGAGATGTATGAGTTCTTTATATATTTTGGAGATTAACCCCTTATCGGATATATGGTTTGCAAATATCTTCTCCCAATTGTTAGGTTGTCTTTTCATTTTGCTGATGGTTTCCTTTGCTGTGCAGAAGATTTTTAGTTTGATGTAGTCCCATTTGTTTATTTTTTCTATTGTTTGCCTTGCCCGGTCAGACAGGGTGTTGAAAACACGTTGTTAAGACCAATGTCGAAGAGTGTACTCCCTATGTTTTCTTCTAGAAGTTTCATGGTTTCAGGTCTTACATTCAAATCTTTAATCCATTTTGAGTTAATTTTTGTGTATGGTGTAAGATAATGGTCTACTTTCATTTTTTTGCATGTGGCTGTCCAGTTTTCCCAACACTATTTGTTAAAGAGACTTTCCTTTCTCCATTGTATGTTCTTGGCTCCATTGCCGAAAATTAGCTGACCATAGATGTGTGGGTTTATTTCTGGGCTCTCGATTCTATTCCATTGATCTGTGTGTCTGTTTTGTGCCAGTGTCATGCTGTTTTGGTTACTATAGCTGTGTAATATATTTTGAAATCAGGGAGTGTGATTCCTCCAGCTTTGTTCTTTTTTTTCTCAGTAGTCCTTTAGCTATTTGGGGTCTTTTGTTGTTCCATATAAATTTTAGGAGTCTTTGTACTATTTCTGTGAAAAATGTTGTTGGGACTTTGATAGAGATTGCACTGAATCTATAGGTTGCTTTAGGAAGTATGGACATTTTAACTATGTTAATTCTTCCAATCAAAGAGCATGGAATATCTTTCCATTTCTTTCTGTCTTCTTCAATTTTGTTCAACAATGTTTTATTGTTTTCAGTGTATAGATCTTTCACCTCTTTGGTTAAGTTTATTCCTGGATATTTTATTCTTTTTGTTGCAATTGTAAGTGGGATTATATTCTTAATTTCTCTTTCTGCTACTTCATTGTTGGTGTATAGAAATGCAACTAACTTTTGTATGTTGATTTTGTATCCTGCAACTTTACCAAATTCATTTATTATTTCTAGAGTTTTTGGGTGGGTTCTTTAGAGTTTTCTATATATAAATCATGTCATCTGCAAATAATGACAGTTTCACTTCTTCCTTTTGGATTTGGATCCCTTTTATTTCTTTTTCTTGCCCGATTGCTCTAGCCAGGACTTCCAATACTATGTTAAATAGGAGTGGTGAAAGTGGGGATCCTTGTCTGGTTCCTGTTCTTAGAGGGATAGCTTTCATTTTTTCACCACTGAGGATGATATTAGCTGTGGGTTTGTCATATATGGACTTTATTATGTTGAGGTACTTCCCTTCTATACCAATTTTATTCAGAGTTTTTATCATAAATGGATGCTGTGTCTTGTCAAATGCTTTCTCTGATTCTATTGAGATGATCATGTGGTTTTTATTCTTCATTTTGTTAATGTGGTGTATCACGTTGATTTATTTGCAGATGTTGAACCATTCCTGCATCCCTGGGGTGAATCCCACTTGATCATGGTGTATGATCTTTTTAATGTTGTATTCGATTTGCTAGTATTTTGTTGAGGAGTTTTGCATCAATGTTCATCCGTGATATTGGCCTGTAATTTTCTTTTGTTGTGTTGTTCTTGTCTGGTTTTGGTATCGGGGTAATGTTGGCTTTGTAGAATGAGTTCGGATGCTTCCCCTCCTCTTCAACTTTTTGGAAGAGTTTGAGAAGGATAGGTATTAAGTCTTCTTTGAATGTTTGGTCGAATTCATCAGGGAAGCCATCTGGTCCTGGACTTTTATTTTTGGGGAGGTTTGTGATTACTGTTTCAATCTCCTTGCTGGTGATTGGTCTATTCAAATTGTCTATTTCTTCTTGATTTAGTTTTGGAAGGTTGTGTAATTCTAAGAATTTATCCATTTCTTCTAGATTGTCCAATTTTTTGGCATATAGCTTTTTGTAGTATTCTCTTATCATCTTTTGTATTTCTGAGGTGTCCATTGTCATTTCTCCTCTTTAATTTCTGATTTTACTTATTTGAACCTTCTCTCTTTTTTTCTTGGTGAGTCTAGCTAAAGGTTTGTCAATTTTGTTTATCTTTTCAAAGAACCAGTTCTTGGTTTTATTGATTTTTTCTATTTTATTTTTTAGTCTCTATTTCATTTATTTCTGCTCTGATTTTTATTATTTCCCACCTTCTACTGATTTTTGGGTTTGTTTGTTCTTTTTCTGGTTCCTTTAGGTGCGCTGCTAGATTGTTTATTTGAGATTTTTCTTGTTTGTTGAGATAGGCTTGTATTGCTATAAACTTCCCTCTTAGAACCACTTTTGCTCTATCCCATAAATTCTGGCATGTTGTATTTTCATTTTAATTTGTCTCCAGATATTTTTTATTTCTCCTTTGATTTCTTCATTGACCCAATTGTTGTTCAGGAGCATTTTGTTTAATCTCCACATATTTGTGGCTTTTCCAATTTTCTTCCTGTAGTTGATTTCTAGTTTCATACCTTTGTGGTTAGAAAAGATGCTTGGTATTATTTCAATCTTCTTAAACTTATGGAGACTTGCTTTGTGGCCTAATATGTGATAAATCCTGGAGAATGTTCCATGTGCATTTGAAATGAGTGTGTATTCTTCGGTTTTGGGATGGAATGTATATATATCTATATATATATCTATACCTATATATCTACTAGGTCCATCAGGTCAAATGTGTCATTTAAGGCCACTGTTTCCTTGTTGATCTTCTGTTTGGATGATCTACCCATTGATGTAAGTGGAATATTAAAGTTCACTCTATTATTATGTTACTGTCTATTTCTCCTCTTATGTCTGTCAATAATTGCTTTACATATTTAGGTGCTTCTATGTTGGGTGCACAGATATTTACAAGTGTTATCTCCTCTTGTTGGATTGTTCCCTTGATCATTATGTAGTGCCCTTCTTTGTCTCTTGTCACAGTTTTTGTTTTAAAGTCTATTTTATCTGCTGTAAGTATTGTTACCCCAGCTTTCTTTTCACTGCCATTTGCATGGAGTATCTTTTCCCATCCCCTCACTTTTAGTTTGTGACTGTCTTTAGGTCTGAAGTGTGTAATCAATTTTTATAATTATGTTTTAAAAAGAAATTCCTGACCCTGAAATCATAAAAATATTCATTTATACTATTTTGTAAAACTTTATTGTTTTGCTTTTTCACATTTAGATCTAATCCTCTTGGAGTTGAGCTTTAGGTATGGTCAATTTCATTTCCTCCATATGAATAAGAAATTATCCCAATATCATTTATTGGAAAAAAACAGTGACCATCTTTTCTCCATGACTCTGCAGTGACATTTCATTGTAAATCAAGTATTTATTTTTTGAATACCTGTTCTGTTCCATTGGTAAATAAAGATATATATATCTCCTTCATTTACCAATGGAACAGAACAGGTGTATATATGTATTGCCATACCAAGACCACACTGTCTTAAATATTGTAGCTTTATAACAAGTTTTGATATTTGTTAGAAAAAGTCCTCCCTTTTTTCCTTTTCTAGACTTTCTTGGTTATTCTTGGCTCTTCACATTTTCTTGTACGTTTTGGAAACAGCTTTTCAAGTTAAAAAAAAAAACCTGTTGTAAATTTTTTGGGATAGTATTATGTTTATCACATTGGGGAGATTTGACATTTTCCCAATATTGAGTCCAATCTCTGAACATGATGTATCTCTCCACTTATTTATATCTCCATAATTACAGTTCAATAATGTTTTGTAGTTTTTTTCCTCATCTTTTGGTGGATTTATTCATTGGTGTTTGGTATTTGATACTTTGGTGCTTTTTAAATTGTAATTAAAAGAAATCTTGTTTTCTAACTCTTTGTGGCTAGTATATAGAAATGTCATTGATTTTTTATATTAAATTTATATCAAGTAATTTTGCTAAACTTGCATACTTTTAAAAATAAATTATCTGTAAATCATTTTATATTTTTCGTGTATACAATCTCCCTTTCCCTCCCTTGTCACACACACAGAATGCAGCAACAGTCTATTTTGTGCCAGGTGTTCAACATCTAATATTAAATGGAACAAAATTCTAGACCAGTGTTTCTTAATCAGGGTTGAGAGTCTTTTTCAAAAAAAAACATTTCTGTGTCTCACTTGCTTCCACAAGTTTGGGCTTGAGCCTGAGCACATCTATTCTGAAAAATTTCCCAAATGATTCTGATGTAAAAACCTGGTTGTGAACCACTGTTCTATACCAATGAAATGATGTGAAATATAAATCAATTTTCTGTGTAATTCAAGCCCCGAATATATTTTGCTCTTAACTGAGTAAGGCAAAAACATTCATTGTTTTTGACATGTTTGCTTGAATTTCCTTTTACCCTTGATTTGATAAAGGTACACTCTAAAGAACAACCAATAGAAATTTAAATGTTAGGTTTGTTTGTCAGAAGAAATAGGGATTTAAAGGAGAGGTCCTTCGAATCTTTTAAAAGAATCATGGTAGAGCAGGCTAAGAAATGGATGTCTGGAGAAGAGGTGGCTGAATGTTTTCTCTCTTGGCTGAAATCTCAACAAACAGCAAGCTACAATGAGTAAATCATTTTTAAATGGATAAGACTAGGAATCCAGATGTTTGGAAGCAAGATACTAGCTGGTAATGTGCTGTAGCCCATCATCCAGGCCCTTCCTGAGGGAAATGATCACAAAGCCAGACTCTCTGCTTTCTAAATATCCTCTAGAAACCAATCTTGTTGTCACCAACATCACAACTTTGTTTCAGCTGGCAATTTACCAACATCTGCTTGGCAAGGACTGTTTTCCCCTCAACTCTCAGATATATATTTTCCCATTTTGAAGCACTGAACCCAACACACAGCAAGAAAAGGGTATTGAAAATCACAAAGGCTATATTCCAATCCATTTGCAGCAAAACCTCCAATCTTCTTATCTGAAATATTATTTTTACCTTCAAAATCTTGGCAGCATAAATTATCAGCGTGCACATCACTACTGGGAGTAATCCGAAGGAGTGAAAACATGTAGCATACAGAGCCACGCGGGCAGTCCTTCACAGTTATTGGAGTTTTAGAAAGGAAAGGGGTCAGATGCAGCAGTTTTAAATTAAAGAATATCAAAAACTGCATTTTACTATCATTTCAACCCCCAGGCTTTATGGATTTGAAAAATGAAATGGTTGGCAGAGGGAAGGTTTGCTAAACATACAAAATCATCAAATAACATCCATTACGTTGTGGCTGGAACATTGTCCAGCACACCTTTTCAGTTCTTTGACCACTTTAATGATTGCCAAACTTGTCTGATCATTTGCTAAGTGCAAAGGTTGTATTTATTAGGAAAGGAGGCAGAGCTTTCTTTGGCTGCTCAGAGGCCAAGTTGGACAGATAGCTCACTTCAGCATTGCACAAGCCAGCTGAGAGATAGTTAAGTCATTTGAATGTGAGATTTCTTGGCTTCCCTCTCCCAGTTTTTCCCTTGTCTCTTCTTGGAAGCAAAGTCCATGGCTCTTATCCTGTGTCCTTTCCCTAACTCTTTTATATTTTTGTGAGGAAGACCAGCCCTGAGCTAACATCCATTGCCAATCCTCCTCTTTTTTGCTGAGGAAGACTGGGCCTGGGCTAACATCCGTGCCCATCCTCCTCTACTTTATATGGGACGCCGCCACGGCATGGCTGACAAGTGGTGCATCTGTCCGGGCTGGGATCTGAACCTGAGAACCCCAGGCCGCCGAAGCGGAGGGCGCAAACTTAACCACTACGCCACCGGGCCGGCCCCTCCCTAACTCTTTTTAACATTCCCTCCTACTCCTTGAGGTAAGGGCACATTATCTCCACTTATTGAGGAAAAAGTATTGAGAAAAAGTATTAGCAAAGAGTCATAAAGGAAACCATAGATTCCTACAGAGCCCTGTGAATAGGTTTCTCTTAACCCTATATTATGTAGAAATGATCTATTTATGTATCACTTCCCCATTAAGCCAATGTCTTCATTGTTTTTTTTCTGGTGAGGAAGATTGACCCTGAACTAACATCTGTGCCAACCTTCCTCTATTTTTTGTTAATGGGATGCTGCCACAGCATGGCTTGATGAGTAGTGTGTAGGTCCACACCCGGGATCTGAACACACAAACCCCCAGCCGCCTAAGCAGAGTGAGCGAACTTAACCACTATACCACCAGGCCAGCCCCTCCAACATCTTCATTTCATGGAGAAGGAGACAGACCTAGAATTTGCCCTCATTTCCAAGAGAGTCAGGGGCAATGTCCTTTTACTCTGCTGAAGGGTTTTAAAAACCATTTTTCTCCTACCATAAACTATTTGCTTACTCTGTGCTGCGCAGACTCAGCCGGAGAGGAACACATTAAACATATGAGGCCACTTGGAGACATCATAAAAGATTTTGGGCAGTGGGACCATCATTTGGCTAGTGATCCTTGGCTACTCTACATTTTGTTCTCATAGTCCCAGATGATAGTATGATTTCACATGCCCAGTGCTTGGCTAAATGGTTTTGTCCAAACTCAATATCAGGAAGATAAAATGATGAAATTTGTGTGGGACAAATAGTTTGGAACCTACAACATAAATAATCTGGGGTCCTTTAACTAATGAAATACATTTGTATCTTGCTAGATAAAAGCTAAGTGCAGATCAATTTTATGTTTTTATATCTTTAAATGTGAGTAACTTAAAAACTTAAAACCTTTAGGTATTTAATGTATTTAAAACCCTTTATTTTTGTCCAATAGAATTCTGTCAGTTCCCCATTTATACCTAATACATACATACATATAAAAATGTTAATTGTGTTAACAATGTTAAATGTCTTAAAATTGATGATTTAGATGTTTCTCATATGTATATTAGAATGTCAGTATTTCATTACTCAGTCTCACAGGTGACACTATCTTCTAAGAAATTATTTTTGGGTATTTCATTACAAGTTAATTCCCTTGAGTATTTAAAATGGTTTTCCTACATAACTAAAGGTTTGACTTACTTTTTATAAAAATAAGGTGTATTATTCAAAATAAAAGACTTTGGTTGTTTTCCAAAAAATTGGTATCAACTATTTAGTTCACATTCGAGCCATAATGCAGCATTGTTCCTGTTTTGACTGCTGTTTTGACTTATGCAGAATCATTCCCTATTTAATGGCCAACAAATGCTGAATTTGGAGATAGAATTACATACATTGGATTAAATGCGGTATACAAATAAATACAGTATGCTGCTGTTTAAGGACTGCTGGTGCAATCTGCTGCCAATTCTTGAAATATTAAATCCTACTACTCCTCTACTAAATAATAATATAGGCTTGAGGTGCACTGGAGAATAGGAGGGGCTGCAGCTATTGAAATCAACAGAATCAAGCATCCAGTCACCAATTTGGGCTGGAAACTTGCCAAGGTAGATTTTATTTTATTTTTTTAACTGCTGTTAAAGCTGGCGGAATTAAAGTGTACACTTCTACACACATGCACACTTTAAATAGGAACAAAAATCAATACCAGCCAGGGGGTTAGGGACTTGGAGATTCCGGTTTCTTCTCATATAATCCATCCTAAATTACTCCTTGGATCATTTCCTTGTCCCTCACATGCAGATATCTATTTAGATGCGATGAAACTATTTTTGACTATTTTATACAATGTTCCTTTCTCTGGTTAAAGGTCAATGTATGTCTGTATTATAGTTTCCTGGTTGATAAAACTCAACTTTAGATTTGAACAATTTAAAACTAGGAGAAACCTTTACAGAAATAAAAAAAAATTGCAAAAATATGTCCGTATCATTTTTATTTTCCTTAATAAGCAGGGTAGAATAAATTCAACATGTGTATCACCTTGGTGCTTTGTGGTATTTGGGTAGGATTTAGCAAGAACAGAAATTCTTGGCATGTCCATGAGTTTTTATTTCTATTATCTCCAATACTTTCAGATTTCAAAGAACAGTTTTGGTGCTAATTACCAGATTTTGACTTTTATGAAAACCCCACACCACATGTCCTGATTTTATAGTTGCATGTGGAATCTGAAATGTGGTTTTATCAAAATAAACTCACACTTTGGTGTGTGGAATTTCACTTGTAAAGTAGAGATCATAATTTCAAAAACAAACACAATTTGCACTTGGTTTTGCTTGAAAAAATAAAACGCTTGGCTGTGATCAGATGAAAAATGTTTTACTCAAGTACTGGCTTTTCCCTGAAAAGCATCTCCAGTTGGAGCCACATGGTCGTGAATAGCATCATCTTCCGTGCAAGCACCTTGGCATCTCCTTATTTAATTGGTATTTTAAAAGAGAAGCTCTTCCCCCACCCCCTAACATTATTTTATTCTTTTTCAGAAACCTAGAGATCCATTTGAACGTTTTCTACTTGTTTGGGTCAAAAGCAGTGTTTGCAAGGACCAGTTATGGGAAGAAAAGAAGATTCTTAAATTAATAATTAAGTCGAAGAAAAGAATTGACTACATTGTTATCAAATGCAGAAATACTCAGTTATTTCCTTGGGAGGCAGGTGGTGTGGTGGAAGACAGATCTATATTTGAATTCTAGCTCTGCCACCTACTAGCTCTTTTACCTTGAACAAGTTATATAACCTCTCAATGTCCAAGCTTCCTCATCTAGTAAATGTCAATGATTAAAAAATTTTTGGAAGTGAACTGAGAAATGAGACATGTAAAATCTCCAGTTAATTGCCTGGATCATAGTAGCTAGAGAAGCGTCTGGTTCTTATGATAGCATTTTAAGTCCATGAAAAAAAAATGTCATCAGAACACTTGAGTTACTAAGATTTTTAAGTTTTTATATGTGAAGTGAGGAAACAATTTGTGCTAGTTTTATTTATCATCAACTCTATGAAAATTCTTGATTATGTTATGCATTAAACTATTCCAAAAGAATTAGCCCTCATGATCAAACAGCCCAGTAAGAGGAGAATGCAGGAAAAGTTCCTGCAAGAAAAGAACATGCATTTGAGACATGTTTTGAAATTTATAAGGCACACAAGACATTGCAGGAGGCCTCTGAGGAGAAAACAGAGAGGAGAGAGGTGTACAGCGTGGTCCTGTTGTCCATAGGTTTGGGTTGAGAGCCACCTCTACCACTTACTGCTATAAAGCTTTCAGTAAGTCAATTAACTCCTAAAGATGGATAGTAACGTTTATCGCAAAGAGTTATTCTGAGAATCAAATGAGATAATATGTGTAAAGTCTTAGCAATGTCCCTGTCATGTGATACACATTCAAGAGATGGTTTAATTCTCAGTATGATTATTAGTCCTTCTTTCCTTTATAGGACTCTTTCTTGGTGGTATCTACTTACCTTTCTGGAAGAAGCACAAATGGAACAGAATATACAATTATGCCTTTAAAGTTTCTCATTCTATCCAAGACTTCATCATTTTATATCAATATTGTTCTAGAGAGCTCATGGCTTTATAGAGGAATTTCAAGAGGCATTATTGGGTCTTAATTCATTGAATTATTTGAACATGATAATCAACCTCCAGTTTATTTCTTCATCTTGGACATTTTAGAGCAATGTGGACACAAGTAGCTGTAGGCTTTTGGACTACGTCATGAGCAACCTTTTTATGAGTCTGTTGTTAAAGTCTTTATCTTTATGAGATTTACTGAAGTGAGTAACACCACTAGTCCTGTAAGAGTCTCTTACTCCATGAACGATTTATAGCAAAGAGGAGCTGCTTTATTAAAATGTTCCTGTGCTCCAAAGGCTCTTGTAAGCTCAAAGAGCTAAGAGTTGCCATTATTGCATTAGAAGGAATACAAGTTTATTCATGAGAAATAAAGAAGCCATGGGAAGTTTATCAATTTGTTGGGTAGTCCCAATTTTTTCTATATTCCTGTCCTTTTATTTCTTTTTCCCAATCATTTTCATTTATTTATTCAACAAATATTTCTTGAGTGTTACAATGTCCTAGGACTTGCTAGAAAGATGAATAAAACTGGCAGAGTCTCTGTCCTCAATGAGCTGTTAATGGTTCTCAAAGTGGGCTGCACATTAGAACTATTGGGGATTTGTTTATAAAAAGACCCACACAAGGATCATAGCAGAGTCATCTGTGAGTGGGTGAAGACCCCGAGGCAGAAGGAGTCTACTACTTTGGAGAGTCTGAAAAGAAGGTTGGGTTGGGCTATTGTGGTCAAGAGGTATAGGTTAGGAGATGGATGTGGTAGAGAAGTGGGGGCTTGACCTCAGGCCAAGCTCCCCACACTAAGAAACCTTTCTTTAGAATAAAACTGGGTTTAACAAAGCATTTATTCTGATTATCAAGTGCAATCCTTCTTCAAGTTTATAATGAGAGTGGGATATTAAAAAGAGATTTTTGAAGGTCTAGTGCTTCATTTCAAATACATGCTACAATTTGAAATCTGCATAATGTGGTCTTACATTAATTTTTAAAGTAGGGAAAAATGGGCCTCAAATATCAATAGTGAAATTTTCTTAATCACTTGAACTACAGATGCCAATTCTTTCATCTCCCTTCTCTTGGAACATTTTGCTAGTAGAATATTTCATATATCCAAATGCCATTAATTATTCACTAAAGTTTATGAACACATACTTCCCTTTTACTTGGCTCTTTATACATGGTTTTCCAAGTCCATTGGTTAATTTATCGTGGCCTCAATGTCATCACTTAGTTACTACAAAGATGGGATGACAGAGTAGAGTAACATGACAGTAGTAAAGCATAGGATTTTTGGAATTCATCAGCATCATTTTGGTATGTACATTTCCTGAACTTTACTTAAAATTATTTCTGGATAAAGTTATGAATTGTGATGCTTTTAGTCTGCAGTCATGGTGTGGATATGACTTTACTTCATTGCATGTTTAGAAGGATGGATGCATGCATGAAAAAGTCATCTAATGGTCTATTAGAACATTGTTTTGTTTGATTCATTAATGTATCATAAAATGTATATTGTAAGGAACTACTGAAACATATTTCTTTGGCTGTAATTCAAGAATGCTTACAGGATTGAAGGGGATTATTTTTCCAGTAGAGTAAAGTTTAATAGTAATCAGATGTTCATTCTAGAAGCACAAGGATAGTAATATCATTGGAAATGATATTCAAATATTTGTCTTGAATTCAGCCTGTTGTTTCTGCTGGTGCAGAACCACACTAATGTCCAGAATATATAGGAGTAAATCTTGCTTTTCTGCATATTTTTAATTAAAATTCTTCCTGGGGTCTTAGTGCCAGCTCTAGAAGACAGAATGAAGTTTCATAGAGAAGCCCAAGAAAGTCATGGTAACACCTGCTCACTGTTCCAGCAACCCGAACCTAAGTAATGGGCTGCTGCGTCATACAGCTCCATTGAACTGTATTTGAATGATGACCCCATTTGTGCAACACAGCAGTGTTGTTTAAGCAAAAGCATTTGATTTCTGTGGCATATTCAAATCTGTGTGATTTTTCACTCTACTGAGGAGAGTGGTTTTAATGTATTTTTAAATGTTGTACCATAGTCAACGGGCTATCAGGTAAATCTGAGAGCTGTATTTCCTCCATTTAACTGGAGGAAGTGTAGGAGAGACATCCTTGATGATAGAGAGGCTGGTAGGTCTTAGAAAAATAAATGGAAGAGAACATCAAGGAAATAGAATGTCCTGTGCTGGAAACTGACAGGAGGAAGAACAACGAAATGTTTCATCAGTTCTATCTCCTCAAATCTCTTGATTCTGTCTGTCTCCCCCATACCTCCTTACTGCCACTGCTTTAGTTCTTTCATATTTTATCATTTATGTAATTGTTCTTACACCTCCAGTCTTAAATCAATCTTGCTTACCCGGCACCGGAGTGATCTTTCAGGATGAAACCCAAATACATTGGGGGTGCGTTCGGGTTTCTTTATGACCCAGTGCTGTTGCCTTTCCAGCTCCACTCACTCTTGGCATTCCAGGCTTCAAGAATATTTGATTGGATTTTCCCTAATACTGATGCTCCTCCTTCCTCCCAGTCTTTTGCAACCCCCCTGCCCTTAGTTAATATGACTAGAACTTTTGGTCTTGGCTTTGACATCACTTCCTCCAGGAAATGTTCCCTGACAACTCCCATACCTCCAATATGAGCTTTGTATAAACCTTACTGAAGCTCTTGCTAAAGGGGATTTTAATCATCTATTGACTGGTGTGTCTCACCTCGCTAGATTTAATCGCCTGAAGACTTGACTGTGTTTTTTTCGTCTTATTTTACCAGAATCTGACATGGTGCTTGACATCTATTAATTGCTTAAAAGTCATTTGAAGAATGAATGAGCAGGCGAGTGAATAAATAAATAATTAAAGCATGAATGAAGGAGCCAGACAGGAATAGGAAGATTCTGGAAAGCAAAGAAAAAAAAAAAAAACAGGTTTATTTTTAAGATTTAATTTTTCCCTCAATTTTTCAGTTTAGAATTTCTTAATATCCTTGTTTCTGTCGTGAGAGTTACATTATATTCCCCCTTGTCTTAAGGTGGTAAAGAACATGTAAGTCATACATATTTGTTATCAGAGACTTATTCTGTGAGCACAATAATAATTGCAGTGATTTCATTGCTTTCTTTTGAAATAATTAGTTTTTTGGATTCCTATTAATATTCTTTTTGAAAAAATAGGCTTTTGCTATTTCTTAGCTCAGGGAGAAGTATAATATTCAAGTTCCCACATTACTTCAAACAGGAAAATATAGGACCTAATGATAAACCAATACCCACTATGTTGGGTTTTTGGGTGGAGTCATCCAGATAAAGGTCCCATGCTAAATATGGTGGAAGACATCCCTGGTATGTAAGTCACGGTGCTATCTACCTGTCACCAAAGATTGGTTTTTAAAAAACAGGACTCTTGAAAGGCTAGGATCAACAAAGATCCTGTTGATAAGAACTTGCAGCAGATCCATTTGTTGGAAGCTGCACAATTTGAATATGCTTATGATGTACTACGAAAGCTCCACGAATGGCAGATTTGTGCAGTTGGGTAGATCCAGGATCATGGATTCTACCCTGATCGTGAATGAGGGTCAAGTGGCTTAGCTCTGTTGTGATGCTTTGCATGTGCTAGACAAACCATAAAGGATGGTCCTAATATAAAGGTTGACAAGAGTGGACTCAGACTCAGATAAACATCATTTCCACTTCAGTTTACTGCTAAACTAGTGAACGAGCAGACTGAATACAAAAAGAAAAAGGATATATGAGAGTGGACATAGCTTTTCAATGACTCCTTGGTTCCTTTCCTCTCAGAGGAGCACCTAAGATTTAGTGACCAGTGTATTTACCACAGAGAGAGGACTTCACTATGGAGCTTGGTATCAAAAATGGCTGACTTCACTCCCTGTAGGCTAGGGGTGCAGGCATGTCAGCACACAAGGGCTCAGCTTATTACTCTATAAGACAATTCTTACTGCAGGGCAGCTATATACTTCTGGGGTCTAGTTCTTGCTGTATCACCAGGGCTGGGGTAGATTTTACTATGGCTATACACCTGCCCAAGTATTTCATTAATATATATTATTGTTCAAAAATTATCCCCAGGCCAGTGAATAGGAGAGATAAGTAGAAATAGCCTTCAGTTCCTAAAAGGAAACAAGTCAAGGGAAACTGTACACATTATATTTTTAACTGTTGGTTTTTTTTTTTTTTTTTTGGTCACCTAGTATCCTTACTTCCCAATTTTTATTTAGGTTATCTTGCTCTCCTCAAATCTTACCCCTGGCTCTGTAGTGATTGCTTTAGGAGGGAGCCTGTGATCATGTTTAGTCAGTAGAACGTTAAGACTCAATCTCAGAACTTTCATTGGCACCATCTCACTCACTCTTTCTTACTGGCTTTGAACAGGGGTTGATGTAAGGCTGGAGCTGTGGTGGCCAATTTGTCAAGAGGATGAGCCTTTTTAAGAATGGAGCCAGCACATTGGAGGAAAAGCCCAATGACAGGAGCAGAGAAACAGTTTCCCGGTGACATACTTTGGGTCTTTATCCAGCTGGTTCTACCCTTGTGCTTGTATTTACTGAGTCGATAAATTCTGTTTGCTTAAGCAAGTTTGGGTTGAGTTTCTGTGCTTTGAACCTTGTAGTGTCCTAATAATACAGTATGCCTACTTGAAGGAGTATCAGTGGGTCTGGTTCACACACAAAAGTGTCATGTATGTGCACTGAGTATTTGACGTGTTACCTGTGACCTTCTCCATGTTCCGCCACCTAAGGCAGGAATTATATATTCCTGCCAACCGTAATCATATACATGGACTTTCCAAACGAATGTGTTTCATAGTCTTTGTGATTCATGAGCCTTGCTGGTCTGCCGCTTGCAAGCTTTCAGAGCTTTAGGTGGCTCCACCTTCTATTAGTGCCGCTGTGGCCGCAATTCAAGCCTCAAAAAGCCCGCTACAGAGGCAGCGTAAGTGCTGGTGTGTGAAAACTCCAGCAATCACGTTCTGGAAGAGTCAGAGATGATCCGAGTCATCTGAACAGTCCACCAGTGCGTCTGTCTCATACGCTGCATACGATTTGTGAGAAGTGTCCCTCCAGTTTTGCCATAAAGCTAACATCAGTGTTTACCTATAAACAGACACAGAAGTCACTGCCGACTGCACTCGGCTTTGTATACAATTCTATTATATAAAGAGCCCAAGCAGCATGTCTGTCTGCCTGGATGTGTGTGTTCTCCTTCTCCAGCTGCCAACCACCTAAATTATTCAGCAAGTCCTGATCATGCCAAGTTTTTAGTCAACAATGGAGATCCTGCCAAAGAGCTAATAATGTTAAAAAAAAAAAAGCAATGTTTGTGACAATTAACAGAGCCTGCAGCCTGCAACGCGCGTTGGACTCATTTGTAAAGGAAAATTTAAATGATATGCTTCATTATAAATGGTCCCATGCAGCACATTGCTAATCAACCAGAGCAGCTTCTTCCTCCTCTCTCCCCCGCCCTTCTTTCCTCTTTGATAAGCCCAAATGGCAGCACTGTGTCAAGGCTCTTGGCCACTGCTTGCTGTAGCTATAAATGTGGTGTGGTTATCTATCAGTATTCTAATCAGCTTAGATCTAACTGAATAATTAGCTCTAACGTGGATGAATAGAGCACCAGCCTCTTATCTTGTCTATTAATAATCACAAGGATAACTTCACAGCCAAATCAAGAGGTATGTTACTGTTCCCCTGAGAGCCTGTTTGGGTAAAACCCCCTGTGACTGCACGGATCTAAGTAGTGCAGATGGGACAGTGAGCCCATAACGATGGGCTGACAGCTGCCAAACCCAGCAATGCCTCCCCTGCTCTTGGCAGAGAGAGAGCGAAAGAGATTGATTGGGGAAGTGAGGCTGATTCTCCATGCTAAATCACTATTATTTCTCAAATAATGGTTTGAGATACAGGGAGAAGAAAGAGGGCAGAAGACTGTTGCTGGATCTCCAAATTCCAGACTCAGTGAAATGAAACTCCACAGCCTGGCCCAGCCCAGCTCCTGGATAGCACATGAGCACCCTGTGCCTTCACCTTGAAAGCATGCCACTGTTCCTACTGCTACAACACCTCACACAGCTAGATTCTTCAGGCCATAAAAATGTTCCGTTTATAGAGGTGATCCCCCTGTAAGTTTGTCTTTTTAATATAAAGGGTCAAAATAGTTTATAAGAAATAACGCAATAATATTTTAGTATCTTATACTTCTAAAAACAATTCCTCCTGTGCACTGTGATACCTCCCGACCTTGCTTTAATTCATGGATGTCAATTTCTTGAAAGCTGTGGGCCTTCCCCCCAGAGAAATAATAATTATATGTAAATTTATATGAAAGTTTGTGTAAGAATTTAAGGGGGTTCACAGTCTCTCTAAAGACCATCTGTGAATTTTTAAGTGGTCTATAGGCATTAGCTAAAGAACACCTGGCTTAAGCACAGAAACTAAACAACGAAGACTTCAGGAATCAAAGTAGAGTTTCTAATTGCGGAATGAACTGTTTTCATAAAGCTATTTGGTCATATAGTGTTGTTCAATCAGTGTTTCTGTGGGAAGATGAGTTGAGGGACTTCCTATTCTGTCATCTCCCTGACACCATTCCCAATGAACTGTTTTAAATGTTTATCTGTAATTTGGTTTTTGAAAGTTGGGAAAATGCTTTTCCATTGAAACAATGTTGATGAAAATTCATTCATCCATTCATCAACCTTTATTTTATTGCCGCCTCCTCCCTTTCTCCCCGCTCCGACTTCCTACTTGGGCTGTGTGCTGGGAATACAATGCTGGAAGTCTTGGTCTTCAAGAGCCTCCCTGTCCAGTGGAGCTCAGCAACATGTTTTAAAATGTCCACAACATAACATGAGAAGGGTAATCACACTGACAGGGTCCGTGTATTGCCGCACAGAGGAGAAAGGAATTAATTTTGCTTGGTGGTAAGCAGAAGAGAGAGAAAGAGGGAGAGAGAGAGAGGTGATGGCATAGAGATTTCCAAAAAAAAAAAGAGCTAGTGTTGAGTTTCCTTTTAAAGAATGAGCAGAAGTTTTCCAGGCAGACTGAGGGCATTCCACAGAGGGAGCTCAGAGACATGCTCAAAGACTGGGAATGTGACACAGCGTGACGTGCTCAAAACACTGTAGGGAGCTCAGTATCGCCCAGGTGTGTGATGTGGTGCAGAGTGCTGAACACTGAAGCAGTTAGGTGGCAAGATGTAGATTGCAGAAGGTCTCACATGCTTTGCCATGCAAGACCTTTCATGCAAGACATTGAAAGTTACTGAGGAGTTTTAAGCACAAGAGTGACAAGGCTAAATTTGTCTTGGAAAGTTTATTTTGAAAACTTTGTGGAGAATATTTTGGAGGTTGTGGGTCTCTTAAGAGGCTATTGCTCCAGGTTATCCCCACAGAAGTCTATTTAACACCAATAAATCCAAAATAGGGTATAAATCCTATGGACTGTACATTTATGTTTGTTAGGCAAAAGAGTGTAGTGTGAAGAGCGGACAGATGATTGTGTTGGGCAAGATGGAGGTGGTTGAAGCCAGTAAGAGAGTTTTCAGTGGCTGGTGGGACCTAACTTAAGTGGGTTGAGAAGAGAAAAGGAGATGAGAAGGTAAATGCAAATGGGAGAAATGACAGTATATTCTAACGATGAAGAGATGAACAAATAGAAAGGGAAAAATGAGGATGCAGGAAAAAAAAGTATATTTGTAGGAGCAAAAACCTTGAGTATGAGAGAGGCAGGATTAGAATCCAGTGTAGGAATATAGGGATGGTTTTAGATGGGGCAGATACATTTTTTCCATTCCTTGTAACTAACAGGGGAAAATCTTGTCTGGAATTATAGATGATGGAGATGGAGAGAGAAGCAGGCAGGTTCTTAAGAAAAATAGAGCACGACAAGAAGGCAATCCAGAAACCAGAAGTGACTCTGACTCCCCATGCCTTAGTAGCCCCTCAAACTCCCATGGTATCCCGCAAACACTCCTAGGGCCTCCCCCAGCCAGGAGAATCACCAGCAGTTGCACTTTCTCTGAAAATTTAAAGGCATTGTAGCCCTTGCTTCCAGATTGAAGTATATTGTGGAGAAATATGAGGCTAGCCTGAATTTCTCTCCCTATAGATGATTTGATCTTATTGCCAAGATACTTAGGGAATCTTTCTTTATATTTGAAGTCCAGTAACTTTACCAGGCTGTGACCATTGGTATCCCTTTTTTTCCCCTATCTAGAGTATAGAGTGCCTTTTCTACCCAAAATTCAAAACTTTTTTCCTGGAAACTTTTCTTTTGTTAAACTTTTTAAATTTGTTTTTCTATTTCATTTGTTTAGATGTCATTTTTAGGAATACGAATTATACATATATTGAATCTCCTTTGTCATATTTCATATCTATTATCTCTCTAATGATTTTAAAATCTGGATTCATTTCCATTTCCTTTTGTTCAATATTCTCATTCCTAACTTCCAAATATCTAATGGTATAATCAGCAGTGTTTATTTTCTTTTGTGTTGCCTATAATGTGAACTTTGGTTCTAGTTCTCTCTCCATTTCTTATCCTAGCCGTTGCTGCATTATGTTTATATATCCTTCATGAATTGTTTCATCCTATCTTTCCTAAGCTCTTCTACTGAGTTCATGAAAATATATTTAGTCATGGTTTTTATCTGCTCAATGGCAATATTTTCTTGTTATTTTTTTCACGCTGACTGTTCCTTGTCTGCCATTTGTTTATCCTTTTACTTGTAATATTTTTATACAAATTCTGCTCTGATGACTTTGGGTAATTAGTCATTTTTGAATTATAAGACTTCTACCTGAATCTTTTGTTTATAGGCGCTTCGTGAAGGGGAGGGACTAATGGGGTGTTCTGGGCTAGTGTTCTTGGCTCATCTCAAGATTCTTGTGTATGTGTGTGTGTTGGGGGCAGGGGGTTGCTTTACCATTTATTTGTTCCCAGCCAACAAAAATATGTAACTCTAGGACTGCTTGCAATTTAGAACCACTTTCCTCTGTGATGTCTCATGTGCAGACTGCTGCCTGAAAAAATAGCCTGACCATACATTCCTTCATTCTGCCCAGCATTGCCTGATACTTTTCACATCAGTGAAGTCCCAACAAGTTACCAATTGCAATCCATGGACTCTGCGTCATTGGTCCAATAAACCTTTTTGCTTCCTTATTTTCATCTTCAGGGTACATTGACTATTTTGGGGAGCTAAGTTCCCCTTTTTTTTTTTGAGGTCATAGTTGCAAGTGTCTTTCTGTACCTCTGCTTGATCTTTACCCTTCTCATTTATCATAATCGGGGCAACAGACAACAATTTTGTTTAAGATAGAGTTTGTGTTTCCACTTGTACTCCCGGAGAACCTTAATCTTATAGAAATAAGAATTCCTTTGTACATACAAATAAAAAACCTTTTAATTATTTGGGGGGATTTCCAGGAGGAGAAGACAGTATTGTATTTACTCTGACATGCTCAAATCAGAAGTCAGAAATCATTTCTCAATACTTGTTTATTGTAGCAGACATTTATACGTGAACTGGAATCTCAGAGTTTTCCTAGAATTATGGAAAACTGATGGAACAGAGATTCAGGTCAGGGTCACTTTCAAACATTCTAAATTGACATCTGGCAGAGACTATTAATTACATTTATTCATCCATTGGCTGCATAGGTCAGGATTCTTTTTGCTAAAAGAAAGAGAAACTCAAGTCAAAATATTTTAGCCAAACTGTGGGATCTGTTACCTCACATGACCAGATTATGGGAAGGTGAGAAGTAGAGCTGGCTTTGCGGGCAAATAGAAATGGGGACTTAAATGCCCTCAGGCTTTCTTCTGCTTCATCTCTCATCTTTCTTCCTTTATGCGTCAGTTTCAATTTCCCAGACTGGCTGAAACCACTGTAGGGGATTCAGTGATTGGTAGCCCCAAACTTGCATCTTTACAGTGTCTTGAACATCAAAAAAGGAGACTTTTTTCTCTGTCAGCACCAGTGTGAAATCCCCTGGGGAACATTCTGCTTAAGCTGAATGGACACTGGTGCCCGCCCCTTGCAGCTCTCATTGTAGCCAGGCTTTGCTTTGCCTGTGTCTCCAACCCACATCCGAGAGAAACAGCATTTATTATGGGAAGAAGGTAGTAGGGAGGAAGGGCTGGAAAGGTCACAAAAAATAGCCACTACACAAATCTAATTGTGGTTGTAAGGAACGGTAGAGATATTTTTCTTTTCGTTTTCAAGACCCATGTTGTATCACTTATGAAATATCATAGCCAAGCTTCCTCTGCATACTTACACACACAAAAAACACTTGCAGGATGATGCTTTGTGGTTATCTCACACAAATGTGACATAGCTATTTTATTTTAAGCTGACAGAAGAAACATGAACACCTAAATGTACATTCATTCTACTACTTCTCTATTATTTTTAAAAACATTTGGACAGGGTGGTTTCTGGCTAGACTGACCATTCATTGAGACAAATGCTAAAGGGGATCCTCTGAAGGGCTGCTTGGTGCCCAGAAACTTAAGGAAGTTCTGTATTAGATACATATATTTTATTTAGTTTATCTCAGTAGATAAGAATTAAACAGGAATAAAATGATTATAATGCTGTGGGGGTAGAAAAACACTAATGCAAAAACCCACCCTGTGGTTTTATCCAGGATAGTCGCACTTCACTAAGAAATCAAGTGTGTCTGCACTTTTTATATTATAAAAGCAAAAAGTGACCTATGGAATTTATAAACCATCTTGTCTTTTTTAAATCTTTTAAAATACATTTCCAAAGTATTGATGCTTATATGAAATACTCTAATTTCAATGCGTGTGACAAATCAGCTGCCAAAAGAAGGCGAGATGATTGCTAGCTCTCAAAAGAGAGAAATATTTGAATTTTATTTATTTTGCTCCTTTGAATAGCAGTGTAGCTTCTTCCCAATCAGTCATGGAGTAGTTTCATTCTATTTATCAGGATAATGAAGGTCTCAAAATTTCTTCTTTCAGGGAGAAGCAGCTGGAAAGAAGTAAACTGAGCAATGTTTTCTTGTTCTTTTGTGAATTTTATAGAGATAGTAACTTGGCACAGACCCATGTTTCTAACATCTTACCCCTAAGGAGCTAGTTAGTGTAAAAAAAGAGAAAAAGAAAAAGAAAAAAAACCCACTTGGGCAAATGCAAGCACCAATTCTCTCTCTCAAAAACAAGAGAAGAGGAAAATAATCCATTTTTTATGGTATATTACCTCCAGTGCAGACATGACTTTGGTAATCATGCTTTTGTTGCACACAGACTGTAAAATATTTATGGAGACAATGTGATTTGGGTCAAGACATTAAATAAAGTAAAAGTTGCTTTATCCAATATGTGATGAACAGTATCCATATTAAAAACCATTGGGAAAAGTGTTCAAATAAAAAAATATGCTTAAAACAAATTCATCTGTTCAACGTTCATAAATGTTTTAAGAAATGCAGACAAACAAGTCTTGAAATCCATATTTACTGTACACAGTTGAAAACTAATACTATTCATTTAATCCAGAGGGGGAAGTGACTCAAAATTTGGCTTTTAATGATCAACAGGAAATACTTTTCCTAAGAAATTACCAAAGTGTTTGTTGTCAACCAAGCTACAATAGGGTTATCATTCTTCTCTTGGCAAATTGCTCATGCTATTAGACTAACTGATTTAGAAAGGAAAAGTTTCTCCCAGACCTGCAGAAAATCTTAAGTTCTGACTAAAAATACTGTCTAGATTGAAGGAATGTGTGTGTGAGGAATGCACAGCCAAGTGTTTACTTGAGACTTGGGTATTGCTCCATGGCTATTATGCAGCAAATTAAGTAATATATTCACTCAGGGATATTATCTAGTCCTGATTAGGGTCAAACTGTGGGGTCTTGTTCTGCTGGGCCATTCTCTAATGTGTGTTCAAGATGAAAAGAAGAGCTTAATAATTTAAACAGAGAAGTCAAACACACCTTCCCAGTTTCACTGTCTTTAGGAAATCTGCCCTGTGGAGCCCGTGTTCTGGGTCAGCCAGCAAATTTAAGGTCAAGTTGATTGTGACAGTTTCACTCACTCACTCGTTCAATGTTTGCTAACTATAAATTCCTTCCTTGAGAAGGAGCAGAATTATTCATTTCCACCAAAGCAAACTTCACACAGGTGTGAATCCACATTCAGCCTTAAGTATTACACAGATTAATGCATGTTTTACTTTCTCGTTTGTGTAAATAAATGCGAGATGTGGAAAAGCCTATATAACTTGGTTCAGGTAAGCTTGAGTGAAACTTCAAGAAATAGTTTTAATATAAACATTTATTAATAGTCAACAGTATAGTACATTTTGGGCCTGTACCATCTGCCAGTCTGTTCTAGGTTCCTTCTTTAAATTATTAAAGTGGTTCAGATGATTCCTGGCCTTGACTGAATCATAAAATTTAATATAATAACATGGCAAAGAAATCTTGTGTTTATTCTGCTCTTTGTGGGCACAAAGCTTTTTGAAGCAGTACCAACTATCCACAGGTAGGCTGTCTGTCTGTGGGAGGGTTTCATGGAAGACTAAGGTTAAAAGAGGGCTAAAGAATACATGCAAAAATAATTAAAATCATTACAGCACAAAGAAAGTCTAAACGTTAAGTGCTAGTAATGTCCCTTTAGTGGTACATTTGGTTAACACTCATACAGCACTCTAGACAATGAAACAGGCAAACTGAACGCCATAAGAATCTGAAGTTGGAGAGACGTGGGTCAAGAGCCAGAAAATTTTTATATTCTCCTTACAAAAACATTTCCTGTCCCAAATCCCCCTCTTGCCCGTGGTTCTTCCAGACCAATTAGAACAGAAAGAACAAAAAATAAACTAACATGTTTAATTTTTTTGACAAATTTTTTGTATTCCAGAGATTGGCAAACTATGGTTCATGTGCTAAATCCAGTCTGTCACCTGCTTTTGTACAGCCCATGAGCTAACCACGGTTTTAAAATTTTTAAACGGTTGGGAAAAAGTTTAAGAAAAATAATATTTTTATTACATGTGAAATTATATAAAATTCAAAATTCAGTATCCATAAGTAAAGTTTATTAAGAGCACAGCCATGCTTATCCATTTATGTATCATCTATGGTGCTTTTGTGCTATCCCAGCAGAGGTGAGGAGCTGCAACAGAGAATGTATGGTCTGCAAAGCCTAAAATATTTACTATCTGGCCCTTTAAGAAAAAGTTGGCTGGCCCCTAGTCTAACCCAATAAAGTGATAGGTTTCTTACTAACTTAAACTAAGTCTGTGGGTTTGAGACCCATCCTCAATGCGATATATCTGGTTGTCAAGAACTGTGAAGTGTTTGATACTTTACTTGTAAGCTCACAAATTTGCCTGGCACATTTCATGAATTCAGGTAGAAGACACAAAACTCCTGCGTTTAATACTCACAGCATTTGCATAGCCAGAGCTCCTCAGAAATCAGCATTTCTGAGCTGGTTCCTCAAGCCCCAAAGGGTCAGATTGCCGCACACGGGATGGGTGGGTTGTATTGCGGGAAAAGAACTGAGCTTAAGCACCCAGATCTTTTCTAATTGGTAGTAAACATGCCTGTGTTTTGCTCCAGAGAAGGATGCTGTATCTATCTTAAGGCTGTTCATGCTACAACCATCACTGAAAACAGAGGAACAAAGGGATGTCCATTCCTCACTTGCAGGACAAGAGAGCTATTCTGAATCATTTCCAACACTGATTATTTTTGTTAGCTTCAGTGATGAGGCCAAGCAAATATTGCAAAACTGTTTAGGTAAATGACTCAAATATCAGATTTTACTTGACACATACCAACAATGCAAATACTTTTAATTTTTTCTATAAATATTTACAAGTCATTCAGATAGGTAAGGCAAAGTGGAAAATGGATGTTTTTTATCAATATAATTTGGGAATACACATTCGGGCCCTCATAGGTCAAAATCAAATGCCTCACTCTTTCTAACAGCTAGTGAATTTTACTCTTTACGTTATAGTGGAATTGTCTACCCTCTCCATGGTTGGATTTTCAGAATGGAATTTTATTATTTGATAGAATTTAGCAGTCCTCCAAAAAATGCAGATTACTCGCACTCTTGTGTTTCCCTGTGGCTATTAGAATCCTCATGACAATGTTTCAGTCCCTTATCTCCAGAGTAGAAGTTCCCTGTTAGCTCACTGTTCACCAGCAGTCTGGGAGGCACTGAGCCACAGCCCCAGACTGGGACCTGTGAGCAGGGAGCGGGGCTGGCAGGGAGACCGCATCATCATAAAATCACAAGAGAAATGTCTTTCCAAAGCACAAATGCACCCCATCACAAACACGCGCTTCCTTCCACTAGTTTCTGTCTTAGAAGGTCAACAATCTTGAACCCAGAGAGGTAGATGATGTTAAGAGTTTGACAAATAAAACAGCTCTGGGGATCCAAGTCTATTTAAAGGAAGAAATTATTATTTCCTAAATATGTTGTAAAATAATTTAAAATATAGTAGAATGTGACTTTACTAAACATGTCATCTTTTCTTGTCTAGGGAGCAGTCATTCCCGGCCAGGCCAGTTGACCCGTACACTTTGTGTCCCCTTCCCCTGGACTGTCCTAAGACTCTGTGAGACTGACTACATTGGGATTTGCTTTTCGTGAATAGACACCAGCATGGTATAACCCCAAAGTGTTTACATATATATATGTATTTTTTTTTGCCAGCATTTTCTTTTCTGCTTAATTATTACTAAAAGTAAACAAAGCCATTTTTAAGAAAAGTTAGTCTGAATCATGAATAATGTACTACCAAAACTGTCCTTTTAAAAGCGTTGTTTTACTTTATTTTTACTGCAAGTTAAAAAAAATATTAAGAACTGAAATTGACTGAAGTCAGATAATTGGTGATGCAAATACATTTTCTTTCTTATCACTCTTACTGGATGGAAGGCAAGTTTTGAGATACCTTAAATCATAAAGTATTTAAGATATGCTGAATTAAATTTTTGGAACACCTTGGTGACGGTGTTCTGAAAGGAGTTTTATATCATCAGTCCCAAGAAATTTAGTGATAGGAATGTCTTCTGATCAGCTCTTTGGAACACTGACAGGTGAGGAGTGGAGGTGAGAAGTCTGGGACATCATAGAATCTATTTGGGGTAGTTTTTTAATCTTGAAGTTGAGGAATGCCGTTTATACATATCATCTTGTATTTTGTCTTAATGAGAATTTGTGGTAGTATTTTCCAGTTAAGTACATTGACCTCCTCCAACTCCCAGCAACCATGCTCCTGTCCGACTGACAGATAGCAGAAGTAAAATGACTATAGCTTCATGTATTTCACCTTCTGGAAGAGAGAGGCTATTCTACCTGGAGCTGCTGACAGCATCTGCAACATCTTCCTCACTCATGTTTTACTGGAGGGAAGCCATCCTGAAGTCAGTGGTGATATGGAGAGAGTCTCAGCAACTTTATGGAATCAGAGTTGTTTTGTTTTGTTTGGATATTCATTTGGCTTGGGTGGTAAGTAGTACACATTATTTCCAACCAGAAGACATTACACTAGTAGATTGTGATATACGGGAGCTTAACCACTCCAAATGGATCACGTTCTAGTCTTAAAAATTCTGCTATTAATTGCAGTTGAAAAATGACTTACAGTTTTAGTTTTCAGCTTCACACCGAGAACTCTAATATGAACAATGATTAAAAAATATTTAGAGTCTATGGAGATACAGTCAATATTTCCTTATTAAAACATGAGTTGGTGGATTTCTCTTCCGTCCGTAGCTATTTTTTCAAGAGAAATTAAGCTACCATCCAAGAAGTAGCTAAAACTGTATGATTATCTTTGGAATACTCCAGTGCCAGGGACTTGACATAGAGATGTTTGAGAATGGAGCCAAGAAAGAGAAAGCAAAATAGCCAACAAGTACAGTAAAGAATTATGCTCCTTATAACTCTTTATTTCTTCTGTTTTCATATTGCTAGTTTTACTATTCAGTACTGTTGAACTGAATTTTAAAATGTTATATTTTAACTATTTATAGCTATTGTGTTATTAATTTCTGGCATACAAAGATTAATCAGAAATGGTCCTTGCCATTGATGGGCTTACAGTCTAGAAGAATAGACAGATCATAGATGAATAATTGCAATATATTAAAGTTGTGTCTATTAGCAGATGAATCCCCCTTCCTATATTTTTAAAATCACAGAGGCACATTACTAGGGACTCAAAAATACGTGTTGAGGGACTGGTTGGAAACATGCTAAAAAATTGCCTAATTTGGTACAGGGGAAGAGGTGCAGCCCAAATAGTCTTCATAGAGGAGGTGCTGATGGAGGCCAGTCTTGAAGGCTGAGTACAAGCTAGGAAATAGATTAAAAGGATGATGGAGGCTGGGAGAGAAGGCAGAGAGAAAAGTGAAGAAAAAGGCATCAAACTAGGAAATAGTAGGACATATTCTTCCAAGGAGTTGAGTACAGTTAGAGCATAAAGTCTGCATGTGAGAGAGAAATAAGGCTTGAAAGGTAGCCAGAGACAATAGTTTGAAGAGGTTCATATGCCATTTAAACCTTCGGACTTAATCTTGAATGAAAAAGGAAAACATTGAATTATTTTAGGTTGAGAAGTGATAGGATCAGTTTTATGTTTTAGGAAGCTGTGGTTGTGTGAAGGACAGATTGGAGGGATGGCAAGCTGAAGAACTGGAAACTAACTGGGAAGGATTTGTAATAACTACAGCAAGGACCAAGGTAGCCACAGTTAAAATGGAGTGTGGAGGTCCTGTGAAGGTATTTAGGGGTGAAATGAATGGGTTCCAGGATAGATTAGATATGGGTGTGATAGAGGACTAAGATGAATCCTAGGACACTGAATTGAACAGTAGTGCCACTAACAAATACGGAGAACTCTAGAGGATGATCAATTTTAAGGGGAAATTATATTATCCTTCATCTGTGAAGCACCAAAGTGCAGCTGTCCAGGCTGAAAACACAGTTGGAATTGGGCAGGGTCAGTCAGACAGTCTTAAGTTATGCTGCAGTAACAAACATTTCTATGATCTTAGTGACTTAAAAATAACAGTTTTATTTTCTGCTCATATCCTTCTATTGCATATCCTTCTAGTCCTCACTCAAATACATCAGATGAAGGAGGCTTCATCAATTGGAAAGTTGCTGGTCCTCGATGGAGAGAGAACGTTACAAAATTGCACACTGTCTTTTAGAGATTTCTGCCTGGAAGTCGCACATGTCTCTTATGGCTAAAATTCTACAGTCCAAAGCAAGTCACACAGGCAGGTGTAACTTCAAAGGAGTGGGGAAACACAATCCCACATATGTATATGCCTAGAATAAAAGAGCAGAACCAGAACACAGAAGGACAGTGACATAAATTGGGAACCGTCAATAATGACAAGTGCTGTTTGAAGATATTACAGTAGATAAAATCAGCTCAGGAGCTACATGTGGCGTGAAAATAAAAGAAAGCCAAGAACAGAATTCTGGGGAATACCAACATTGAAGTACAAGAAGTCTTTAATAAAGGTGACTAAAAAGGAGAAATCAGAAAGCTGGGTGAAGAATCAACTACAAAAACTTTAGTAAAACCATCAACTAAAATTGACAAAGCAATTTAATATACAATATCATTTTAAAATCCTCATTAAGTAGTTTGAAACTCTAAGGGTTGAGTAATTAAATTTTGTTTTATGGAACTGAACCTATTATGCATTCCAAATTATCCAAGTGACTTATTCTTTAGGACACTGTGGAAAGTAGGTAATTGTTAATTAGTAGGGCAATAAAGTTTTTTTATCCTAAAAAAATATGAAAATGGGGCATAATGGAGGTAAGAATACGTTGCAAAACCTGTGTCCTGAGGAAAAAAAATTCTAGTAAATAAATATGTACAAGAAAGGACAGTGTGCCATCTTGTCCCTTATTCATCATTTTTGGGGCTGCTCAGAGTGGCCAATGCAGGGCAGACTCTTGGGTGTCACTCCTTGGGTGTCTGGTTAGGATTTTACTATAAAATAACTTCCCAGAAATGGAATGGTGAGGTCAAAGAATTGCACATTTTTAATACATTTGATATTCATGTCTATGAAGGTTATCCATGTCTATGCTTGTGTCAGCTGTGTATGAGTGTGCCCATTTCTTGTTGTAACACCAATTTCCATTATAAACAATGGTATATAATGTTTTGCAATAATATTTTACTTTGCATTTCTAGCGAGATTAGGACATTTATATATATGCTTTTCTTTGTCCATATTTCTTTTTTTTATAAGTGAAATTGGCTGTTCATGCTCTTTTCTGATTTTCTTTTGGGTTTCCATCTTTTTTTCTTATTGATTTTTAAAAGCTTTGATAACTATGTAGTATATTTGACAAATATATACAAATAAAAACTGCCTATATGTCCAATATAGGAAATTTAAAAAATTAATTATGGTATAAATTTTATACATTCAACCAAAATATGTTGAGTCCACAGGTTTCCAGATATTGAGACACTGGGGATACAATGGTGAACAAAACAGACATGGCCCCTGTTCTCATTGATTTTATGATCAGGAAGGGTAGAAAAACAAACAAGCAATTAAATGAAGTGATTATTATTGTGACAAGTGCTAAGAGAGAAATAATAAAGTATCAGGATGAGAATAACTGAGGGGTTGAGGGGCTTTTCTTTAGAATGTATGGTCAAGGAAGCTTTTTTGAGTAGATGATATTTAAAATCAGAGCTGTAGGATGAACAGTAGTGTACAGAGAATATTCCAGATTGAGAGAACACTCTGTGTAAAGGCTCTAAAGTGAGGAAGAGCTGTTTGAAAAAGATGTGTGAAAAAGTGTGATTGGAGTGTGATGCATGAGGGGCAAAAGCTCAGAGATGAGGCTGGGCAAATCTCAAGAGCCAGATCATCCAGGGCTTACAGGCCACGATGAGTAGATTGGATTTCATTCCAAAACAATAAGGAAGCCATTGAAGTGTTTTACACAGGGAAATAACAGGATTTGATTTCCACTTTAAGAAGATCACCCTGATTGATATGCATAGAAGAATAGAAGGGCTAAGAATAAATTTAGCATGTGTCTGTATCTATTTATTATAGAATGTTGCATCAGTTAACTATTGCTGCGTAACAAGCTACCCCCAAATCTATTTGCTTAAAACAACAACCATCTCTCCAAGTCTGTGGAGAGGTCTGTTGGGAAATTCTGTTGACTCAGGCCAAGCTCTGCTGTTCTTCTGGTCTTGGCCGGGCTCACTTCTCTATCTGCTGGACTGTTGGCTATTGGCTGAGGTAAAGGGAGTGCTGGGGCCATGTACCTATCATCCTCTAGAAGGTTATCCCAGGTATCTTCTCATGTATGTGTCAGGGGTCCAAGAGGAAGAAGGGAAAATGTATCTCTTCAGGCCTCTGTTTGCTTCAAGTTTGCTGCAGTCCACTGGCCTAATCCAGTCACATGGCCAAGGCCAGAGTCAGTGTGTGAAGAATGAAAGAGCAGAAATATAGGATGGCATGAAAAATTTGGGCCATATAGTTAATCAATTTAACACCAATATCTATAAATAAAAAGGCATACTATGCTAAGTGAAAACAATTATGTATAAAACAATATACATAATGTGATATTGTAAAAGAAAAAACTACTGGAAAGATACACATCAATATGTTAACTGTGATTATCATTGGGTAGTAAGATGTAGCGTGGTTTGTATACTTTGTTTTTCTGTGTTGGACACATTTTCTGCATTGACTTTGTGTTAATTTTATATTAAAATGCTATTTCAAATTTCTAATAGAATGTTTGTTTTATCATAAAGAGTGGAAATTATGGGATAAAGAGGAAGAAGAGAGGAATTGAGTTCATTTCTCACAGTAGTCTCAGAGGTCGACCTGTATCCTGATCACATCCAGGCTTCCTTGCTTGTCTATCCAAGTCTAGATATTATCTTATTATGTCAGCTTCTTATTTCTTTCAGGTAACCCTAGGAGAACATGCTCAGCCAATACTTTCCCTGTGGAGCAAAAGAAGCTCCCAACCTGTATACCGTCTCCTGTGTTTTTACCTCACCCTGGCAGAACCACATGGGTCTCAAGTCTTGCTACTTTCAGATTTGAGTGTAATAAAATGACTTTTGGATGAATACACCGTGGGTGATATCAAGATACAATTTTCCAATGTCTGTGAATCAATTTGTTCATTATTTTGTTCTCAAGTTCCCCTCTGCCTTATCTATTAGTGTCTGGAAGTGGGTGAGGTTCATGGGAGGGGAGGTTGGTCAGTTTATCATGAGAAAAGTGTAGTCTTTGGGGTGAGAAGGTCTGTGTCTGAGCTATTTGATCACATGCATAACTCATTTTATAGCTGGGATCTCAGTATCCTTATCTGGAAAAAGGGAGGATAAAGGAATGATAATTACACCATCTACCTATGGCTATCTAGAGGAACAAATGTGATACTATATGTAAAATTCCTTATTAAACTGTAGTGCTTTCAAAATCCTTAGTTCTTTCGGTACCACCTATTATTTGAATTAAACAAATCTTTTTGTTATACTCTTTTTAAAGTCAAATATTCAAATACTCCTCAGAGGAGTAAGATCTTATGATGAATGTTCCTGTCTAACAATAAAGTCCTGGCTACTAGAAAAGGAAAAATGTGCAAAAGTTGGGGAGAGGGATGCTGAAGACAAACTTTACTTGCTTTAAGTTCTGCCTAAGGCTGACTTCCATTTTCTTGATCAAAAAACTTGGAGTGTTGGTCGGAACACACTCAGTAGAAGAGGTCAATGAATTTTAAATTGCTTTTGAGAACCTTGCTCTTGGTCTAGGTTGTCTTGCCTTGTAGTTTAAAAAAATGTAATTGTCAGGGCCAACCTGGTGGCGTAGTGGTTAAGTTTGCTCACTCTACTTTGGTGGCCCAGGGTTCACGGGTTCAGATCCTGGGCATGGACCTACACACTGTTCATCAAGCCATGCTGTGGCAGGCGTCCCACGTACAAAATAGAGGAAGATTGGCACAGATGTTAGCTCAGGGCCAATCCTCCTCAAAGAAAAAAAATGTAACTGTCAATGGGTTTAACAACAAATAAATATCTTTATAAAATAATTGCCAGTTGGATTCTGATAAGAATATACAATGCATTTTCAGGCTTGATCTACAAAAATAGAAATGGTATGAGGCATACATAGTACCACTAAATGTATTTGAAGGCAGTTAAGTCAAACAAGAACATTATATATTTTGACCTTGTTCTAGGTATAAAGAAAATTCCAGGAGCCCTGCTATTTCCCATCAGTTCAGATGAAATGATTGATTTCTTTTCTGTTGAAATGAAAGCTTGTTTTAATTACTTTTAAAATTGTCCAGACAATCATAACTTTCAAGCTATCAGAGAAAGCAGAACAATGACAAGGAAAACTGTACTTCATTCTGTTGTTCTTTTGTTGGCATGGGCCGGGAGGGAGAACAGAAATAATATTGATGATCAAACATGTGAACTGCTGTCTAAACTCAAATGAAAACTTCTCAGTGAGGTTGTAGGAAGGCAGACCTTTGGCAAAAATTAAATCTCCATGTGAGAATTTCACTTTTGAAGACGTACTGCTCCAAATGAACATAGTGTCAACATATTGTTCCTTGTTATAGACTAAGATCTCTTCTCGGCCCTGTCATTTACTAGCTTTGGTCACTAGGTCAAGTACTTAATTTCTGAAAGTCAGTTTCCTCTTTTGCAAAATTTACTTTATGGCATTACAAAATACACTTTATTGAGTGCCTATATACCAGGCACGTGACATACATTATCTCTTTTAATTCTCACAACATTACTATGAGTGAAACGAGGCAGAATAGAAAATAAAAAGCTTGCCCAAGACCACACAGCTGACAGGTGGCTAAATTGGATCACTCTTAATCTAAATCTTATAGCACTCTACTACACCATGCTGCCCTTTAGGGCGCAGCATAAAATAAACACACCCCAAATGTTAAATCTCCTTTCTTAGTTCCCTCCTACGAAGTACTACTGTTATTGAGGTGGGATTCTCAACAAGATTTTTCTGGGGACAAAACCTGTGAGGATGAGAAAAGAACACTTCTTCCCAGGAGTCTCTGTGGGATTCCTTCCATAATAAGCAATGTGAGCCTGGTGGTTGGAGGAGCAATCAGATCCTCCACGTATCCTAGAGTGTGGTCCACTAGGGCCAGCTGGTGGATGAACAAAACCTTCAGAGATGGTGAGGAAGGACAGGAGAGAAGGAGGAAATGAAGGCACAAAGAGAAAGGGAACGGAAAGAGAACATGAAGAATGTGGGGGTGAGGGAAGATGGTCAGGAAAAGAAGGTTTTAGCAGGAGCTTTGAGTTTGAAACTCTGGGGGAAGGGAGTAGTGTCTGAGGAGAAAATCTAAAATTTTCTATGTGAAGAACTGTGTGGAACTCCTCTCTTTAAGGAAACTCAAAACAAAGATCTGCCTTCTTGCCAGAGAATATGGATTTGGATTGCTGTCTTTTTTTGAGTGAGATATTGTGCAGACACTGGTCCAGCTATTTATGCAAACTTCCTGCCCCAGGAGAGGGTCACTGCATGGTCATAACCATTGTCTGCAATTCCCAATAGTTGTAATCCAGAAAGAACTGTGGGGTAGTGGAAAAGCAGTGAGAAGAGCAGAGTTCAAGTCCTGGACTTAATTGTAGAGCTAAGTAACATACTTCTTTGTAAATGGGGATCATAGAATCAGTCTCAAAGAGATATGAGGCTCAGGTGAGGTGATAGTGCTTTGTTAGCTGTAACTGCTCCATGAATGTAAGTTATGATTATTACGCTGCGCCTAGGTGTGTTAGTTCCCAAGCAGTTCTATCATGGGCAAGGACTACCTTACTTAAAGGTGCATCAGGATTTTTCCTTTCTTGCAACTTAGTGGCTTTCTCTAAATTACCAGGCGTTATATGCCTCTGTCTTACATGAGGCTTGGAGAGGCAGAAATTGTGGGGAATTGTCCTTTAGGAGTATTTTCTAATGATAAGGCAGACGGCAATGATCATATTTTCTGAACCAAAATTTAAAACATTTGGTCAAAGAACAGGACAGAATAATTGAAATTGGGTATATCTGGAAAAAAATCTAAGATCATTGGTCACCAGAACTATAAACTGTCATTGTCGGTAACAACTCCACCACTCCTTTATTTTCAAGGTCTTTGCTGGAGGGCAAAATGCCAAGTTTACAAAGGAGAGCGCTACAAGTCTTTTAATTTCCCTTTCTGTACCCAGGGGGACGAATAATTAGTGCTTTCCTAGGTCTAAAGAGGAGACCAGAGCCCAGAAATTCTGCTACCAATGCTTGCTTACTAGGAAAAGACATGCTTGTGCCATGCATCACTAAGGATTATAACAGATTAGCAACTAAATTTGAGTTAATTAAAAATAATCGACTATAATAAGTAGAGAGTTTCCAGAAAATTACCATATTGATCAAGTTGCTGTCTAAACAACTTGGAGAACACAGAACAAATTTTGGAGGACCAATGCCAAGTATCTGTAGAAACATTAAAATTTACTTTAAAATATTACACAATTCAATTAATTTTATTAATAATCATCAGAAAATACTTAAATAATTGGGGGAAGTTTAAGCTTAAAAGTCTAGATATTTATGTAAACAAAAAATAAAATGAAACATGACTTTAAGAAGTTAGGATTGAATGTGAAGAGGTAAAGAATTTTTTTAAAATGGAAATAATGTTTGACAATAAATAAAACTGTATGATATGCTATGAAATATTTGAATGGTGACCTAAATTTTGAAATAGACAACATTGTATTTTGGAAAATAGATTCTCTTTAAATTAGGAGGCCACAAAGCTCACCACTAGTTTATTTAGAGGGAAAACCTATAAAAAATACATCTTAGTGTCTTGTGTAGTTACATCTTGGTTGGATTTAGATCTAGTTATGATCTAGTTAAAGATTTTTTTGTCTTCTCTTAAAACATAGTCACTTGAGAAACTTCTCCTAATTTGTCATAGTGAATGTCTTCTTGGCAAAATAAAATGTTTATTATATGAAGCTTCAAGGGTATTTAGACAAATGAAAATATATTTGGTGAAGTGGATTACCTGCTCCAGTTTCCAAAATTGTCATAAAACACATTGGATGACACAAATTAACCAAACTTAAAATGTCTTTATTGGTGTGAAAGTATTAATCTACATTTCATTTTTTGGATTTACTTGTATCCGTCTACTTCACAAAAGGATTTATGATGGCTGTTTTTTCCTTTATTGGTATTTCCTGAACATTGTCGTCTGCTCTCTTATTTCATTTTTTTTGTGACTCTAGTTCTCCTGCTCAATAAAAATACACATGGAAAATGATTGAGGAAACAACCTGTCTAGGAAAGAAAGGCAGAATCCAGACTTGGAGGATAACCTCTGCCAAAAGTCATAAGCAAACTTTTCCTTCACCCCAGCAGCTCTGAGCTCACTCATAACCTGTAAAGTGAAGATATCCATCACTCAGCTAGGCAGTACCTACACCAGTGGGAGGATGAGAGCTGGCAATTGCTATGCTGACTGCTGAGCTCTGACAATAAACTCATAACTATAATGGGAGTTAGGTGCCCAAAGGAGAAAAAGACAAATACAGGCCCAGGGCACCTTACTAAGTTATTTCAGAAATAGGATGAAGGGTGATACAGAAATTAGAAGTCAATATCACGAACACATAAACAGACGGTTCTCATTCCTTCCAAGTTGTCTAGGTGATTTGCAGAAGACTGGGGAATTACTTGATTCCCCTTTACTTTCAGAAATAGATGAAGTAATTAAAAATATTCCCCAAGAGAAAGTTCTTGGCCCTGGCGGAGCTACAGGAGATTTCTATAAAACCTTTGGCTTAGCCTTCTCTGTACATTTGCTTGATGAGCTCAATCACTTGAGGGACTCAGGTGGATTCATCCCTGCCAGCCCTTAGATCGAGATTATCTTAATTGCTAAAAGGGATAAAGATACAGAAAACTGTACCACATCTAAGTTCAAACCCCTGATTAAAGTAGGCATCAACTCTTGGAAAGGATCCTGAAAGTTCTCATCATTATTAGGAATTTGGGGCACAGTTATTAGGCAGTTGTTTGGGGATGGGTCATTCTTTACAAAAGATGATTGTTTTTTTACCTGGATCCCAGTTCTGTTGGAATCACAGGACACTAGCAACCCTATTTATTGTTTTTCTGCCAAAGGACAGTTTTTATTTTTGGGTAAAGCAGTGAGTATCAGGGATGAACTGTGGGCTTAGCTTTAGTCTAGAAAGCTTTGATAAGACAGAATATTAGCTAACGGATTTAGGATGGTGGTATGAAGGAGAAATGCAGGTGCTAGGAGACTCTTAGTAGGGTGCTCTAGCCTAATCATGGGGGAAAGAGCTTCCTGGGGTAGAAATTCTTGTTTCCCTTATTTACACAATTTCCTTAGAATAAGCTCTCCATTACTTGAGTGCTGACAAACAAAGTAAAACCATTGCATCTGTGAATAAAATCATCAATAAATATAAAAAAGTACAAATTGGCATTTAGAAAGACTTGTGGGAATACCTCTATCTTCCATGGATGTTCAATATAGAAACATGAGAGGAAACTTTCTACTAGACATCTACTTCCATGGCTCTTCAAAGTCAACGAGCTTATCGTAAATAAAATAATTATCTTTGTTCTATAAAGCACTTCAACTCCTGTCTTATTAAATGTATCAGTAGTGTTATGATTCCCTAGTATTTCAAACACGGCATTACCACACTCATTCTAGACTGTCCTGTTACTCTCATTCTCACTAGGTGCATTCTGTCTCAGGAATGAACCCCACAACCAGCCTTTCCTCTCCATCTTCTTTGCTATTACCTTAATCTAGACCAGAGGCTGACAAACTAAAACCTGGCCAAATCTGGCCCAATGGCTGTTTTTGTAAATAAAGTTTTATTAGGACACAGCCATGTCCATTTGTTTAGGAATTGTGTATGGATGCTTTCACACTACAACAGCAGAGCTGAGTAGTTGAGACAGAGACCACGTGACAAATAAAGCCTAAAATATTTACTATCTGGCTCTTTACTGAGAAGTTTCTGGGCCCCTAACCTAGACATTTCATCTTTTGCTTCAACTATTAAAAACACTCCATACTTTTTTCCTGCTAGCATCTTTTTTCACTACATTCTGTTTCCTACACTACCGTTTCTAAAACCCTAATATGATTGTCACCTTCTTCTGGTTCAATGTGAGCACACTTTTGCCACAGAAAGAACAACTAAAAGGGCATATGGGCCTTCACGATAAGCCTCAGCAAGTCTATCCAGCCTCATCCTTGGCAGTTTCCCACCACTGTGCTCCTACCATACTGAATACTTTATACTCCATGACGTTTTGCACATACTACTCATACTGCCTCAAATGGCCTCCCTTTCTCCATCTCCAGCCCAAGAACCTTCACCTGAAAAATTCATATTCCTTCTTAAAAATCAGCTCAGCTGCAGTTTCCCACATGAAGCCTTTACTTCTGTCCCCTGGGCTTCCTCACTAGGATCCCTTTGTTTTCTAGGCTCCTATGGGGCCGAGTTCCCACATCCTCTGTAGCACTTACGATGCTCTAGTGTGATGTATCTGTTGTTGTGCTGCCCGCTTGCACAGATCTGGTCTCATTTCGTTTTGCATGGAGAGCATTTAGCACCGTACTTGGCACTCCTCAGGCATTCAGTAAATGCTGGTTTGTACTCCAGTATGTTACCGACTGTACATTTCTACAGTGTTCAGATTCACATCTTTAGAATTGGGGAAAATCTGGATAGACCAAAAGAAGATTTACATATATTTACTATTTGTTTTTCCCAGTAGTTAATTACTGAGACATAATACCTGTCTTAAAGAAGTTAATGATCTATTTGCAAAAATGAAATCAATCTATATGGAAACAGAAACTAGTGTAAGAGAGAACTCAAATGAGAGGTGGAGGGAATAAGACATGTGGGGGTTTCAAGAGGACTAGATCAGACAAAATAGTTTTGCAGAGAATTTAGAACTGGTTTTTTAGTGTTTTAAATGATGGATAGCATTGGACAAGCGTTCAGTTAAGAAAATATTTCATTCACTTATTTCTCATTCATTCACTCATTCACTTCACTGTCTCCTCCTTGAGGACTATTTTGCTTTCCACATCTAAAAAGTACTTTGTTTTTCAAGCCTAAACTGTGAGCTCCTTTCTCTTCATCTAGCTTATCTTATTATGTCAACACTTTTAACTTAGGGTCTCCTGACCTGGGGTTTGGATTCAGTGTACTTTTCCTTTCACATAGACAGACAGAGACAAATAAATGCCTATTCATCTGGTTATAATCTCTCTAAACTCAAGATTATGGTCAGGAATATATCTTTTTTGTTCACCTAGGGTAACTGGCACATAGTGTGCAAATTTGGTCCTTTGCTTTTTCATTCATTTGACAGACACTTATCGGGTTCCTACTAGAGGCCAAGGTACTAGAGTTAATAAAGGTAAGGTTTTAGAGTAGGAACTGAGAGGACCTGAAGATGAGTAAAAGATGTTGGAAAACACTTAAATAGATAAGATGTATGCATGATTGTAATATTTTTTGTTTTTTAGTGTCATCGAGTCAATTTCAACGCCTAGTGATCCCTTGTACAGCAGAGTGGAACCCTGCCCAGTCTTTTTGCACCATCCTCTCACCTTACGGTGCTACATCAGACAAGGCTCCGCTGCTATTCATAGGGTTTTCATGGCTGATTTTTTCAGAAGTGGGTGGCCAGGTCCTTCTTCCTTGTCTGTCTTAGTCCGAAAGCTCCGCCGAAACCTATCCACCCTGGGTGACCATGCTGGTATTTGAAATACTGGTGGTGTAGCTTTCAGTATCATAGCAACAAGCAGTTGCCACAAGTATGATGAGCAATAGATGAGTTGTGCAATAAGACTCGTTGCATGATTGCAATATACCAAGGAGATTTTTGGCAGGCACAAAATCTTATTTATCTTTATGTCCTCTATGGTGGAGTAGAATAAGAAAAACCAGTGCTGGTAAGTGATGGTTGAATAAATGAATTAATAAAGGAAGGTAGATTCTCAGCCTTCAAAATTTCTTTTTTTTTTTTTATTGCAGTAACATTGGTTTACAACATTACATAAATTTCGGGTGTACATCATTATATTTAGATTTCTGTGTAGACTACATCATGTTCACCACCCAAAGACTAATTACAATCCATCACTACACACATGTGCCTAATCATCCCTTTTGCCCTCCTCCCTCCTCGCTTTCCCTCTGGTTACCACCAATTCAATCTCTGTCTCTATGTGATTGTTTGTTGTTGTTTTTATCTTCTGCTCATGAGTGAGATCATATGGTGTTTGACCTTCTCCCTCTGACTTATTTCGCTTAGCATAGTACCCTCAAGGTCCATCCATGTTGTCACAAATGGCTGGATTTCATCGTTTCTTATGGCTGAGTAGTATTCCATTGTGTATATATACCACATCTTCTTTATCCATTCGCCCCATCCATTGATGGGCACCTAGGTTGCTTTCAAGACTTGACTGTTGTGAATAATACTGCAGTGAACACAGGGGTGCTTGTATCTTTACACATTCATGTTTTCATGTTCTTTGGATAAATACCCAGCAGTGGAATAACTGGATTGTATGGTAGTTCTATTAATTTTTTGAGGAATCTCCATACTGTTTTCCATAGTGGCTGCATCAGTTTGCATTCCCACCAGCAGTGATGAGAGTTCCCTTCTCTCCATGTCCTCTCCAACACTTGTTGTTTCCTGTCTTATTAATTATAGCCATTCTGATGGGAGTGAGGTGGTATCTCATTGTAGTTTTGATTTGCATTTCCCTGATAGTTGATTATGAACATCTTTTCACGTGCCTGTTGTCAGCCTTCAAAATTTCTGCCTCTAATGTGGTATTCAGATCCTTGCTTTTTATATTCATTCTGGACCAGCCGACACCTGGTAGAATTCTATCTCTGTATGTGAGATTTTTAAAGTTGGTACCTAATCTAGGATGTTTAGACAAGGGGATGTGGAGGAGCTACTGCTAGCCAGTTCTGTGTACCCAGTGCTCAAATGTTCCCAACTCTGTTTTCAAAAGTTCTGGTGTTTTGTTTTAAACTAGAGCTAAAAGAGTGGCATAGAAATGTGAGTGGGAGGGAAAAAGAATAAGCTAACAACAATAAGAAAAGCCGAATACCACTGGCAAAATTGTTAGCAATTCATGATCCTTCTCAAAATTTGTGAAATGCCTATAACCATTCCACATGGGGTTAAGACTTGACAGATTTCAGTTTCTAAAAAGCATCTCACCTTTTAAGTGTTTCAAGGAAAAATTCTCCAAGGAAAAGCATGAAATGCAAGAGAAGTCTTGCTTAAAGAATCTTTCCTTAGGAATTTGGACAGTGAGCCACGTGATGTTCTTTAGGAAACTGTCTCTCAGATTGACACCAAATGAGGTGTCAAGTAGGTGGATGTGGGGATAGTCTCTATCTTCTGGTGGCTACCAACTCTGCAGGTCTTAGCTTGCAAAGGAATTGTTATAGACACTGCACTGAATTCCAAAAGTGGAGGGCTTTGCCCATGGGTCTGTGGTTTAATAAATTTGGCTCCAGAAACAATATAAGACTTCTCTAGTTTGAGGACATAGGAGACTAGAATGATGAATAAAATACTTATATTTTATTTATTTATTTTTTTTGTGAGGAAGACCAGCCCTGAGCTCACATCTGTTGCCAATGTTCCACTTTTTGCTGAGGAAGACTGGCCCTGGGCTAACATCATGCCCATCTTCCTCTACTTTATATGGGACGCTGCCACTGCACAGCTGATAAGCAGTGCGTCAGTCCGTGCCCAGAATTGAACCTGGGAACCCCGGGCAGCAGAAGAGGCGTGTGCAAACTTACCCGCTGTGTCACTGGGGCGGCCCCAAAATACTTATATTTTAAAAAGTGGATTTGGTAACACAGACAGTCAAAATTCTCCTTTTGCGGTAATCTTCTGATTTTAATTATTTGTGTGAAGCCAGCTGGATATAAGATAATTGGGCACAAAATAGACAAGGACTTGAATCTCAGGGGTGTGTGGTGCTCAGAAGTTGAGGCTAGATCCCAAATAGAGGAAAGGCTCTCAGGTAAGAGTAGGGAATATAAGATCAAAATTAGAGCATTATTCTAGAGAGCAGTAAGGAAGTGAGAGCCAACATGACAACTCAAAATGAGGGTGAGGTGTGGGAGAGTCACACAAAATGGAGAGAAGGTTTGGGGGAATCAAGAAAGGAGTAGTGTAACTAAGGGTGGGATGGGTCCCCAGATGAATTTTGGAGGTTCGTGACTTAGCAGAAATACTGGACTCATTTAAACATCCCAAGTAGAGTGAAAAGCAGACTTCTCATATGCTAATAAGCAAATATTGTGAGGATACTCTACGTTGGGAAGGGGTCTGTGTGTTTACTCCTCTTACAGGTTGCTTATTTTCTCCCTCTGATCACTTGGTATGTAGTTCACTCCATGGATTAGTCTGTGAATTGATGGGGACCATGGAATCTTGTCAATGTATATAAGAGCAAGTACGGACCCCCTTGTCCTCATGCCTTCTATATTTAGTCTCTTTGTACTGGACACCAGTTTGTATATTGCTGCCAGGAGCACTTCTGTGCTCCTAGGCAGTGCTGCTAGGCTCATGAACTTATAGTGGCTTCCTGTTGTTTCAAATCCAATATCCAGATATGTAATATCTCCAACAATCCCAATGTATCTTTCCCAACTCACCTTTCACTGCTTCCTCATAGAGACCTCTAGTTTACCAAGGGAAGTCATTTTGTGTCTTCCAGTCCCTACCCAGTCTCTTATAATGCTTTTCCATTTGCTCTCCTTCAACCCAAAGCATCCATTTCTTTCAAAGCTCATATCAAGATTCATCTGGTCCAAGAAGCATTTCCTGATTAAGTTTACCTTACAGTGATTTTTAATTTTGCCATGATACATATTGTCTTAAACTTACATGTAGCCTTAGAATTATTTCCAAATTGACTCATACGTGTGTAGCTTTTTGCCCTAATTGCACTCTAAATTCCTGAACATCCTTTACTTCTTATGTGATCTCTTCAGGCCCCAGATAGAAGTTTGAATACTTAGGAGGTTCTCAAGTGGTCCTTATAGAACAGATAAAGACATCTCCCTACACTACCGTGACCCCCAACATAGAGTCGTAAGAATTGATATTGTAAGAGAGCAAATGTTTAATTTCTATGATTCTAAATTAACAGTGTATTTAAAATTATATAATTTATATTTCTTAAAGTTACAGTTTTGTGTCTTAGTGTGGGAATTTTAGGGTAAAACGTTTCACATTTACTGACATTTCTGCCCTAAATATCTGACTATCCATTCCATTTATTTGAGATGAGAAAGAGTTAGGTTGCTGCTTTGATGGCAGTGGGGTACCATAGATTCAAATGAAATTGGCACTGGTGCATTTTAGTTTTATTCAGTGGAACATCATTTTCTAAAATTAGGTTTATGGGTGGAACGCAGTTGCTACTCAATGGAATGCTGTTCTAGGTATACAGGTATTATTACAGGTATTTATAGCTATATAGATAGACAGATGGATCTGGGATATAAACTCCTGTAGGTGCCAAATGAGTGGAGCCTCTTTTTCATATACAGCTGTCTTATTTGTTGTCAAATCTTTGGTTAGGCAAAAGGTCATTGTGTAGTCTTTTATCAATGTCACTGGGACTCTAATAACTTTTTAAGGATGACTTGTTTCTATGCCCCAGATCTTATTTCCTTGTGTTTCAACCCAACACTGAGTATTCTGCTAATGACTGCTCTGCATATTGAGTGGAGAGTGTTTTCTTGAGAAAGACCTATTTTCTTTTCAAACCAGTAAGGATATCATGTGCCAGATGGTTAATTCCCATGGGTTAATGAGTGTACCCACACACTTCATAATGTGAAATATCCTGCGGACACATCCTTTGGTGAAAGGATTGCTAGATTTTAATTTACATTTGTATGAAATACATATTTGCTTTTTTCTGCTGATACCTGGAAAATTAGATTTTTTTATTCATAATGTGTGAAATATATGCCACTTTAGTTATATATTCTTCTGATGTTTGGGACTTACATAATTTCCAGAAATATAGGTTCTGGTCAAACTTTAAGATTGCATTTTAAATATCAGTTGCGTTTAGATTAGAGAGTGAGAACACGGCTCCACTGATGTGCATGTGAAGGCAATAGTTGGCAGTATTCAAATGAATAGTTCTTGTGTATCTGTTTCAACAAGATCTATATTTTTAACTGATGAGAGTTCTTTACATTGCCATGTCCAATTAACAGGCTAATAATTTATAGCCATTTAAGAGAAAGAAGATTCTTGTCATGCAATAATGCTAAAATGTCCAAAGATTGGCATATGCGAAAAACTACATTTGAGTCTACTTTGGTAAAAACCCAAAATAAAACTCATCACAACTTTAGATATTTTCAAGTAGTTGGGTAATGATCATTCATCCATATAGCTGAGTTTATATAATAGTTTATGCTTTAGGGATTCCAGGGTATAAAGGGTAACCACAAAAACCAAACGAACTCATAGCAAAATTATTTGTACCAATAAACAATACATTTATAGGTTTTTAACATAAATAGTAAAATATTTTTTTACAATACTCTATAAATAACTGTAATTTGTATACGCAACGAAATTATATGGGCCATTAGCAGCCCACAGTCCATAGTGCCTGCTGCAACCTCTGCAGCTGAGCAAGCTACTCAAAAGTTTCAGAGCTTCAAGGTCAGAGATAGCTCATCTCTGGGTGCTGGAGTCACTTCAGGTTTTATACACAGACTCAATTCATGGTAACTTGAACTGGCATAACTCCTTTTGTTAGATGAGGGTTAGGAAGGTGTCATCCTCACACTGGGCAGGAACTGGGTGGACCATACACCTAAATTCACTCAGGGGACCGACCAAGGAGTCCACAAGGCTGCTAGTAGGAGGATTTCAGGTAATCAGTAACTCGTATGGGTCAACCAAAGCAATAGCTGAAGAAGACAAACAGAGAAAACAAATCTTGGGGGGCAGCCCGGCCCTGAGAGAGACGGAGCCCAAAGACCAGCAGCTCATGGTGAACGCCCTCCCTCGCCTCCCCTGATGGCCTCAGGGCTGCGCATCCCCGAGGCTGCCTCCTCCCTGCCCCTGCCCTGCTGCCCCCAGCACCAGCTTGCCATAGCTGAGGTCTCTGTTGTCAGTCCCCCCAACCCAGGGACCCCCAGCCTTCCCTCACCGGGTCCTAGAGACCACCTGCTCCTCCACCTCCTCACCCCAATCCCCCAGACACCCCCTCTACCTCCTGCCATGTGAATCTCATGCAGCAGGAAAAAAAAAAAACAAAAACAAATTCTTGGGTAAGTAGTTGGGATGTGAAGTTTCCCCATCATTTTGCATATATAAAATAGGATAAACTCAAAATGAGAAAAAAATGATATCATTTCCTGCATCTTACAGATCATAAAGCAATTGATAGGAAAGGGAGAATTTAGGGACAGAGTATGAGTGAGAAACTAAACATGATGTAATAGAACTTTCTTGAGAGAGAGAAAATAGTGTAATGAAGAAATTAAGTGGTTCTCTTAAGCATCTTAACATAGACACATTATGAGGTGTGCTAAAGGTATATTTGATAAGATAACATAAAATCAAGTAACATTTAGACTGAAGTGGAAGAAAAATGTTTCATGTTAGGGAACTTTTAAAGTTATGAAATGTCATTCAGAGAAAAAAGAATGAAACTAGGTTTTTTGGTATCTGTTTAATGTTGGACTTTAAAAAGAGATTGGTTAATAACTGGCTGGGGAGATAAAATCAGAAGCCACATGGGTTTTTTTGACTTACTCGTATCTCTCAAATCACGTAAGAAGCAATCCGAATACCTGCAAAGAGAACACATTATGATATCAAAGATTTTTTCATATTTTTACTTTGCATTTAAAACCAAAATCAGATTATGGATATATCACATTAAAGAAGCCACTTCCCGCTGGAGTCTGGCTATTTCACTCTAATATTTTCAACTACTTTATTCTCTCTGTATTACATTTCACTTTTCCTTCATCTTTTTGTTCTCCACATCTGTACATTTCTTTGCTTCATCCAGTTCAATTTACTCTGCTAATGTTTAGAGAGAATATTATAACTCAACCTCCCTGTAACGGTTTATAACCTCCTGATTTTGTGATCTTTTTAAGGGCTGTTATATTGACAAGTAAATTATACTTACTTCAGCCAATTGTATGTACTTATGTCACTTTAAATTTAACTTTATCACTAGTTGTCAAATTCTCCCCTGTGGCCTTTTTAATGTTCCACTGTTTTTGGCAATATATTTTTTTATTGACATTTCAATTTTGTTTTGCAGTGTGCTAAAGTTACAAGAAAACAAACAACTAAAAGGTAAACCTAAGCCAATCCAGGCTAAAGTCAAGTTTTTTGGAGGCTTTGGGAAGACGTTACTTTGGTAGAATGAGTCAACCTCTGGACCCACTAGGATCTAGAACCACTCAGTTAAGATCTGGATGTTGAACTGTACTTGGTAGGGCCTACGTATGATAGGGACAAGAGAGTCTCACAAAACAAGTCCAAGATTTACATTTCTTTACTAGCTTTATGCTTTCATTTTTTGTTTTGTGGTCAGTGAAAGAAATTCAAAATCATTTAAACATTGTGGTTTGTTAGTATTTAACATCCTCCTTTACTGCATTAATTACTATTTTGCCCAATTGTTTGTTTTGTTTCTTATTCTGTGAACAATTCATCCCTGATGCTATAAATTGCTTTCACAACCCTGTCTATCTCGCCGTCTGCTACCTTCTCCTGCATCTAATACCAGGTATGGTGCCTCCTAGACACTCAGTACAGGTTTGATGACCTACAGTTGCTATGTCCTACACACAGACAACTCACACATAAACGTTACTATAAACAGAAACATGGATTGTACACTACAGATTATGATTTGTGTCTTTTTCCCTTAATTTTATTAATTTTGGAAAACAAAAGGCGTGAACCCTTTGGATTTGATACTTCTATTGGCTAACTGTACTGTAAACTGTTTAGAGCTGCACTGTCCAATACAGTAGCCACTTGCTACATGTAGCTATATAAAGTTAAATTGAATTAAACTTAAATGAAACTTAGAATTCATTTCTTCCACTACACTTGCCACATTTCAAATGCTCAATAGCTACATGTGGCTATTACTATATAGAAGAATAAAGATTACAGAAGATGTTCAATATTCTGGAAACTTCTTTTGGATACTGTTGCCTTAGAATGCTCTCTTAGAAGGGCACCTCAAGTATTATTGCAGGATAATAGAATTCTTTCCTTTACGATTTCAAATTGCTTTGGGAAATGTCTGCTAGGTCAGCCCTACAACAATATAGGCAGGACTGTTCCTGGTGTAAGTGGATCAAAATGACATTAAATTGACTGCCACCAAAATCACAGAGTAGGGTTAAAATGCAGGAGCTCTATGTGTCAAATGACTTTGCTGGGGTTCTCCTGGTTCTTTTCCTGGCAGTTTCAATCAGGCACCAATGTCTTTAGAGCTTGTCTTGGCCTATCTCTATAAGGAATTGCTGTTGGACAATGGAGAACTTCATACACATGGTATATTTTCTGGATATTCTGTCCTCTAATAGAGACAGAAATCTCTGGGAATCTTGGGAGTAGATATCTCATCTCTTAGCTGCTGCAGGCAAATGTTCAACAGGAAGTGTTCTGGTATCCATGTCTCTGCCCAAGGAGAGATTCATTTTCCAGTTTAGATCCATATCAGGAAGTTACGCTTCCTGCCAAAAGGAGATTTAAGGACTGCACCCTCCCTGTATCACAAAGAGAAAACAGATCACCCAGAACCCAGACAGCAGATAACAAACAGATCACTCTAGTTAGAAAAAAGAGATACAGCATCCGAGACAGAGTCCACCACTGCTGGGCAGTAAAAAGAGGGAACCATTCAGAGAGCTCTTGTTGATGCTCTTAAAATGAACTTTTAATAAATTATACATGATGACTAAGATTAAGGGCCTACGTATAAAAATCGGCTTTCTATCACAAAGCCAGCAAAGGCCTAGAAAAGTGTGGAATATTAAAAAATAAAAAAAATGATCCAAGTGGAACCCGAACACAAGCTGCTCTTTTTGCCATTCTGGCTGAAGGGTTTTCACTAGGTCTCAGTGAGGAGCAACCAGAAATTGATCCCACAGTTTTGTTTTTTATATTTATGCAACTATTTCCAAACTGTGTTTTGAAGAACTGTTTATTGGCTATAGGAGAAAGGTTTCATGGTAAATAACTTTAGGAAATACTGGGTTAAATAATAAGTTTAAAAGATAACTATAAGACCTCTCAAGACTTTTACTGTGCTAATGTGTGTTGTGATTCCCAAAAGGCTATGGGAGGGATAAAGTAATTCTTAAGCTTTTGTAATAACTATCTGAGATTTTAGGTAAAGCCCCAAAGCAGAGAAAAATTAGTATAAGTCGCTTCACATCATAAAGAGTAGCTACGAGACCCATTGCCACAGGACTGAAGGGGTGACAATATGATGATGGTGATGATGATGTGAACATTTTGCAAGTGAACACTTACAAACTCTGAGAACAATGCCTCGCACATAGTTAGTGCTCAACAAGTGATAGTTATTATATTGTTTGGGGGCTTGATGGGCTGTTGGAGATAGAAAACATATGGAGACATTCTTGGCCAAGCAGAAGCAAGGATGCTGTATAAACCCTAGTGATGTGAAGTCAAAGATTGCAGAGTGTCCTCGCAAGGCCTGGAGGATTGGCTCAATCCTTATCTGGTGATGACCGGAGTGCCCCCTCCCACATATGAGAAAGAGTGGTGGTCATGGATCACTCACAGGGCCAAGTGTGGAATAGTGGTTGGTGGTAGCGTAGGGGTGGAGCGAACTGGCTGGTGAGGAAACAAGCCAGAGGCCGTAACTAGAGGGGAACTAAAAGCCTATGGAGGTGGTAAACCTTGACATTAAAATTGAACTCTCCTCTTGGAAGCAGGAAAAAAGCTTTCACATAGTGATTTTAATATCGGAACAAAATGGGCATGCCAGAATTTGGCATTTACTTATCCAACGTTGAAATAGCAGGGAAAAAAAAAAATCAGATACAATTTCCATCATTTTCTACTCTGATTTCTCCGTTACTATTGCACTTGAGAAGATGTCTGTTCAGGCCCCAGTCTTTCAGGGATGTGTCTCCCTAGCTGAGCCTCTCCAGACAGAATGATTGGAGAAGCAAGGTTTGGTTAAGATAAATTTTATTGGAAAGGAGTAGGCCAGGCCCTAAGAAACAGAGTCAGGCCCTGGAAGAAAAGAGCAAGCGAAGCAGAACGATTCCAAAGTAATTTAGTCCTGGAGGAAAGGAAGTTGTCCGACTCAGAAGGTTGTGAATTGGGCCCAGGAATCTTCTCTTCTTTCCTCCTCTCCTAACCCCCAACCATATTTTCCTCCTGTGTTCAATATTGTTTCCCACCTCCATTCAAATACCGCTCCATCAGAGATGTTGGAATTGATGGTGGCTCAAATTGACTCTGGGGAAATAAATGAATTATAAAGATACAAGATCCCCAACCACCTAAGGAACTAAAATTAAAGTAATAAGATAACTGGAAAAGATTTTAAACACATAAGGGATATGTTTTGAATACTTTCTAAATGAGGGCAAACTTGTTGGAATCAAAATTTTCTTGCAGCGTTGATTCTCTGGGCATAAATGGTTTAAGTTTTAGATTTTGTTAGTAAACAGCAAATATAACATGGCCCCAATAAAGATAATGATTTTGGCACTTAAAAGTAGCATGACTACAGATCAGTAAAAATGAGTGTTGCAGTTGCTTCTACCACTATCGTGAGTAGTCTTTGAATAAATGGTGGTAAGTTCTTCTGTATATTTTCTGTAATATTCTTGACTCCTGGATCAGTTATCTGTTGTAGTATAAGAAACCAGCCTATACCATCATGCCTTGAAACTTCAATAATTACTTGTACTGACTGGGCAGTCTTGTGCTGTTCTCACCTAGCCTTCTCATGAGGCTCCAGCCAGCTGCGGGATCAAGCTAAAAGGCTGGGATGGCTAGAACTCTCTCTCCACATCTCCTTGCATCTCTGGTGTCTTCACAGCATGGTGCTCTCAGGTTCCAAAGCAGCAAGGGCAGAAGCCTCTTCTCAGACATAGGCTGTGAAGTCACACAAGCATCACTTCCACCACATTCCATTAATCAAAGTTGGTCACAAAGCCAGCCTAGATTCAGAGCAAGGGTAAATAGATTCCACTTCCTGGTGAGAAGAGTGGAAACCACATTGCAAAGAGGCACAGGTCTAAGGAAAAGAGATTTTGTGGTCATCTTTGCAAATAATCTACCACAGTCCCTCAGGAGTAAGAAGGAGACTTAAAAAGAAAGGGATGAAAAGGAGCCTTTTTCTAAAGAATAATTTTGCCTCTATTCATCCTTAACACCTGGAACTTTAGAACGTTTGACTCCATGGGGCCATCCACCTGATAATGTTGACTATAATTTTATTTTGATGTGTAAGTGGTAGAATTGTATTATACATCTGTATCCAGGAAGTAGATGAATTGCTTCAAAGTTTGTGCTGGCTTTTTACTCATAAACTTTCAACTTTGTAATTTATAAGCTTAAAAGGACTAGTCCCTATCTATATTGCCTTCTTTCCAAAATATAATCTTTGTAATAATCAAAGATGTCAGCATATTTAAATTCTAAAATTGTTTTATGTTATCTAATTATGTGAACACTGGTGACACGGTGAGCTTTTGAATTGTGAATTCGATAAAGTAAAATATAGTTGATGTTTAGTTTTAATTTCTTTCATTGTTTGTGTTCCAAATGGCCAAGCAGGCTGCCAATATTGACAAGTTTTTTGTGCCTGCATTTCTCATTTCTTTAGAAGTCAGGACACCAAATAGAATAATTTGTTGATAAACAGAAGGCCTTATTAATTCAGATGACACTTCTGGATTTCTGGAAAAAAACAACCACCATAAATCTGACCATAAAATCCAGTAGACTGTCATTTAGAAGATCTTTTGCTAATGGTGATATCACACGACTCTCTTTTTAAATTCTACCTGTTGTCTTTTATCCTCTTGATCATAAACAGGTAGAAGTCAAGTAGTGGTGTGTGTGTTCGTGTATATATCTATGAATGTCTGAGGGAAACAAAAGAGAGAGAGAGAACGAGAAAGAATGAAGATGCCCTATTCATCCCACATGTACTGACCTCATTCCTGTTTTGTTTACATTCTTCTCCTTGCTTTCTGGAGACCATCATGCCTAACTTGCTTATTCAATTTTGAGTCTCCAAAATCTCCAAAAAAACCCATTCAATGGCATTCACTGTCCTTTCTGGAAACATCTCTGATTATTTAAAAAAGCACTTTGGAAAATTGTATAGCAATATGTGACTGTTCAATGTAGGGAGAAGGATGATGATGGTGATAAAATTGTGTGTCTCACTTATCCATTCAACAAATATTTATTGAATACCTCCTTTATTCCAGTCACTGGCCAAGTACTGAGGATACAGGAAGAGAATGCACATGTTAATTTCTCTTAAAGAATTCTGTATAACAGGAGTTGACAAAATTTTTCTGTAAAGGACCCCATAGTGAATGTTTTAGACTTTGCCAGCCATAAGGTATCTGTCACAACTACTCAACTCTCTCTGTATAGCACAAAAGCAGCCATAGAAAATACCTAAATGAGTTGGTGTGACTATCTTCCAATAAAACTGTATTTACAGAAACAGGCGGTAGACTAGATTTTAGCCCCCAGGCTGTAGTTTGATGACCTCTGTTCTTTAGAATTGAGGGACATAAAATTTAAGAGCAGTGAAGAGTTATAAGTAATATGCTAGTAGTAGGTACAGGGGCATGAAGGAAAAAGTGCCTGTTCTCTGGGGTAGAGATGATCAGGAAAAACTTGGCATGAAAAATACATAGGTTTCTGTCAAGTGTTCCAGGAAGAGAACAGCAGCCTAACATTTCCCTGGAACTACACGTGTTTTGGAATGACTGGGTCACAGGGCGTAACCACCATGTCGTCATGCCAATCATGGAATTTTTAAGCTCCAAGGAATCTTAAAGGAACTCTAACCTAATTACTCATCAGTTCAGAGATCCTTTTTGTAACATTCCAGAATTTGTGAAAATAAAATGTAGAGATCAGTAGCACTACATGGTTTAAATCTTATGTATGTCAAATATTCATTAAAACAAATGTCTTTAGGGGCCGCCCGGTGGTGCAGCGGTTTAGTCCGCGCTTGGCAGCCCAGGGTTCTCAGGTTCGGATCCCGGTCGCCCGCCGATGTACTGCTCGTCAGCCACGCTGTGGCGGCGTCCCATATAAAATAGAGGAAAGGCGGCCACAGATGTTAGCCCAGGGCCAGTCTTCCTCAGCAAAAAGAGGAGGATTGGCAATGGATGTTAGCTCAGGGCTGGTCTTCCTCACACACACAAAAAAAAACACACAAATATCTTTATATCAGACAGATAGTTAAATTGGAGCTGAGGGCTCATTTATTTCAAGCAACTGCCAACACAATAGCATTTCCACTAATCTCTTTTTTATTTTTCTTTAGACATACTACTCATGTCATTACAGGGTCATTCACCTCTGAGGAGGGGCAGATCCAGGTTTGTGGAGCCTGAAGCTTATACTTTGGGGACTCTGTTTATAAAAAAATAAAACTGATTACAAATTTCCTAGGTTAGGTTTTGGGACCTTGGGAAGGGCTTTATGAGGGAGGGACTCTGAAGCTTAAGTCTTATCAGCTTTGTGGCCAATCTGCCTCTGCCTAATAAATAGCAATCTAATCTTCTAAGTTGCATTGAACTCTAAAGATCTAAAAAATAGCCCATACTCTTTCCACCCAAAATCTGAGCCCATATTTGTCGTACGACATCACCTAGATTTTTGAAATCTAGGGATGCTAAGAGTCATCCTACATTTGGATCTCTCAGTTACACCAACATCCCACCAAGGTCAAGTTCTGTGGATTTTATCGCACAAACGGCTCAGGTGTCTGTCCCCATCATCCTCACTGCTCCCATTTCAAAACTTCTTGCCCGTTCCCTGCTCTAGTCTTGTCACCTTCAACCCAGTCTTCACAGTGTTGCCAGAAAAAGAAAAATTACTCTCTAAAATGAAAATGTAGCGAGATTACTCACCTGCTTAAAACCTTGTCAGTCGCTCTCCACGGTCTCACGAAAAACTTGATAATGATGTACTGTCTTTCGTGATCAATCTTTGCTACTCATTCTCATTCCATCTTTTCTTCGCAGACTCACTAGAATGATCTTTCTAGCCCCCACATACAATGTCGAGCTGTGCTTAAAATTTGTTCAGAATCTCTCCGTTCCCATAGAACAAACATTTAAACCTCTGTGCATGGTGTGTCAGAACTTCCCGAGCTGGCCCCTACTCGTTTGCTCAGTCTCCAAACATCACGTTCTCTCAGACTTCCTTGATCTGCACACACTATTTATGCTGCTTGGCATGTCGTCTCCCTTCTTGTCCACCTGGTTAACAACAATGAATTCTTTAAGTCTTACCTCATCATGATTCCATCTTCCCCGAGTTCTTTGAGGCATACTAAGGTGAGATGCTTTTCTACATTTTCTCCGGGACTCCAATAAAGTGATTACTTTATCTTATATTATTTACCTCACAATCTGTTTCCTTTAAGCTCTTTTAGGAGAAAGTATAACTTTTAATTTTTAAATTTCTCTTTCCCTGAACAATATTTCAGGCACAGTAGCACACAATATATATTTCTTGAATGAATGGATGAACAAATGAATGGATTTGAATGTGAAAAAACACACAGAGATGAACTACTCATAACAAAACAAATTTCTATGCAGCAAAAACATATTCTGGTTCCCACATATTAAAACAATTAAAAGAACTCTTTGTCATTTGAGTATAAGATTTGGCATACATACAGTCTTTCTAAGTCACTTACAATCTTCCATAATTTCTTCTAGAAGGAGCCAGTGTCACCTGAGTGCTGAAGCCCTAACCACGGGCGTCCCTCCATCATGTTAGCATTGGCTCAACAAGCAACAGCCTTTGAAATTAGTGCAACTGGAAAATATTTCACCATCCTTTGACATGCACTTATTTCCTTTTTTTCCCCTAAGATTGGGGAAGAACGAATGGGGGAGGTGGGGTTTCTATACTCGACTGCCCTGATTACCCAGGGCTTGGGCAGCCTTCCCTCTTGGTGATTTCAGTCTCACATTTAAAAGTATTTGATCTGTCCCCATATTGGAGTAGCTTTTACTCTGGCCAACCCTATCTCCTTGTTTCCTCATGACAACGTGCTTCTTCCATTTTAGATGCATTCCTGCCTCCTTCCTATTGTTGTCTTCATCTTTCCACAGTCTCTCATCTTAAAATAAAGATCTTCCCTAACATGACAGACCTCTCTGTACACTAAAATTCGGGCTTCTTTAGCATTTGTGTGAGTTCTACAACCCGCAGCTGAAACTCTGGCACCTACATGTCATCAGAATTAATGCAGTGGCAGAGTGAGCGCAGGAGAAGGAGGGAAGCTAAAAGCAGAGCTTCTGAAAGTGGGGCCCTCGTGGTGAGTGTCAGAATCACCTGGGTGCTTGCTTTACATTCAGCTCCTTGGACTTGACTAATTCAGAATTGTAGCTGATCCACCAGACAGGGAGTTCTTAGACGGAAATTTGAGACCGTGTGTATCATGATATATTTTTAAAGTATAATATTTAGAGGATTTTTAATTTAACATATCTTCTGGTTAAGCAGAATTTGGACAACAATGAGCATCATGAAGGTGCTTACAAACCTGAAGGTTAGTGAATTTTGTTAGATTGTAAGTTTCTTGAAGGAAAAACAAAAACCTTAGTCATCATCTAAGCTCGATAACGTTATAGGCGTTCAGAAAATGGGCATTGAATTAAATTGTGTTTTAATTTAGTAACTTTGAAAAACAGAAAAGTCAGATAGGGCACTTGCTATTTAGACACCAGATTTTTATTCTGTTCCTAAAGGCAATTCCAATGATCAATGAGTGTTGTCTAAGGACATAGAAATTCCATCAAGTTCTAGCCCTAAGGTTAATTGCATGTGTGGTTTTAGCCAATTTTACAGCATTTCCTTACCTCAAGGTTTTCATCTCTCAAATGGGAAGCATACTTACAGAAATTCCTCTTTCAGGGATCTGCCATAAATATTAAATATGGTATGATATGGAAAAACAGTTTGGGGAAGAAACAGCTTTTCTTCAAATACATTTTATAATAAAATCTATACCAAAGTATGAGTCACTTGTTTATTTTTTACTCAGTAGTATTTAGTTAAGTGATTGCTAGTTTAAAATCTGTAAATCTTTTCTCCCTATTTAGGCCCTTAATAACTATCTACTTAATGAGTGAATGATGTGATGTTGGACCCATTTCCTGCCAAATATGCAGCTGTTTTCATGTACCCGAGCCTTTTTAAAGTGATATTTTGAGAATTATATCATATTATTATTCAATTACTATATAGTTTTAGAAAATATACTTTTACTTTATCAGTATATTGCTAATTTGTTTTATCATAACATTTGTTTTAAAATGTTTTAGCAATGTTTAAAAACATTAGCCACCCCCATTAGGATTTAATATCAAACTTATAATCATGTTACTCTATTGTGTATACAGATACCACCCTATAGTTCTTAAAATTTCCATGTTATTTTCTATGGTTATTTGTTGTCCTTTCTCTCTTCTGTCCCCCATTTTTTCCCCCAGGACAGGGCTGAAGAGGATCTGATGTTTGGTTTGGTCTGTTTGGAGTCTGGACATTTTCCCACCCCATTCACATTCCCTAGGGAGAGGGTGGGGGAACCACATTTACAGCTTCCATGTGGCTTCTACTCTGTCTGGTTCCCTGGCCGACTGAAGGATGCTACTTTCTGGCCTCATCTCTCGGGATGAGGAAGTTGGGACTGTCCATTCTTGCCTCTTCCTGGGGAACCACTGGACGGAGTGCACTTCAGGGCATTGGACCCCGCCCTCAATCCCATCCCTGCTGGTCACTTGATGAGTAAGGAAGTGCCTCAGGCAATGGAGCAGGCATCCTACTTCTAATCTGCTCCAGACTGAGAGAAGGAAGGAAACGAACCTGTATCGATGTTCTGCTATTGAACAGATACTCTGCTCAAGAGTTTAAATATTTGTTTGTCACAGCTCTGTGAATGGGCTATTGTCACTTCTTCATTGGTAAGGAGATGATTGAAGCTCAGAATTTAATCAACTTGCCTAAGTCACCCAGCTACTAAGAAATAGAACTATAATTAAACTAACTATAAGAACTAGAATCAAATTCAGTGTTAATGACTTAAAATCCATATAGATATACACACTTTCCAAAATGGCCCAAGTAAGCCAAATTTTAGAATTGTGCATATATTAAATATTAATAAGCACTGACCAAGGAACAAGGGGCCTCTACTATGAATAAAGGTCATATGCAAAAAACAAAACAAAACAAACAAAACCCCAGAGCTTTCCGGGTGAGTGATCTTTGGGTTATTTGATATGTTTCCTATTTCAGGAGTGGTCATGATACTAAGTCTAGATAATGTTTTTGTTTTATACTTAGTCAAGTGTTATCAGCTTATTTTTGTCTAAACCTAGAGAATATTGCAGACAATATGTTTACTTAATACCTCCCTCAAAAAAGTATACTCCATTCACTCTATTGCTGGGGATGAATTCAATTTCAAAACCTGTTCTGGTGTAGACACTTCTGTTTTCAGTCTCCTGATGCCCGTGCTTGTCAATCCTATAGTTAGCAATGTGTACTTAATGATTAATACAAAGCAAGGATAGCAGTTATGAAAAGGAAGAAAATATTTCATCCTACATGTATTTAACTCCTACACAAAGAAAACTATGTGTTATATAATTTAGAGTATGTTCAGGGCCAACCCTTGGAAAAATAACAAAGGAATGAAACTTGCCATTTAGCATCCTTAGCTCCCACTTTCTGAATCCTCTGTAGCATTCTATACCACAAATTATTATTCTTACTGACCACATATTTATTTATTTATTTTTTGGTGAGGAAGATTGGCCCTGAGCTAACATCTGTTGCTAATATTCCTCTATTTTTGTATGTAGGATGCTGCCACAGCATGGCTTGACAAATGGCATGTAGGTCTGCGTCCAGAATCCAAACCTGCGTACACTGGCTGCCCAAGCAGAGCGTGTGAACTTAACCACTATGCCTCTGGGCCAACCCCTAATGACTACATATTTAAATAGCCAAATAAATGAATCTCTAATTGTGGAAATGCATCAAATAGAAGGAGATATTTGGGGGCTTCCCTAAAATCACAGCATGGAGGTAAGATTCTGTACTATTTGTGAGAAAGGGTGACCCCCAGAATTTGGCTCACACAGTCCTAGAAGTAAGGTCCCACATGTGAATGACTAGAGAGTATAAACTGAGGTAATAGGCAGAAACAACGAAACGATTGTTTGAAAAACAGAACCAGGCTAACAGGATGACTGGTGTTCACTTCCAACAGAGCTGGAGACAAAGGACCCTCCCATGTCGGTTCTCATTGCCAAGACACTCAGAGTTATCTGTTTAGAGTTACTGTCAAAAAGAAAATTCTGCTTTTCTCCAAATTTTTTCCTTCCTACTAAGATAAGAACAGAAATCTTAGGTCAAGATCTTCTATTAATATTCCAGAATAAGCAGGCGGAATTGTGAAAGGTTCTATAAACCTTTAAATTGCCATTAGCTAATCAGAATCATTGTTCAGTGATCATTATCTTTTATTAAATGACCACTGAATCAGAATGTTCATACTGCTTTTCAATTAAAATGTAGAGCAGCCAGAACGGACTCAATAGCACCCAGAGCAGCAGCGATATGACCCTGTGAAGCAGCCATTACCCAGAGGTAATTGACCACTTAAGAACTTAAGTTAACTTCTTGATGCAGCCAGTTATTTCTGCTAATGCCATTTCTATAGGCTTTTCCTACAGAAAGAGCACTGTTATAAACAATATACCCTGTAATAGGGTGTTCAGGATGAAAACTGCTCATGATTTTTAAAATCCATCAAAGCACGAAGCTATTTTTTTCTTTGTTGGTAGTTAGGGATTCACTCACTAACCTAAGGGGACACAATGAAGGATGATGGCAAAATGGAGGTGACAAGGATATCTCAGGGTATGACTGTAAAGGATTTTTTAAAAATTAAATGTATTTACACACATGCTCAGACACACAGAGACATACACAACTATCTGAAAGGTCAAAGCAATTGATAGCAAAATTAAAAATTCACTCCATCAATTAACTCAAACATGACTGTAGACGATGTTTGGCTATTTCTTTCCCTCTCACGGTATTCTAGGAATTGTCCTTTAATTTTGTTGTTGTTCCATGAAAGGTAGAAAGAGCCTACATACACGGACAGGATGGACTAGCTACCAAAGAGTTAAGTTTTCCATAAGAAAGAGAAACACAGTTAAATACTACACCACAAATTACCATTTTTATGTCACCACCCCACCATGACTTTAGCACTAAGCTGGCTCCATCTTCCCACTCTCATTAGGATATAATGCATATTCATGGTCCTGATTATATAGCCACTTTCTTGACTTGTTTTAATTGTGCATAAAGACACTGACAGGAGACCTGACCTTTTCAAGATCATTTTCTCTCCATTGCTTTTCACAAAGCTATTAACTTGTCTCCTTCCCAAAGATTGCAATAATTTATTTCCCATTAATAAAAAATTCCTGGTGCCATGCAAATTAAAATTTATTCAGCAAATAGAATTCTTTGGATTATTTTCTAATGGCTTTAAATACTTCCAGCTTAGGAAGAAAAATAATATTAATGGGTACAGGCTGAGTGGATAATTGCATACATTGGAGAAAAATGAATATACAACCGATGCTGTAGCTTACTTCACATCAATTACCCAGAAGAGTTGCTTTACTTCTTTTTTAAAAAAATATATTAAATAATTTATTTCAGGGGGTATCATTATGGTCTTGAAATTATCCCTATTGTATGAAAAGCTCAGCAACTTACACGTATAAACAACACATGTCGGTATAAGAAAACCAGACCAAGTTAAAAAAAATGTGTGTAGGTGTAAATGAGATTATTAAAGGGGGTCACTTAGCTGAAGTGGCAACTGAATTGTAATACAGAGTGAGCAAGGGATAAATGAAATGCAAGGAATTGGATTTCTTTTCTTACTAAGTGGCATCTATCTTTCTCTTTGTAATCAAGAGTACCCTGTGAAAGAACCAAATTTCCAGAGGATGTTGCTTTTGAATCTCATTACCCTGAGAGAAGTTTAGTACTTCTTCATTCTATGCCCTTTTTTCTTTTCATTGCATTTTATGTTAATGTGATGAATCTTGGGTGATAAAATGTTTATACACAAAATGTTTTAGACCTAAAGTGCTGTAGGTAGCAAATCATTACTATCAACCTATTTGCTCCATATAAAAATAGTATAATTGCCCAAAGGATGACATTTCAACTCTGAGCCATCATAAACATAACTCTTTCTGGTTCTTGACATACTAATTGCATTGGACGAGAGGGATTAGAAAGCCCAAGAGAACTTTGTGGGTTTGAAATTTTCCAATGAAAACAAAGCTCTTTGAGTGCTTTCTTCATAGTCTAGGAAATTGGAAAAGGAAGGAGTGGGTGGGCAATCTGGTTAACCTGCCAACCGAGGCAATTTTTCCCCTTTAATAGAAGCTTTCATTGTCTGATCCAATCTAATTTTAAAGACTTTTTTTCCTATCTTCTCTCATAGTCCAAAAGGAAAAAGAAAATTAGAAGAACTGCTATTTTGATGCTATACGGTGTGCAGTGAGATCTTAGACACATTATTTCATTGGATTCTCAAGATAATTCTTTGAGCCAGTTAGGGTAATTTTTAACCCCTGTTTTACAGATAAGGAAACGATGGCCTATAGAAACAAAACTATGTGATCAAGGTTATAGGCTATGTAATTAATGAGCCAGGACTCAACCCAAGATTCTGTGGCTTTCCTAAGTGTCTGCCAAATTAGCTCAAATAAGCTAGTCTTATCAGCCTCTGAAGCGGTTGTCAACTGGGGGCAATGTTACCCTCCAGGGAACATTCGACAATGTCTGAAGATGTTTTTGGTTGTCACAATTTGTGTGTGTGTTGGAGGGCGCTATTGACATTTAGTGGGTGTTTTACTGTGCAAAGGGCATGATCTGCTTGCCACAAGACAAAAGCCAATCCATCAAGAGGCAAGACGGTGGCAGAAAAAGGGCATTTTATTAAGCGATGAGCTAGCTGATCGGAAGATGGTGGACTAGTGTGTCCTAAAGAGCCATCTTAAAGGGGTAGACAGTCTTGAAGCCGTTATATAGGGCTAGTGGGCTACAGAGGAAGGGTGTCAGGAATGTGGACCCTCTGGTGTTGCAGACTGGGTGCCACCACACCAGATCTTTCAGTTGTCATCAATGATAGAATCTCTGTCTGGGGGTCATCACATTCCTAGGGAACTTAAAAAAGTTATTATCATATTGCAGCTGGGAGGTATATATGCAAGCAGGGGCCATAAATCCATAAAGCATGTGTATGTCCTGGAGGGTGCATATCAGGGTTATCATAACTGGGTTAATCAGAGGTCATTCAAAGTTATGATGTGGCTTCTTTTCTACAATACTGCTTGCCTTATGTTGAGCTGGTATCAGGTAGAGGCCAAGGATGCTGCTACACATCCTACAGACAGCCCTCCACAACTCAGAATTGTTTGGTTCAAAATGTCAGTGCCACTGTTGAGAAGTCGTAACCTATAAACACGAAATAAAAAAGAAAAGAAATAGAGGCAAACAACTTTCTAAATAAAATCTTACTAGGAAATTAAAATTAACAAGGCTCAATAAAATTATGGTGTGTGTGCATGTGTGTGCGTGTGTGTGTTGTGTGTGTGTGTGTGTGTTAAACAGGACAGATCCAGTTTTGTCAAAAATATTCTCAATAATGTACAGCTCTTTTGGGTTCTTGAACGCAATTCCAACATGTGTGCATGAGGAGGCTTCCCTACACCAACAAGAAATTCTCAGACAGCAGCAGGATGTCCGAGAATTCAACTCAGTTTTGACACGACCTGGAGATGGTGTCAGATACCACAGGTTGATGGCTCAGTCCTGCAAGACTGCCCTCCACCAACTTCAGAGGTCAGTTGCAAGCCCAGCCTGTGACTTGTGTTTCTGACCCACTGGCTACAAATTGGAGGTTCCAATGACCTCCTCCAACTCAGGACGCCAATTGTAAATCCAAGTTGTTACCTGTACTTCTGATCAATTGGCTATAAGTGAGAGGTTCACACGACCTCTTTCTTGGGTTTGATTAATTTGCTAGGGCAGCTCACAGAACTCAGAGAAAAGTTTTACCTACTAGATTATCAGTTTTTTATAAAAGGATATAACTCAGGAACACCCAGATGGAAGAGATGGGTAAGGCTAGGTGTGAGGGAAGGTCATGAAGCTGCGATGCCCTCTCCAGGTGGGCCACTCTCCCAGCACCTCCACGTGTTCACTACACAGAGGATCACTAAACCCCATCTTTTTTGGGTTTTTATGGAGGCTTCATTACATACGCATGATTGATTAAACCATTGGCCATTGGTGATTAAACTCAATCTGGTCCAGCCCCTCTCCCCTCCCCAGAGGTCAGGGAGTGGAGCTGCAAGTTCCACTTCTGATCACATGGTTGGCTGTCCTGGCAACCAGCCCTCCTCCTTCTGTGCTTTCTGAAAGTCACTTCATTAACATAACAAAAGTAACCTTTATCATTCTCATCACCTGGAAAATTTCAAGGGTTTTAGGAGCTCTGTGCCAGAAACAGGGACAAAGACCAAATATGTATTTCTTATTATAAATTACAATATCACAACAGCCTCAGCTAAACCTTCTTGCCTCTTAGCCATCTTACTGAAAACTATGAGAAAAGGCTAATGAAAGATTGGCAGTTTAGAAGTCAGACAACCTGAGAAGAGGATATGAAGGCCATCTCTAGCTCTTATTGGCTTATGTGTTGAAAAAATTCCAAACTTTTCAGACATCAATTTCCTATTTGCTAAACTAGGATTAATAACAACTGGTATAGTAGGGATCCTGATCAAATGGATGGGTGCACTGACCAATCAGAATGGACACTAGCTATAAACAACCAATGCCACCAGAACAGTCACTGTCAGCTCTGCCTTGTTCACAGGATTCTGGGGAGAATTATATACTTTTGTTTGTTTATTTATTCATTTATCTATTACACATGTACTAGGCTCCAGATGCGCTACTGGGAATATAGAGATGGGTAAAATAAAATTTCATGCCTTTGAAAGACTCAAAGTCTAGCAAGGGAAATAAACATAAATTAATGATATAATTGTGTATGTATGAGGTATTATTAATATTGAGCTTCATTCAATTATCACCTGTTTTTGGGTTCCACTCACATCCAAGTCTCCAGCCATAACCTTTCCTTGGTGTCTGGTCCTCATTTTCAGCTGTCCATTGGACATCTTCTGGCTAGTTGCACGTACCTCAAACAAAATAAAATCCAAAACCAAGCTTACAACTTTCCACGCAAACCACTTCCATTTCAGAATGATATCATTGTTCGCCTTTGTTGTCAGGCCTGAAATCGAGAAGTCATCACTAGGTCTTTCCTACCACTCAGGTCCCATATCGAATTCCCAGTCAATCCTGTTGATACTTCTCCATCCAATTTTTCTCCATTCCTTTCCCAGGCCTACACTAATTCAAACCTTATTATCTCCTGCCTGCCCCCCTTTCTAGATTCTCTGCTTTTGATTCTACTACATATATTCCCAATGCCTAACTGTTTTTTCAAGTACCAATGCCTAAATTTTATCTATTCTTCAAGACCCATAATATCTGCTCTGTTTTCTATGAATCATTACTTTTTGAAATTAACTTGTCCATATATTTTCTTACACGGCTATGAGACTCCTTGTCTTCCCTCCCTTCCTGACCCACCCTATTAGCTACATGACAGCAAAACCAGCACATAATAGACATTCAGTAAGTATGTGTTGGATGAATGGACAAATCAATGAATGAGTGATTTGCCATGTTCTTCCCAATCCCTCAGACACAATTGCCTGAATTCGCACACAACTTTATCTGTGTTAGTCTTTGGAACCCAGCTCTGGATTCTCTCAGGTTAATGTCTCTATCATCTCATCCATCATTGACTCCAAGAGCAATCAAGAACCACACCCAAAAGTCAAGAGCACAAAGAGTTCTCCCTATGAATAAAAATTACAATTTTGTTTGACCATGATTTTTTTCTATCTATATCATCTCAACATTGCTGCTAAAAGAAAACTTTGTGACTTTAAAAAATTTATAGTTTCGACATTAAAAAGAAACCTTAGCATTAGTCCATTAGCACAACTTACCAAAAACTCATTTTCTTCTGCACCTAGATGAAAGTAAATTAAAGAACACAGATTAAAACCGAAAGTGTGTAAACCCTGCTGTTTCTCATTTGCTGTGTTAATCAAGGCTGCAGGAAGAACTTTCTGCCTCCATTAGCATAGGTTTTTATTTTCTGTTTCTCTCCCGTTCTTTCAGTCCTTGTACTCAATGCCCCCCATCTGAGCCTTTGATACCTTTCCAGGAAAAAAATGGATCTTATTCAAATATAAACTATTCAAAACACTTGTACTAATTGTAGTACAGTAACAGAGGATCATTTTAAAGGCACATGGAGTAACCTGTTTCATTTTTATTAACTTTTTTCCTGAATAAAAAAATGCATGTTCATTTTTAGCAAATTTGGAGACAACAAACAGGGAAACATACTAGACAGTACATATTAAGTGCCACATTAGTGGTGCTGACAATGAGCAGTGCAGCAATGCCCTAATGACTGATTTCCACATGAATTGATGCTGTAAAGTTCAGAGGAAAGGGAATCATAACTTGTACCTGTACCTGAAAGGAGACACCTCTGCCTTCACAAATCTCCTTAATTTACTTACATTTAATCATGTTTCAAAAGGAGTCTCTATTCAGCTCTCTTTCCTACTCTTCACTTTCCCATATCTTTTGACTCATTGGAAAATTTCATATTAGTGCTAAACAAAATGCTCCTTATCACAGACATTGACATGAGAAATGCTGCAATGACATGGTAGAGTGGTTTGGGGAATTTCAGCAAAGGCAGGGCTACCACAAGCCATTTTTGTTGCAAGTGATTTAGCAGTCATTATTCAGGAGATAGCCGGGGATACATACATATATACGTATGTATGTATATATATACTTTTTTTCCAGTAAGATTTTTATGGGTACCCTAATTTATGTGGCCATTATAAAATATTGATTATTGCCTGGTGGCACTGGAGATATGGATGCTGAAATCAGGACTGAGTTACAGATTAGTTAGTTGAAAATGTATGCTGTGGATGCATATCTGCTTAATTAAATAGAAGTCATATACTCTTAAGTGAGACACTCTTTCAGCTTTGTCTATCAAACAAGAACAAAAAGAAAAGATGTCTGCTTATGAAGGAGAAGGCAACCTATTATAATAAGCCTGTAGCTATTGGTCAGCCTTGAGCACAGAAACACCCCTTGTCATTTGATGTACCCAGGTGAGCTGCTATTGTTTGAGTTCCACTTTTCCATCTGCTGGGAATTGTCTTAGCACTTCCTGATGTACCTGAATAATGAGGTGGTTGTACCTGTGAACTAATCATCACACAACCCACCACCACCCATGGGAGGCTCAGTGCTGCAGACGTTCCAACTCATCACCTACTGGTGGGCTGTCTTCCTCCTTAGACCTTGTTCCACTTCTCTTCAGTGCAAACGTTATTTAATCAAAGGAAGACTAACTAGGCAAACAGCATAAAATTTATCTGCACCTTCCTCAAACCAACCCTGAACACAGATTTCCCCATCTCCAATTTTCTGTTTGAAATATGAAATGAGTATAAGATGATCACATTCAAGGGCACCAAAGCTGCTCTGCTAAAGACAAAGTAATGTAAAAAACTGACAAAAACATTCATGTCAAAATCTTATTATTTGGGAAAAGAATCAACAAATAATAAATTCATTTTTCTTTCTCACCCTCAGAAAATGACAATTTGCTTTAACATATAGTGATATAAAAATTTCCCTTTGGTTCCATGAAAACTTTCCACATACAGAATGCATGTGTGTATTGGGATGTTTTTCGACTCCAGGACATAGAAAACTCCATTGTAAATTTAATTTTCACATGTATGCATATAGAAAATAGTGATGTTTCATGTTCACGATGATGACTTTAGTACTTTTACAATAATTTCAATAAATGTGTGCAGTAAAGTCTGATTGTGATGAATGTTAACCCATTCTAAATTTCTGAAAATCAGCTCATAATAATACATCAATGATTTATGTGATAGATCTGAGTATTAAGTATTTGGGTTAGCTCCCTCATCTTCTGTTATAATCTCCTTCTAGTAGGAGAAGTTGGAAAGTTAAAAACTACGTTACTTATCCTGCCTCACAGCCATCATTCTGGATGAAATCAGTTTCTACCCATTATACTCAAGAGGAGATTTGGAAGGTAGACTTAAGGAGAGGTCTACCTTCTGATACCTCTAGGCCAGGGGTTCTCCACGTATGGTCCCTAGACCAGCAGTAGCACCATCACTTGGGAACTTGTTAAAAGTGAAAATTCTTGACCCCACTTCAAACCTACTGAATCAGAAATTATTAGGTGGGTCCAGCAATCTGTGTTTTAACAAGCCTTCCATGTGATTCTGATGCATGCTCAAGTTTGAAAACCACTACTAGGCTACTGGCAGCCTGTTAATAAGATGGTGGGCACTTGAGGCTTCCTTGCACAACAGTCCTTTCTCCAGCTTCCTGGGTGTTGAGATGCAGAGGCAACAGTAACATCTTTTTGATCTTGGTTATCCTAATTGAAAAGATGGGTATCCATTCTTCAGTTTTTCTGGATATGAGAGGCATCTATACCCCCTCATCAGTGACTTGTGTTCAGCAGAGTCTAGAGGCAGCCTCTAAGATAGGAGCTGCCATATTTGATCACCTGTATCGTTCTGGAAGTCATGTGAGAAGGACCAGCCTAGAACTTGCTTCTTCTCTCCTTCCCATAATCTCAGGAGCATCTGCCTATATTAAATACTTTCTGTTTAAAATATCTAGAATGGAATCCGTTTCTTACACTGAACCATGTTTGAGACATTCACTGAGGCAGTTTTGAAACATGGCCCCCCAGTTTTTTGAACCTCTTCTTATTGAGAGGTGGAATCTATGTACCCTTCCCTTGAATTTGGGTTCTGGGATTGCTTGACCAATAGCATACAGTAGAAGTGACACAGTGCTCACATTTTAAGAAATTGGCTTAAAAGCTCCCACTGTTTGTCTCTTGGGACAATAGCTCTTGTAACCAAGACACTAGCCTGTGAGGAAGCCAGACAATAGCCAGCGCTGACTAACCAACTGTACAAGCGAGCCATCTTGGATGTGGATTTTCTAGCCGCAGTAAATCTGCCCCAGCTGATGGCCCATAGAGCAGAGATGAACCTTCCCTGCTGAGCTCTGCCCGAATAGTGGATTCATGAGCTAAAAAAGGTGATTGTTCAGTTTATAGCAAATGTAATCTTGCCAATTTCAGAAGTCTGATATTCCTCGATTTGCCTTTCTATTATCCTTAATTCCAGAATTTTGTAATGGACATTACAATTAAATAAGGTGAGACAAATTAAACATGAATATCAGTCCCTCTTATTTGGATAAAGGCACCAGAAGACCTTGCTGTTGTTTTAAGCCACTAGGTTTTGTCATAGTTGGTTATGCAGCATTAGATATCTGGAACAGTCTCTAAGCCAGAATATTTGCAGAATAAGAACAAAGATGTCAAATCGAGGTCACCGTGTTGTCATAGTTTGGGTTTCCCTAAAGCAGACGCAGATGTCAGGTGGTTGGGATATGACATTAAGATCAAGATAAGAGGGGATTTTGAAGATAACTTTCCCATCATATCACAGAGCTAGTTCTAATATTTTCCCTGCTTGTGTCTGGTTATGTAAAAATATGTTTTCTGCCATGGAGGCACCTGTGTAATAGAGGGAATGTATGATATTTTTCCTCTTTCAGCTCATTTAAGTGTAAATGTCTATTACCAAACCTTAGAATAAGAGATAATAAAAAGCAAACCAAGGAATATCCATTTCTTAGCCAATAAGATGGCATTTGCTGTAACCGGAACAATTCACCCAGTAAATCCTACAATGTCACATTTTCCCTTGGTAGGACCTGGTGTTCCTACTAGATTCTTCTTTATTGACAACTATCTCACACATTTTCAGGAAGGGATGATATCACCATTTCCAGATGAAGGAACAGGAAGGTTAGGTAACTCTCAGAACATCATATATTTAATAAGTGAATGAAATGATTAAGCACCTGGTCCTGATCTCTCTAAATCCTAAGCAATATTCAATCATACAGAACACAGTGAAGTAGGGACTTGGCCATTCTTATTGAAACTGTAGATTTTCTTAGTGTGATCAGGAGAATTAGACAATTCAAGATGATAGTAATTAAAACAAATATTTATAAAGTACTATTGTTTTAAATAATTCATGCATATTTTATTTGATCTTCACAAAAACTTTATGAGATGGTTAGGGCAGGGATTGGGCTTCATGAAATCTTTTGTAGTGTAGCACAATAAAACTCAGAATGGCGGCCGGCCCTGTGGTGCAGCAGTTTAGTTCGTGATTTGGCAGCCCGGGGCTTGTGGGTTCAGACCCCGGGCCTGGACCGACGCACTGCTTGTCAGCCATGCTGTGGCAGCGTCCCATATAAAGTAGAGGAAGATGGGCATGGATGTTAGCCCAGGACCAATCTTCCTGGGCTAAAAGAGGAGGAATGGCAATGGATGTTAGCTCATGGCTGGTCTTCCTCACAAAAAAAATCCCCAAAAGCCTCAGAATGTATAAGCGATTTGTCCAAATCAATGTTTGATCTAAATCATCTATTTCGGTTATGAGCATGGAGCAAATTTCCTGGGTAATTTCTAATTTTCCACCGTGAAGGCATAACAAATAGGTTATTTTAGTGCCCATTATTAACAATTCATTGCCCTATATTTTACCGACCTTTTCCTTTGAAACTTTTTGTTTAATTTTTTATCTATATCTCTAATCTAATATCATTACCTATATCTTTATTCACTGAAGTCAAGGATTAAGTATAATAATAATTTCAAACTCTTCAGTTCTTAAATTAAAAAAATTATAGAACCACAGAACTTAAAGACTTGGAAAGACCTTTAAGAAGATCTTTTAAAGTGTTCCTTTTTACAAATAAAGAAACTAAGCCTCTGAGAAGTGAAGTGACTTTTCAAAGGTCACGGCTAGTTTATGCAGAGTGGGATCCGCACTTTCTGACTGTTCCCCTCAAGACCATGCTGTCTTCTTAACTGTCGTGTACAGTAGGGCCCGTCACAACGTGGGGCCTTTAACGTTTATTGAATAAATAAACAGTATCAGAATTGATTATCTTTGTCCTTATGATAAGCCGCTAGAAGGCAAGGATTATGCTTTGTTTACTTTGATTTTCTACAATGCTTAGCACGGATTTTAAGCTCAAATCAAATACCCAAAGAGATGGTTGAATTTGGTTTGGAAACGAGGATGACAGCATCAGATGGTGGTGCACAATAGTAAGCCATTTTCTCCCTTCCTTCCCTCAAGACATTTGCATTTTAATGTCCGCACTCTCTCCACAAGCACTTTTAATTGTCACAAAATAGGAGCAACTAATGTTTGTATGTCTCCTTCCAAAGCGCTTTCGCGTACGTGCTTTTATTTGATTCTGTCACAACTATGTGAAGGTTTGCACATGAAGGGAGCATGTTTTAGGGAGGTTAATGGATTTGTTCAAAACTATACAGGGAATACATGTAAAGCAGGGGATTTGAACTTAGGCTTCAGGTTCCAGAAGTCATGCTCTTTTCAGGTCCTGTCCTGAACAAAGGGACCACCTAGAAGATCATTCAACCAGGACAAGGGATGAAGAAATAAGAAGTCACGTCTGAAAAATAGTTTTACCAAACATATTCTGTAACCTTGGGCAACCTTTGATGTTCCTAATTTGTTCATGGAAAAATCCAACTTAAGACAATCCCAGGAGGAAGCAAAAAGGTGTGGAATAGACAGATAATTTTCCCCCTTTTATGTGGTAAACACCACCCTTTGTTTCTAAACACTCTAGTGCAAGATGAGAAATCCTAAGTCCCCTTAAGTGCCCTGATATTGCAAACTATGTTGTTAAATACAGATTTTCAATTCAATTTGAAACAGGAGATAATATTTTATGTAGGTATTAGATTCCAGCCAGATACATTTTTTAACAAAATAAGAATGTGAGAATACTAGTTCACAGATTGTGTTGAAGGAATTTTGCTCTCATTTCTTCCGGAGAATAAATAGATGCACATCCCTGTTCCATCTACTAGCCGTTATCACTTTATTTGCAGTATATAATAAAACCCAAGGAGACATCTCTTTTGTTCAGAGTGTGACCCTGCAAAAGAGAGAACATATCTGTTGGTCAGTCTGGTATTCCAATAGAGAAGGGCTGTCATTAAAACCTTGCATACTACCAAGTGGGAAAGCAGACTTATATTGCAATTACTTTCCTATTAGCTGCTGCCCATTGCTCCTGACAGGTATAAATTAGATCTCGCTAGGTTGCCTACAGATTAATGAGTTCCAAAATTGGCATTCAATTGTTTGGGAGTGAAAGACAGAAAAGGGAGGTAGATGCAAAATCTTTATGCACCTGTGATTAGAAGATATTTTCTTTCATTTCATATTTTTCTTCCTTCTTCGGTATTGCTTGGGTGATAACTGACACTTCTATCTGAGGATTCTTTCTGTGCAGCAGAAACTTGCAGCTGAGGCGAGGCCAGAATTAATAATTTGCGTGAGCAAACACACAGCTGCTGTTTGTGGAGAGAGATTCTATTAACGAACAGTGAATTCTCATAATTAGCCGAGCGGTTTCTGCAGCTGCCCGCCTGACCCCCAGACTACACAAATTGTGGGTGGCGTTCGGCCTCGAAATCAATCTTACCTAATTACTATAAGCATGTTCCTCCAGTCCTAATGACTGCAAAAATTAGACATTTCTTACTCATTCAAATGCTCTTCTTATTAGATTTTGCTTTGTACCTATATTTATATTTGTCTATTAGCATTTCTGAGAGTGTACAGGTGTAGTTACAAATCAGACACGGAGAAGTGTAATTCATGTTCCTGCAGGCAGACACCCGCAAATCTCTGCTCTGCAAACAGGAGCGAGATCTGCGCTCCCTGAAAGCATCATTTCCCAAACAGCATTTCAAGAACATTCTGTGGGTTGATAGTCATTCAAAGCCCTGGTTCTCTTCTACCTCTAGGCCCCCTTTCACTCATCTGTCACTCCTGTCTTCCCCCATTCAATTCTTCAAAACTGTTCAATTAAAAGAGGAGATCGTGCATATCACAGTAAGCCCCAGTCTCATGGGAGCCAGGTTTCTATTTGTCATTCTTTCACCCTGAAATCAAATCAACTTATTTGACATTGATTTGCTTCACAAGGGTGTGGCTAAGTGTCCCACTCTCAACATTGCCCACCCACGTTGCAACATTTGTAAGACATGCCTAGTATTAGTTTGTTCAGTAACTCACTCTGTTTTCTTTGCAGAAGCAAACTTTGAACGAAGTCTTCCTGCTGCCTTGAACATATTGCTGGTCTTTAGTGAACAATAACTGGGCACCAGGAGTTGTGTTTGCTGCTACAGTGGGAACATCTGCCCATAGCCCAGAAATATTTCAGCTACAGTGCTTTTCACTGAACTTTAAGAAATGTAAAAATGCTTATTTTGAAGTAAGGTTATTACACCCAGACAGTAGTACACAGTCTGAGCCACACCCCCAAGTCTGCACTTAGAAAGTGGAGTTTGAATTTTTTTCCTGCAAGAGCAATATCATCCAGGTCTGAGAGGAATGAAACTAGCGTGAGCGCCACTGAGACGACAACTTCTCCTTGGTCATGTGTCAGGTCATTCAGTATTGACTTCGTTGTTTTTCCCTCCTTCCCTCCCTCCCTCCTTTCTTTTCTTCCTTCCTTCCTACCTTCCTTTCTTCTTTTCTTCCTTCCTTCCTTCTCTCTTTTATTAAGTGCCCATTATCTGCCAAATACTGTACTAGGTACTAGGTATATATTAATGGACAGAATCAATATGATCCTTCACCTCATAGTGCTTCTACTTAAAAGGGGGAGACAGACAACAAACAAGTAAATACATACATACATACATATATAATTACCAATTGTGAGAGACAGTACAGTGTTATTTGAAGAGCATGAGTTCTAGAATCAGACTTTGTAAGTTTAAATCCTGGCTCTAAAACATGCTAGCTGTTCGGCTATGGACATTTATTAAACTTTTTTAGTCCTCAATTTCTTCATTTTCGGCATAATAAAAGCATGTATACTTATATGAGAATTGAACTATCTGCACAAAACTTGGAACATGGTCCTGTATGTAGGAAGAACACAATACCCGTTAGAAACTATTATAATCGTCATGAAGGAACAAAACGAGCTTCTAGAAGAAATAGTGGGGAAAGCAGCTTTCTACTGGATGGAAAGGGAAGGGCTTTTGTTGGAGCTACCATTAAGAAGAGACTTGAAGGTTGTGGAGGAACTGACCACAAGGAGGGTAACAAGTATTTTCTAGGTAATGAAGCCACATATGTAAAGGCTCTGAGATAGGATGTGCTCGGTGTGTTCCAGGAATTTAACAAAGGCCAGTGTGGAAAGGGATCCAACAAAGTGTAGATTAGAATAGTTGAAAGACTAAATGCTCCAAAGAGTGAGCATGAGGAATGCTTTTAAGTGTTCTTTTGGGAAACCAATGTCACAATTCCGTGGTTGTTATAAATTCTATTAGAAGCTTTGGTTTAAAGATGAGAGATAACAGAATCCTCTAAAATGGTGCTCTGAGAAGAATAGATGTGATCTGATGAAGCAGGAGGTCAAGTTATTTTTCTCTTCTTCATCAAGCCCTTAGTATATTTGTCTTAATGGCAGCTACATAAAAAGAAAGTTTGTGTGATGAAGCTTTACTGAAGTTGAGTCACATCTGAGCTCAAAGGGAAGGAACAGAAGGAATTTTGCAAATCAGATATAGTGAACTCTGGGGTGTGGAAAATAGAACATCCCCTACCCCTAACCCCAAGTCATAGGCTAGCCTCCACATCTGAGCCTGCATCTTCAGGCATAACTAGGCATAAGTGGATGTAGGAAGGACTACCTCACATATCTCAGTTAAGGAAAAGGAGTTTCATATTTCACATAGAAGGGCAAGAAATGAAGGAGCACTGGCTTCTAATCACGCAGTTTGGAAACAATCAGGGGCCAACAAATGCTGATATGTAATTGCTCTGCAAGAGAAAGGCCATGGTGCCATAACAACTTAACGCATCTCCATCCCAGCCCCAGTGGTCTGGAGCACCAGATGAGGTTGTTTCCAGTGGCATGATGAACAGAAAAAAGTGAATTTTAAAACAGGCTGAAGCTATTCACCCAAAGTAATTAATTTAGCACTAAATACAGGGCAATATTATGCAATGTTTTAAAGTATGTGAACATTCCAAAATCATCAATTCATATTTGATCATAAGCCAAGATTAGCTCTTTAAAGCAGAATTTAATAAACTTTTCAGTGAATAGTGGTAAGATAAGGGAAATTAGTCCCAGGACTTCCTCTTTTGGAGGTAATCTAGGAACCAAGTTGTGTCACTGTTTGGCTCCCTTCTACCAAGAGGGCTGGACATGAATGAAGGTAAATGGCAGTCAGGGCTATGATTCGGCCTGGGACATATATTCACATAGGAGAAGCCATTTAAGGGGTTTTTATTGCAGGCTGTTGTACCTGGAATTGTTGTTGTCTTATTGAGGAAGATTCACCCAGAGCTAACATCTGTGCCAATCTTCCCCTATTTTGTATGTGGGTCACCACCACAGCATGGCCACTGATGAGTGGTGTAGGTCTGTGCCTGGGAACTAAACCCAGGGCTCTGAAGTGGAGCACACTGAACTTAACCACTAGGCCCAGGGGCCAGCCCCTGTACCTGCAATTTATGACTAGGACCTGAGGTTCCAGGGGAGATTCTTAAAGTGTGATTTCTGCACTTGCATTGGAATCACTTGAAATACACACACTTAAAAACGCAGATTTATAGGCCCACAATTCATTGCCTAAACCATAATCTGAGCGGAGCAGGGGAGAAGGCTGGCCCAGGAATTCCCAGTGATTCTGATTCTCACTAAAGTTTAAGAATACTGATTAAGGTTAGAGGATTGGGTTCGTAGGATTTACTCCAGAAAGATGAAAGAAATTCAATTGCAAAGTTAAGGGTCACTTGTATGTTATAGAAGTTAAAAATTGTTGTGTGTGTGTGTGTGAGGAAGACCAGCCCTGAGCTAACATCCATTGCCAATCTTCCTCTTTTTGCTGAGGAAGACTGTCCCTGGGCTAAAATCCATGCCCATCTTCCTCTACTTTATATGGGATGCCGCCACAGCATGGCTGACAAGCAGTTCGTCAGCGGGCTCCTGGGATCCGAACCCGCAAACCCCGGGCTACCAAGCGCGAACTAAACTGCTGCGCCACCAGCCAGCCCCTAAATTTTTATTTTAAAGAAAATATTTTGGTATATAATTTTCCAAATTCAAATTTTAAACTCATCTAAACTCACCTTGTGTGGGTTGTTCATATACTAACCACTATTCTGGATAAAAATCATTGAGCCACCCAGAGCACAGACAACACCAAATGCTAGTGAGAATGTGGAGCAACAAGAACTCTCATTCATTGGTGGTGGGAATGCAAAATGGTACAACCACTTAGGAAGTTTGGCAGCCTCTTACAAAACTAATCGTACTCTTATCATATGATCCAGCTATGACAGTCCTTGGCATTTACCCAAAAGAGTTGAAAACTTATGTTCACACAAAAATCTGCACATGGATGTTTATAACAGCTTTGTTCATAGTTGCCAAAACTTAGAAGCAGCCAAGATGTTCTTCAGTAGATGAATGGGTTAATAAACTGTGGTATATCTAACAGACAGTGGAATATTATTCAACACTAAAAAGAAATGAGCTATGAAGCCATGAAAAGACATGGAAGAAACTTAAATTCATATTACTAAGTGAAAGAAGCCAATGTGGAAAGACCACATACAGTATGACTCCAACTGTAGACATTCTGGAAAAGGCGAAACTAGGGAAACAGTAAAAAGATAAGCGGGTACCAGGAATTGGGGCGAGGGAGGGATGAATAGACAGAGCACTGAAAATACTCTGTATGATATGATGGATACATGTCACTAGACATTTGTCCAAACCCACAGAATGTACAACACCAAGAGTGAACCCTAATGTAAACTACAAGCTTAAGATGATAATGATGTGTCGATGTAGGTTCATCAGTTGTAACACGTGTACCACTCTGGTGGGGGATGTTGATAATGGCGGGGGTATGCATGTGTGGGGGAAGTGGGTATATGGGAAGTCTTTTTACTTTCTGCTCAATTACGCTGTGAGTGTAGAACTACTCTAAAAAATTAAAAGTAAATACATAAATCTAAAAAACAAACCTGAGCCTCTCAGAAACAGTTATTGGGTCTTTGCTATTTGAGACACCATATTAGGTGCGGACAAACATCACGACCGTCCGATGCCAGCCCCTAATATAATACATTGCACCAAGTGGTCCTCAGCAATTATTGCTTAAATTGATATGGAGTGCTCAGATCTGTGATTCTTCAACATTTGAATTAGAAACTGGATATTTCATTACTTCATCTATTTTTTAACTTGGAAAAAAGCTGTATAAGCTGGGATGCTTTCCCACAAACTGAGCGTATTCTTGGTCAAGTCATTCATCCAATCTGAGCCTGAATTTCTCTATTTTAAATTAAAGAAGATGATAACCTCAACTTGTATTGAGAGAAAGGAATAAAATAATTTTTGTAAATTTGTTTAGCTGAACACATATAAATGCATTGAACACATAGTTAATAAACTTTATACGTATTTGGTGGTTGATTCCTTTATAAGTGCCAGCTTGATTATGAGCAGAAGTATGCATTCTTAATACTTTTCCCAGTATATTAACGGGTTGGTATGAAGTTTTGGAAGATGGTTCAGGCTTCCTATATCTAAAATTGAGGTGGGTTGTGAACCCCTTAAGGTTTCTTCCACAAAGTATTTAACTATTAAGGGTGAAGAGAGGGAAATTTGGTGAAAGGTATGAGCCCTCTTTTCAGGAATGCATGTGTACATTTCAGGTGGCTCACATATAGATTCCCCTAAAGTCCATCCAGGGAGCCCAGGTTAAGAATATTTACATTAGAATGTAACTATACTCCTTAAGAAGGGTGTTTTTATCCATCAATTCGTTCATTCATTCAACCAACCAATATTTATTAAAGCCTCTTTAGTACTGGGAATGCTAAATTCTTAAAAGATATTAAGACATGGCCCCATCTTCCAGAAAATTGCAGTTTAATGGTAAAGAAAGATAACATCTCAGTGAATGGAAAAGTGCTATGGCAGAGGAAAAGATAAGAGGAGTATGAGGGTCCTGACAAATCAACGAAGGCTTCTAGAGAGGTTAGTCCATAGGGATGTTTTGATGGATAAACAGAAATTGGTCAGAGGAGAGGAGAGAAGATTAGGGTGAAGCAAAGAAGAAGGAAATTTCAGGAGAGAAAGGCATATAGGCAGAGAGCATGGTCAAGGTTGTACTGCCAAGGGAGGTGGGCCGGCAGAAGGGCAAGACTAGGCTGGAGAAATTGGTGGAGGACAGATCACTAAGTGACTGTTTGTCACTCCAAGAATCCTTGGCTCTACCTGGAAGACTTGAGAATATACCGAGGAGGATTTTAAAAGGAAGCAATTTAGATTTGCATTTATAAATACAGTGCAGCATCTTTGTGAAATATACATGAAACAAGGATGATGAGGAGTAAGGCAAGCAGTTAGAAGGATACTATAAGCTATCAAAGAGAAACGTAGCGAAGACTGAGCTAAGGTTGTGGGAGTGAGGCTGGAGAGAAGGCGTGGATCCAAATATGTTAACAAGGATGACTTCACCCATCAAGATCAGCCATTGGATGTGGACTCGGAGTGCTGCAAAAATTCAGAAGGACCTAAATGATGTGATAATTGACTTGTGAAATGTCATTTTTTATGTTTTTAAAAATCAGCATTTAAAATGTCTTTAATGGAGATTAGAGTATAGAAGCATTTACTTCATGAATTCGATGTTGTGAACACCAAAAACTGAAGCTTCTTTCTAACTCCAAATTGACATAGAGAATGATACTAGAGTTTGAGGAGTTACTTTCAAGGTTAGAGAGATTTACCCGGGGCACTAAGACCCAAATGAACCATTACTTCAGATATAACAAAAGAACCAAAATTAAAAAAAATAGAAAGATGATAAATATATGATTTATGATTAAAGGGAACTATAAATATCGTTTTGTTTTACAGTATTAATATAAAGATCCTAGCAAGTCATTAATTTTTCCCCTTGAAGTGTGCTTCAAAGACTGCAGACAACAAATGCAGTTTTAAAGCCATATTTATTGGGTTTTACATCTTTTATTATAGCGTGTGTATGGGTGTGTATGGATACCACTGTTTATATACAGCAGCTGTAGCTATTCTGGGTACCCTCCTTTTTTCTTTCATCACCAGTCTCCAACTTTCGCTCTCTGGAGCTGATGGACCAAGGTAATAGAAAGTTCTGAGAGAAAATTCTTAAGCATGGCTGTACATTACAAGTAACTAGGAAGCTTTCAAAATACTGATGCCTGGGCCCTAACCTTAGAAATTCTGATATATTTTGTCTAGAGTAGGGCTTGGGCATTGAAATTTAAAAAAATTTCTCTAGATGACTATAATATGCAATGGGGTTAAGAACTGCTGTTCTAGAGTTTTCTTGCACTTGTTCCTCAAAGGGAAAGAGTTGTTTCATAGTGATTTCAGTTAGATCGAGATTTGAGCAAGGCTGCTGGGTAAACTTCAGTTTTTGTTAATGTAGTAAACATATTCAGTTCTCTGTGGTGTTTCAGTTATGCAATCCCTTTTCACTTTTAGCTTTAAAAATTCTTTCAATTCCAAGATACAAAATGGGAAAAGACAGGCTACCTAGATAAACTTTTGCTCTCACGTTAAAACTTATTAGTGTCAGAAATCTTTAAGTGAAGGTTCTCATTCAATGTTCAAATCCTAGAATGCGTGTGTGTGTTTTCATGTTCCTCTGATGATGATTATGGTGCAAGTTTTCTCTGCACTGTTTCTACAAGACAATTTTGGTAGTGAACTTAATATCAAGGGGCTAGCATTAAGCCACTGTTTCTTAGTTAGAATGAACTGTTCTCGTTCTTAAATTTTTCTCTTGAGACAATGCTATGACAAAGGACCCAATAAGAAAAAATGAATATCCAGTGGAGGTTGGCTTGTGTTCGTATGAAAGAAAGGATTGGGAAACATTCTTTTTTGTTTTTCTCATCTGAGAAGGAAGAGTTTTGCTCATCATTCTCTTTTCAAGAGTTTTCTCATACAGAGGAACAGGAACCGTCTACTCCTGGGCTGGCAAGGACAGCTTCCCCCTCAGCCAGCGACTCCTCTGGAAGTAGGGAGGAAGCACTCTCGTCGTCTTTGTTTTTCAGTTGACCAAAGCACCAGCATGTCCCACTGCTCACAGATGAGGCTGAGCGCCGCACGCTTCAGGAGCCCTTGAGGGGCTCCAGTGTGCGGATATGTGATTTGCAGTGAAACCATCTGTACTGCAAGCACCTGCCGATTAACCTCAGAGTCATTTGTTGGGCTACTTGTGAATATTTGCTTTGCAGACTTGTACCCTGAGCAGACGTTCGTCCATGGAAATCAGTTCTTTGTGATGTTTCATGGCAAGAAAAAGAACATATTTTCCCTAACCACGAGAAGATGAATGCTAGCTTTTATGTGCACACTGCTTCGGGCTTCAAGGTCTGTGAAATCCTTCTTTCTTCACCCTCTCTCTACTCATGGCAAATAACTCATTGAGGCCTCATCTGATAGCCTTTCTTTCGGCGGGGGTGTTAAAACCAATGGTATTTGATGATGGGACATTTTGCCTTGGGCCAGAGTATTTTAATCATGTGGGCAGACCAACATTTATCATTCATTTCCTTCCATTTTAATTCCAAGAAAAGAAAGGCAAAGCAAGGTGGTGGATTTCCCCTATGTATTTCACAGTATCTAAAACTGCTGGTTTCCTTTGTTCTAAATTATATAAAAAGCATTATAAAGACTTGTTTAAAACTCCCCCAAAGAAGTTATGGATCTATCTCATTTGTAGGCCCATTGGATGAGCAGTAGAATTTTTATGAGTATGGTGGCAATGTTCTTTTTCCTTTCCTTTCATCTTCAGTGTGGACATGCCCTCCCACCAATGACATGTTTCAACAAAAGTTATGTTGATTTTTATCTCCCGCTTAAATGAAATCAGGTATAATTTAAAAAATATTTTTAGATTTCATAAAATGTATCCACAGCATGACTAAGGTTGGATTTAAAAAAAAAGTCATATAAATAAAAACCGACCTGAGCGCTCTGAGCTATTACACATGTCATAATTTCCCTTGGATGATTGAAATAGGTTTGAATGAGTTAGCACCCACTCAAATCCTTGGTACATGGAGCGTGAATCTTTGAGATCCACATGTGTTTACACATGAAAAAGAAAAATACTATTTCAGAGGGAAAAATCACAACCATCAAAAAGCTTTTGGACATCAAATAGATCTCAAAAATCAACAATTTGATGAGTTAACTCAAAATGAATCAGAAACATATGGATTAAATTTCTCTTACCAAACACATGGGTTTAAAAGGAAAAGAGGACTTAGAAAGTGTGTTTTGAGTTTCCTCAGACCCGAAATGTTTGAAAAGTAATTTGAAGCAATTGGTGTAATCAAATGTGCGGGATTTCTCCCAGCTCGAGTACAGCCGCTAGCTGAGACTCCAGTGACAACATTTCATTGTTCAAATGAGTAACAAGTGCTGAGGGAGGTGCAGCACCCCCACCCCCTGGATCTTCCCACAACATATGAACAATGCAGTTGTATGTTGTCTAGCCAGTACTCTTTTATAATTATCAGGAATTATTTTGGAATGTCTACGGAATATAACTCATACTTTTTCTTGTGAAAATTTTTTATTTTCAATCTGGAATTAACAGAAAATGAGGAATTAAATTTTACTGATGGTTGTACATGCAGCTTATTGTTCTGTAGGCTGATAATCAACCAACTTTTTAAAGGATCCTGATTGTATAAGTACTCAAGGTGATATACATACTTCTATATGCTACGAAATACTATATATCACATTAAACATGAAGTTATTGGGTTATAAGCATATTTTTGATGTCATTTTGAGCATGCTTTAGTTTCTGAATTAGTACTAAAATAATCACACAAGATTATTGAAATTGTATTTGGTGCTTGCTCACAGTTGATGTCTGGATTCTTGTCTGTATTGAACTAAGACAGATTGATTTGTTTTGTTTGTTTTCTTATAGCAATACTACTGAACTCGGTGACTCCCTGAATCCTTCACACTGTTTACCTTTGTATTAACCATAAATGCTACTGATGACTTCGTGAGGCTAAGGGGAATTCTGTATTCAGATTATATGTCTTGTTAGAAGAGCCGTGGGATTGCCTTTAGCCAAAACAAAGACAAGCACAGTTTTCTTTTCAAAACCTTCCATTAACCATGGTATAACCTAGGTACTGAAACGCAGCATGAACATACAACGGAGGCCACAGGTGACACGGCGTGTTGGGTAGTGGTTAAGAGCATAGGCACTGGGTCAAGCTCCTGGCATTCAAACCCTGATTCCATCCCTTACTAGCTGTGTGGCCTGGAGTGAGGTCCCTAAACTTTTCAAGCTTTGGTTTCTTCATCTGTAAAATGAGGATAATAATATTGATCTCATGGGGATTGTTGTGAGTCTCAAAAGAGATAAGGCATGAAACGTGCTCAGAATGGTGCTTAGTAGGTAGCTATGAAATGAACAGAGGTTAGCTTTTAATATTATTAATAGTGAAAAGAGCCTGAATTGTAGGAATTAAATAATAAATAACATACACAAGAAAAGTAGATTTAAGTTCTAAATTACTATATAGAAATAATAATAAATATTTCCCTAGAATTAACTAGAAATATGGTTTCATGCTTGGGGGACAGAGGAATATGAATGTAAGAAAGAACAAATAAGAGATTTCTAGTGTTATTGAACCAGTTCACGCATCCCTTCTAGACCACTTAATACAAGACACTTTTCTGTAGAAAGGGTAATAGAATTCTGTTGTAAATTTTAATAATTGCAGCAGTGATTACCTTTAGATCCTGCAAGTTCATTATTGGCTGAACAATTCCAGAGGCTCTCGTTAAATGGTCCATGGAATGAGTCAGGCATGGAATTAACCTATCTTTAGTTCCCTAAAGCTTATGTCCCATGAAGGAGCACTCATATTGCTTTGTGCCTATATGTTCTCTACTCTTGATCCTTTTGAAAAAAAAATTATTTAGAGGAATTAAACCCGGGATTCTAGGGGAACTGACCCTTAAGTGATTAAAAGTAAAAAGAAAAGATTTTCAGCAGCAGAATTTATTTGAAATGACTACCACCTTTCTTTTGCAGCTACTCTAACTGCAAGTCATTATTGGCTGTGCCCTGTGGTTTGCATGCCGATTGCAAGGCAGCTGCCCTGTCCCAGCCTGGGATTCCTCTGCAGGGGATTCTTCAGGAAAGGGGGCATTCTGTGAAATGGAAGGATAGGTACTGGGTTAATAACCACTAAATATATATTTTTCCAAAGTTCCAGTGAAATTCAAATAGGATTTTAGTTGCTTAAAGTGTTGCTCTCTAATGGGGACACTGAACTGGGCTCGCTGAATTAGTGAGAATATTCCTTGGCCATATAAATTTGTTTGCCATGGAAGAAGTGGGCATTACTATAGAAGTGGTGACCTGGAAGCATCTTTATATAAATTTCTCTTTTAGAGACTTGCCGTTTATGCATTCTGGAATATTCTTTCTCTTAGTCCTTCTTTGGGGGCTCCAAAAGGTTGTAGATTCATTGAATCTGAGGGTTTGCAGGTCATCTCATCCAACCTCTTGACCCATGCTTGAATCTTTCACCAAACCAAATCATTTTATAATCTACACTTCCAACATTAGAGAACTCACCATATCCCAAGGCAGTGTATTTATCAGATAGCTCCACTTGTTAGAAAGCTCTTCTTTGTGTTCAGGTGAAGTTGATTCCTTTATAATACACACCAACTAGTCTAATTATGTTAATTGGTACTGTGGAGTTCAGATCTAATCTCCTTTCCACGTCTCCAGTACCTGTTCCCAATTCAGTTTAATTCACATACTGAGCACTTACTGTGTGCTGGCACTCATAGCTCATTTGAGATCATTTCAGCTCTCTTACCATCTGGTTTACTCCTGGGATGACCTCATTCATCTCTGCCCTTCCTAAAGGGCAGTGCTCTACACAGACAATGATATTCCAGGAGTAGTGTGACCAATGCTTTATATAGGCCTGATTGTCATCAACTTTGGGCTAGCTTCTACGTGATCCAATGAAAAGTAAGTTTACATTAACCTTTGTGGGCAGTCTTTATAGAGTTGACTCACAAGCTTGAAGCCATTTCAGCACAAAACAGAGAAGCAAAAAAAACACCTCGTGCCACAACTTCCACCTCACACATACATTTTAGCATTAACCTCCCTCAGAGACACAAGAATGTGCAAAGCCTGAAGTGAATTCATTGATCCCAAAACTTCATCGGGAAACATCTTCTTTTTCCATTTACCTCATTTGTCTTTTCCCAACTCTATATTTCTGTATAATTTTCCCCAAAGAATCAAATGTGGGATTGTGCTCTTATTGCCATTCTCATCTTATTAGATTTAGACAATTGTTCTATTTATCAGATCTCTGGGGACCTTTATTTTGTTATTTAAGGTATTTACAATGCTTCCAGATTTTTTTCTTTTATCACTTTGAACTACTTATTATCAATTAGCAACCAAGGTTGTGCATGTCCAATATTTAGATTAAAGAACAGTCCAAGTTCTGGGTCTGCCACCTATTTTTTTTTTTTTTTTTTGGTGAGGAAGTTTGGCCCTGACCTAACATCTGTGCCCATCTTCCTCTATTTTGAGTATGGGATGCCACCACAGCATGGCTTGATGAGCAGTGCGTAGGTCAGCACCTGGGATGCAAACCTGAGAATCCTGGGCTGCCGAAGTGGAGCATGTGAACTTAACCACTTACGCCACCAGGCCAGCCCCTGCCACCTATTTGGTGGCTTCAGAAAGAACAAGTTTCTTAAATTAGTCCATCTCTTTGAAACCTCAATCTTCAGGAGATATTGACACCTGGTTTTATCAATATTTCTTATAAATCATTTAAGGGCTTTCACACAAGTTAAATTGATTTGAAATAAACAAAACAAATACATTTGTGATGACATGCATAACCTACCAGTGAACTAAAACACATCTTTCCTCCACGTGGAAGAGTTGGCCAGACGTCCTTTATCCTATTTGTCATGGATTGTTATTTCTCATAAGCTTGAAGTAGGTAAAAACAGGACAACAAATTAGCTCACAGTTTGAAGGACCTCATGCATAATTTCATATTAGATTAATTTTATGGAGGATAAGTGTGGACCACAGTATCAACATAATTTATCTCCTTTGAGAAAAAGGATCAAATAAACAGTAATGGAATTTAAAAACTTAAAAGCTTTAGAGAACTGATTAAGATTCCCCCATACCTGGTGGTAGAGCTATTGAACCCCAAAAGACTCATACACCCCCTAATCACTAATCTTCTCCAGGCATTGATTTATTGGATTCTTTCTACCAGCTGTTTAGAGGTTGCAGAAAACGCACCGGGGGCCTTTGCTGGTGACCCCAAGTGCTTTAATTCCTATGCATGCATATTTTAACATTATAACAGAAAGGTTTCATTTGCAATTTACAGGCTGAGTAGCAATGAGTCCGTTTCAAAGGGGTCAGTGCTTTCACCATTCCTCCCAGTGATGGAATTATGGTTTAAACAGCTGGAGGTCCATCCCAGGAGGGACACTGGGGTATGGCTCCTTAACGGCAGAATAAATCCATCAGACATATTTCATGTGTCCGATAACATTAATAGATATCAGGGCTGTTTAAATATTTAATGAACTCACTCAGAGGCTGTTTACCAAGGGGGGAAAAAGAGCTATCAGAAAGGATGATCACATCCTTTTGATCTACAATGACAACAACAAAACCAAAATCTCAGCCAATGATTTCTCTTTCTTGCTGCAAACTCCACAGGGGAACCCGTTTGCTACATGACATATTTCATTTCCACAGTGGGCACAGACTGTTTTCAGTTTTGCAGTTCAAAAGTTAATCATTTCCATGCGGCTCACGACTTAATAGAGATGCCAGAAGTCATAGAATAGCTTGCAGTTGGGATGAGAGCAGGAGAGACGATCAGAGACACAGGGGACGAGCGAATGGTGCGCTGCGCACCGAGCCCCAGAGGCCGGGTGTGAAGTGAGAGGCACCCACCAGGAAGGAGGGTGCGAGCCCGATGCTAAAGCGTGGCTCCTGGCTGCCCTTGCTAACAGTCTTTAGGACGATTGTTTGCTACACGGTCCTTCTTTCTGGGGATGAATAATGGTCATTTTAAAAAAACTCAGTCTGATATTTGGTATAAGTTATTTTAGTCTGAGAGCAATTTTGTTTTGGTTTACAAAATTTCACTAAAACCAGTTTGGCTAAGCAGAATAAAAATGGTTTTATTCTGTGGTTTCAGATGCCTGTTTGGTCATGCAAAAATGAAACAATAGCTAAGTTTCAAATGGTGGGACATTGCTGGCACCAGGTCCTTACTGTCGGCAGCAACAAACACCCAGGTTGGAAAATGGTCTATTGCACACTTTCCAGAGCATTTTTTCCCTCAATTATATTGATTATAACCCCAATCCAGTTCTCTCCATGGGATTAAAGCTATGCCTAGGCTTTGTGTACACCATCTTGGTCTGTTCTAACGCCTGAAAAACTCAGCCCAGATTAGAATGAATTAACAGTGACTTCTACACCTGATTGAAAATTTCTGGCCATTTGGAAGTTTAAAGGCAAGTGTAGAAAGCACAAAAGTAGCAGCAATTTTCTATCTTGCCTTAATTAAAAATGGATACGTTTTTGAACGTCTCAAACAAATGCCATTAGCATTATTTATACTGTTTTCTCTCCATTCCATTTTGCTGTAGGTTTGTAATTTGTAATAAGAGCACGAGAAAGCATATGGTGGATTTCCTGAGTGCACAGTATTGCTCTACTTTTTGAAGGGCTGTCATTCTCAGAAATGAAAGACTTACACTAGACCATACCTTTCCAAACAAATCATTTTCAAGTATATAAATAGCATAATTAATCACAATGGAAATATAAAATGTTTAATCAGTAGCAGATGGACTGAAACAAAGAAATCTTATGTATAAGACTATTTGAAATGTTCAATGTTGCATACTTTTAATATGTTTGTAAAAATGGATTTTGGAGACCAGGTTTTTATTTAAACTTTATTGTTAGAATTTTGTTGGGTTTTTTTTTTTTTTGCAAAAAGATTAAACAGTCCATTTAGCTGCTGTTTTAGGAAAGCAACTGAGTCACTACCTGGCATAGAGAAAAGCTAGCTAAAATATACATTTACAAGGGAACAGTTTAAATTCTCCAAATTCTCCCTTTTATAGTAACCGATGGTAGAATTTCTTCGTGTCGTTGAAAAGAAGTAACCTGGGAGAAATACTATGTGGGAAAATGTAGTTGGTGTTCAAAAGGCACATATCTTTGATGTTGATTATCATTTTAAATCTTTTAAGTGAGTGCATTTTAGAAAAGAGAAAATTCTGACAGTAAAGGAGCAGGGACCTCCTTTTGGAAATCGGGTCTGGTTTGGACTAAATTCTGCAGCAATAAAAGCTGAAACTAATTTCCAGATGGAATAAATTGGTTCCAGGGTTTCTGAAATTTTGGCCAGCATGTTGCACAGCTGAAGTTGATTCTTGTTCAGAACTGTTACCACAGGGGATGGGAGGGGGATGCTTTACGGGGATACATTTCCCGAGAGATCGTACGTCTGGGCAGCTAGTGTGGTCCTGCTTGCCTCAGCTTGCCATTTCTTTGCATTTAAAAGGGCAGTGGTTCAGATCAAGTCTCTGAACCTCATGTGGACTCTCCCCCGTCCCCGCAGTTTGTCAGACAGTCTGTCAAGGTAATCCTTCCAGCAATGGAAAGTCTAACACTAAATGTATGCATCCACTATGCCTTTGGTCACATCCTGAATCTACTGAAGTGGGACAATGATGTATGGGAGCTTGAAAACTGACAGGTCCTTTCCTTCTAGAAAAAAGACAGAAGATAAATTGCTGGACAACTTAGAAAATAATTTTGAAACATCCTGAAATAGGTGTAGGCCATGCTTCTCTAGAGCTGTGGCATTCTCCTCACGGCATTGTCCTAAAGGCCCAGAAGAGCTTCTGATGTTTGCTGTCACAACCAGGCCACTAAGGGAGAGGTGCCATTAAGGTCCTGAGGTCAGCATATGAGCAATGTCAGGTGACAACCCTAGGGCATGGCCTTTTACCTCCCACCCAAATAAGGCTCCCAAAGTGAAACCTTGATTAGCGAAATTTAAGCCTATATTCCTATTTGGAAAATTCTTGGAGTCTAGGCGACCCAAGGATTTTTTTTTTTTTATTTTTAACATTTAAAATGTTCTTTCATGGTTCACAATGGTTTTAATTGTCTACTTTTTCTAGCAACCTTCTTGGATGGTTTTGGGCGGTCAAACTTTCTTCCTCTCTTTTCCTTTCCACCCATTGTGAAAAATCCTAAAATCTGAATTTCTTTCCCACAGTTCTATAGAAGCTCCCCACCTGGGATATTACAACATCTCTTTATCTGTCATGCTGCTTTAGTGGATTTAATTCTCTTGTAGTTCTGCTCGAGAGGCAGTGTTGGTTGGGAGTGGGGGTATGACAGGAAAGACTATATAAAGACCTCTCTCAGAGACTTGTGCCGCCAGGCACCCCCTGGCCCAAATCAGGAAGCTGAAACTCGCCTTCTCCCTCAGCTCTGATGTCAAACTGGCATCGGATTCAGGATATTCCACTCCACAGGGTCCCTTGAATCTGCTCTTTCCTTTCTCTCCCCACTGCCTTGGCCCTATTTCAGGCTTTAGTCATCTCTCATCTGGAGCATCATGGTAGCTTCTTGACTGGTCTCCTTGCCTTCTTGCTTGCTTTTCTTCTATCTGTCATCCACAGAGCTGCTAAATCAATTTTTCAAAAGCACAAATCTAAATCCTGTTAACTATTGTGCCCTACTATCTGCAGCATGAAGCTCAACTCCTGGTGAGTAAAGCATGTAAATCTTTGCTCACCTCTCCAGTCTCAGTTTCAACCACGCCCCACCCTAGTATATGACCCCTCCTAAAAATTCCTTAGAGTGCCCACCTGCAATCATTCCTCACCCTCAGACCTTCTCATATGTTATTTCATCTATCTAGATACTCATTGCTCTTTTATCAACCAAAGGTCCTTTTCTATAACAAATCAAACAGATCATGCTCATTTGTGTTACAGCAACATTTGAACAATTTAGCAAAGTAGTTGCAAACTTTGCAACTCTCTAAGCTTCCGTTTCTTTGTCTAGAAATTGGGAAGAGTTGTGAGGACTAAATGAGATGAGATACGTAAGCTCCTTAGTATAGGGCTTGAAATAAAATGAGTGCTCAAAAAAATAGTTATTACCTTGTGCATAGTTTCATTTATAGAGTTAATTGTGCACTTTTTTAGTGGTTGGAGATTGTGTATTAACTTATCTGCCTCTCCCTCTATGATGTGAGTCCCAGTGCCTCCAAATGGTAAACACTAAATACATGTTGGGTGCCTATGGAAACACTGACTTCACTGTGGCATATGCCACTACTGAGGAGTCTGTCTCCTCTTGGCCTGCTTCATTCTATACTCTCCTGATACACCTTTCATCAGTCAAATGCTTTTCACTTTAATTTAGTAGATTATATTCTTCCTTATGTCTTCCGAATGTGGGCATTTCCCAAATCTTCACTTTTAGCTTTGCCCTTCCTCCAAAGTTGACCTATTACTTGTTCCTTCTACCTGGTTTTCTTACTTCTAACTCTGAAAAAATACTTCAGTCACCCAAAGATTAATATCCTTATAATACTGGTTCCATTGTATTAATTACTTCATCAAAAGCCTGTAACTGACTTTGTGCCTTCCCCAGTGCCTACTGAAAAAGTTCCTTTTCTTTACACAAGCACTCAGACTCTTGTCTAAATCCAATTGCTCACCATGTATTGCTAATTTGACTGTGATTCAGGTCTCCATCATTTCCAGTGTCCCTGTGTCCACTTTTACCTCCCTTAATCCATTCTCCATTAGTGAACAGAGTTGTCTTTCTGATCACATGACCGCTTAATCTAAAATTTTTCAGTGACTCCCTACTGCTCTCAAGATGTCAATTCAAACTCCTTAGCATGGCCCTTGAGGCTTATTGTGATCTGACTACTGTTTATGGCTCCAGATTCATCTCCAATTACTCCGCCACATTGAAAACTATTGCAGAGCTTATGACTCAGCCAACTGTCCTCTCATTGTTTCTGGGCCATTTATATTAAGCTGGAGTCTTGTTCTCCCCTCTCCTGTCATCTCTTTGCCTAGCAAACTTTCTCATATCCTTCTAGTCTTAGGTTTCCAACAAGGAGCCTTCCCTAACCCACCAAACTAGAATTAGGTACCCCTCTACTGCTTTTCTTATTATTCTGACTTGAACCTCATGTTATCCAAATATTATGCTGTTCTCTATTTTTGTCTCTCTGATCCTGAAAAGATGGCAAGTTTTGTGAAGTTGTGGATGGTGTCTTGATTTTTTTGCGTTTTGTTATTTTAAGAGTTGTATCCATAGTTCTTAGCTCAGTGCTTCATATATAGTAGGTACTCAGGTAAGTATTTCTTGAGCAAATAGATTCAAAGCCCTTGAAGATCTGTCTCCATCCAGCCACATTCCTTAACATGTGCTATAGT